>OZ010677.1:68659548-69259548 GCA_963932185.1 Troglohyphantes excavatus | reverse complement strand
AGAGTTTGTACACATATAATTTGGATGGAAGCGTGGTGTGTAGCTCACATTACACAAGAAAAAAATATTTAAAAAAAAGAAGTTTAATTATAAAATAAAAATAAAAAATAATAATAAATGTAAAATAAAAAAAATAAAAAATGTGAAATAAAAATTAGTTGTAGAATAAAATTTTAAAAGAAAAAATTTAAAGGAAGAAGAAAAACATAAAAGTAAAGCATGGCTTTTAAGTAATATTGCGCATGAAAAAAACGTGACTAACAAAATAATAATATTGCTGAGATTCTCTCTTTAATCGCTGCTGTTATTATTGCTCATGAGAGGTATACCGATAGTTATATAATAAATGAAGCTGCAGACAAATCTTATTCACTAAAATGTTATCGCAGACTGTTAAGAAATTTTCTTCTACTGGGCGCTAGGGCTGTGCAAAAGGTAGATGGGTTAGATTTGCGTTGCACTAGGGCTGTAAAAAGGGGCTTTATTAGGGTTGGTGAGTTGAATTTACAAAGACTGAGCGACAACAAGTACCCATATGGAAACATTTAGAGTTTGTACACATATAATTTGGATGGAAGCGTGGTGTGTAGCTCACATTACACAAGAAAAAAATATTTAAAAAAAAGAAGTTTAATTATAAAATAAAAATAAAAAATAATAATAAATGTAAAATAAAAAAAATAAAAAATGTGAAATAAAAATTAGTTGTAGAATAAAATTTTAAAAGAAAAAATTTAAAGGAAGAAGAAAAACATAAAAGTAAAGCATGGCTTTTAAGTAATATTGCGGCACTTAAGTTACCATGGGGACTTAACTTGGACTTGTCCTGTGTAAAAAAAAAAGGCTTAACTAAAAAGGAATGTCAATTTATTAAGTATGACAGAATGTGTAAAGCCTTACCTATCAAGTGTCTCTCAAAGGATAAGTGTCATAAATGTATCAAAAATATTAGTAAAAAGTAGGAAAAATACTACTATAGGTATTAAAAATATTGACAAAATATTAGTAAAGTATAGAAAATAGAACTAAGAGAAACTAATAAATGGATACTTTGGAAAGAAACTAATGTGTTTATTATTATTAAAATGTCGACAAATAAACTAAATTTCTGACAAAATAGCTAAAGTATTAGCGAAATGGAGAAATTATTGCATAGTTTTTTTTTAAATAGTAACCAAACAGTCTATAAAAGGATAAAAATATTACTTATATTTAACTATTACCAAAATGAACGGCAAATTAAGTAAAAAAATAGGTACCAAGGAAATAAACTAAATAAAATAAACGAAATACTAACATATTGACACATATAATAAATTCGAGATATTTTTATTCATCCCAACGATATTATGCAGAAACCTAATATTGATTCACTAGCTATGAGTTCAGGATAACAGGCAGCATATACAAAAACATTAATTACAAAACTAGGAGGAAATACATTTACAATTACAGCATCTTACGCAACAGCAGACAGAACAAGAATAGGCAAGTTGCAATGAAGATTTCAACTGCTTGCAAGGAACAGTAGAAATTCTTTAAATATACAACTCTGCATTGGAATAAAAAAAACTTTCAACAGCATTGTCCAATAAGTATAAAACAAAAGAACGTCTCACCATTGTCGTTGGAAATGTTCACCAGCAAAAGATTCTTGGTGTGCCTGCATATCCCCAAGGAACTGATAGTAAATGCGACTCAATCATATGGCTACTTAATATATGGGAAGCTGACTTCTTAGCAATACACAAACAGTTATGAACATGACATTTTACACAACTTCTTCCAGCACAGGCTAATTTGGTAAGGTAATTTTGGTAATTTTGTCTCATTTTTTGATGACTTAAAAGTCGAGGCTTCCAAGTCACCAGATATAACCTTATTTAAACTATTATGATCATCTTGATGAAGATCATAGTGATTTGGAACCATATGACTCAAAGTCATTGAATGTACAAGTGAGAAGAGTAGTTTGATCTTGGAGCCAGTGCAATCCATCCAGCAAAATGTGCCATCGATTCTGGAAAATACAGAGATGATTATATGGAATTCACAAAGCTTATATACCTTGACTTTCCCAATATTACACAAGCAGTAAAATTAAACCGACCAGGAGCCTTGCACAAAGCACGTTGGATGGCCAAACTGTTATACATAATTAAAATTTGTCTTTTTGTGTGAGCAGCATCAGCAACTACATACTGGCACAACAACATGTCAAACTGCATGACTTTGCCAACTTTGTCACTCTCGCCTACAGCACCCGGTGAATAATCTGGGATTTTTACCATAAATGCTCCTTAGAATGACCTACAAATGCTTCGTTCTCTTATAACGTACTCCAAGGTTGTCCATCCCATCATACCTGAAAGTGCAATCAATGCGTTTGAAAACCATTACTGCTGGTATCTTACAGAAGAGATGGTCCACTTGTCCTTTACTGGAGCAACAAAGTCCACTACAAGTACGAAATGATTTGGCTAATGCACCGCTAGCTACAAAACTAAATTCCACTGTGATACTGCTTTTAAATTGGAAGATAAATATGGTATGTATTTTGGAAAACCCAAAAATCTCAAGGTAAATACAACTATTTCTAATTTAGTTGAAACGGATTCTTGGATTTATTTTATCTTTTTGAACTACACTCACATATTTTAATAAACTATGTTTCAGAAGGGTCAAGTTCTCTCTATCCTACACCACATTATTTACAAAGTTGCAAGCATTGAATGTTGTCAATGACTGTGCAGAACGAGGGGTGAAGCTAAATACTGAACGAACAAAATAACATAGGGATTTCATTGAATCAGCAAAACATGAAGATCACTACCAACATGTTCTGCAGGTCGTCGAACAAGATCGACAAAAACAGAGAAATCTGCGAAAACGGCTGAAATTGCCTGAATTTTAAATTGAGTGTACTTGTACGAATTAAATTTATATTAAAAAGTTAATAGTATATTCTTTTATTATATCACAAAACAATCTTAATTGCATTATTTTATTAAAGTATACATTATTATATATTTTTTTTACGCATGATGCTTTTTTCCCCAGAATTTTCGTTTTTGTTGTACATTCCTGGTACCTGACGACCACATAGATGTTATTCAATTTTTATGAAACTTTATGTATATAATTTTTTTAGCATTTCGAACAAAAATAACATAGGGACTGACAATTTACATGACATTTTTTAAAACGTGGGGCGTTTGATACACCCTAATATATATATATATATATATATATATATATATATATATATATATATATATATATATATATATATATATATATATATATATATATATATATATATAACTTAAGATGTTTAGAAAATTAACTGTAAAAGGCACTGTAATAATCTGTTATCAAGGGAAAAAAGATAAAAACAATCGTCGAAGAAGATATACACTATTTCCAACAGATCAACAAGACATTTTACGCACTATAGCAAATGTAAACCTACGAAGATTTACATAAATCTTTCCAATAAAATAGTAGCAATAGTATGCAGCTAAAGGTTAAATATTAAGTACACATCGTAGCAAGTAATGTAGACAAATTATACAACGGAACTTTGATTTGTTAAAAAAAAATACTGTTTCAATATTAACAAAGTGGTGCCATTTGAACTAAAATATTTTCTTTGGAGCAAGAATTACCCTTTGGGCGAACATAATATTCTAAATATTATACGAATTGAAAATATGTTACTTAATGCTTGTTTTTAAACACAGTGGTGATTGTACAAAAAAACCCGATGATTTACATTAATCTTATCCTTGACAAATAGGAATAGTATACGGCTACAAGGTTGGAATACTTATACTGGCACTTATTTGATGGGGATAGATTGAAAAGTGGTAAAATTTATAGATTTTTATATAACTTTGTAATATTGTAATTTAACAAAATAATGTGCAAATGAACAAAATATTAATAAATAATACTTAGTGTCATTACACTTATGAAAATATCACTTTAGTTAAAATTATAACTTTAAAAAAGTTTTTATATTATTTTTTTAACTTTAAGACCATAAGAAATATTTAAAAACATTGTTAAAACATAATGTGTTACAAAGTAATACATTTTTTATTTTTTATAAATAATATAAAAACTTTTTTAATTTATCAATCCATAAGAAAATATTTTAAAAATTGTTCAAAGAAATTGTGTTACAAATTGATAATGTTTTACCCATGAAACCTTGAATGTCATATTAAATCAATATTTTTAATGAAAATTGCTGTTTGTTATTTGATTTTGTCGGTTGTATTTAAAATGTATATCTCAAAGATATTTTATAGCTATTAACCTCTAGAAAACGGGTGGTACAGCATATGTACCAGTAAGTTTTTTACCTTTGAACACGGGCTGTGGTACAACAGTTGTACCAGCGACTTCTACCCCCTTCTTGCCCGGCGACGTGTCAACTTTTGAAATATGGAGGGAACGCCCTAATGAGTTCCCGACAGCAAGGCTATTGTTGAAAGTAGGAGAGTAGCTTTTGAGTTATTTTGGCGAAATGTGGAAGGGCAACTATTTCATTTCCTGTGGCCAACATCGCCAAATCGTCTTAAGTAAATAAGTATTTCGCATCGTCTTGTATTTGCGTGCAAGACGCACTTTGAATATGGCGTTTCGGCGGAAAATTTTAACCCAAGATTGAATAACCCAACTTTGAATATAAAAAATAACTTCTAAATGTTTCTAATGATTTTATTGGAAATTGAACTGATAATTTAAATACAATTAGCATAGTCGGATCCATAAAAAAATTAAAAAAATTTCTGGGGAGTGGGGCCACAGTACAAAGAAGTACTCGAGGGAGAGTACAGTACATGTGGATCCGATCCCTTCCGAAACAAATGTAAACAATTTTCTTTTTATAAATATTAGAGTACTAATTATTTAAGTCAATAATATAATGAATTAAATAAGTCAATAATATACATAATTACCCAATTGGCATTATTTTCTCAAAATTCTTAACATTTTAGATTTAATTTTCAAAAATTAATAGTTTTATTAAATGTCGGCCAACATAACCGCTAAAATATGGAATTGTCGATTTAGAATGTCATTTGCCAAATAAAAGGGACCACCAGATAAACACAAGGTGGCTATTTATTTATTTGTGACGTGATGACGCACGCTGGCCTATCTACCCCAAACGTTGATGGTCATCGCTATACGTGTAGGGAGCGAGAGGGGCTGGCATTTAGATAAAGCATTGGGATTATTTGAGAGGAGAGAGAGATCATTGCATGTTAGATTGATTTAGTGGTTGTTGTCTAAAGGTGGTTAAAATGCTCGACTTCCTGCTTGTCTAGAACATGGCAAAAACCGTGCTATTTTTTTTACCTGTATAAGTGTTCCACGATTACAGGAAAAAAAAATAAGTGGACCAGTCTGAGGCGCTAGGGCCCTTGTGCCCCTCCCCCGGATCCGCCAATAGCAATTATTGCCGTAACATAACGATTCCGCTTATGTATTTTGCCCAACACATTAGTGTAGTACATTTTATTTGTCTGTACGGAACACACACGAATCGTTTAGAAGTATTTATGTGTAAAATGTGACAGACGTTTATATATCTTCCTCGCATAAGGTTATAATTATGCACGCACGTCTTTTAAATTGTTTGTTAAAGCTTCTTTTTCATCCATTGTGCCGAATCTGGGGTCGAAGAAATACAATGGTCTACCTACAGTATTGTATTCCCCCTCTCGAAGTTTCTCGGAAGTGACCTATTGAGCGTCGCAGATGCCTTGTAAACCAGTTATTAGGGGGTAATTTGAAGTCTGTATTCTTTCACATACTTTTGTGACAGTGGCACCTGCAGTACAACTCTACAAATGGAACAAACATGCTCCCCTATTCAGTAGACATCTCAAAGAAGCATTTTGAAATGAATAGTCTACAAAACACAGAAGGGGGGAACCATTTATTACTTTCCAGAGAATGTCAAAGCACATATTGTCAGAAGTTTCGAAAGAAAATGTATCAGACGAATTAAGTTCACATCTGGAAGCTTGTAAAGAAGTTTTTAAATTTTAAAATAAATTTTAGCTACCAGAGACGATTTACGGCAGGGCATTCGGGGTACTCGCCCAAGGCCCCCATTTTAAGGGAGCCCTCAAAACGCTTATTAAACTAAAAAAAACTGTGAAAAAGTAAAAAATAAATTTACTAATTAGTGTTTTTTTTTTTAAATCAATAGGGTTTTTTTTTGTTATTCTTTTTTGCAAAACTTCTACTACTTTATTCAATTAAATCACTTTTATGTTTCCTGCATGTTCATAATGCATATCATCTCGTCAAAAAAAAATTATGTTCAATATAACGTAAAATATATTTTCCATATGTATGCTTTTAATTTAAATTCTGTTTGTTTTGAAGTGACCTTATCTTTGCGCATACTTCTTGAACTATCCGGGCATTTATATGAATATTATATTTAGTTGAATATTTTTTAATCTTCACTATTATTAATAATCTTAATTTAAGTTATATGATTTTTACATCTTCATTTTTTTCTGAAATAAAAAAAAATTAGTAATTAAGTATATAAGTTTTAGCAGTATTTACACTTACATTAAAGCAGATTGGTTATGCTATTTTGTGTTATGTGCGTATACATAAATTTAGCAAGTCAAATTTAAGGTACGTCGGCGGGCCCCACATGTTTCTTTGGCATGGGCCCCTAAACTTGTAAATCTGTCCTTGTAGCTCACACAAGAGGAGTTTGATATTAAGACGTATGGACAAAAAAAATATTAAATTACACAAAAGTAATAATTTACCATCGTGAAAACTGAAATCTACTACTTTTACTACAATAACGATATTTTTATATAACGTAGAGAAAGGCTGGGTATCAGAAAAACAGTCCATTAATAATCAAATGTATTAAAGTTTAAAGGTTGTTATTTTATTCAAGTTACTAATTTGATTTAATAGTGTGATCTAATAATGTATTTTATTACGAAAAATTACATAATTTAAAAAGAATACTAATAAACCTCAGAATAAAATAAAAATATAACATTATGTTAATGATTTTGTAAAATAATTGCAATGTTACAATTTTTCTTAATATAAATTGAACTTTTATGTCAAAAATAGAGATTTAAGACTCAAATTCCTCCATCTTACCTAACTTAATAATAATAATAATATTTACATAATAATATTGAGCGTGCGGGACTTCCACTGGAATTAATGGTTGTCATTTACAATATATGCTTTCAACACATTATGTACTTTCCAGAGGTTAAAATATATTTCGCTTAATTCTTTGAAACTAAAAAAAATCGCATTTTTTAAATTTATAATGTTATATACACACTTATAAAATTATTCATTAAAATAAATAAATGGCATTTTCATTTGTAAACGAAATATAAAAAAAGTAAATCAGTTTTCGGATGTCAGCCTCATGGAGCAATATAAGTTAAAACATTGCAACCCTTCAAGTATTCAGCTAACCAAGTAGTAAACTCAGTTTCCTCGGTCCGTGGCTTGGACTTCCAAAAGGGGTCGTTTTCTATGGCCTATTGAGAGGGGTGTGTAGATTGTCACTCAAAGGGGGGAAGGAAATCTTCGCGAATTCCCCGTGTTGAGAGGATTTTTTTTAAAAAATGTCCCCGAATTCAAAAGGTTAAAAATAAAAGTTTTATATAAATTATTTTTATGTAACATTAAAAATATTTTTTTTTTATATAAATTATTTTTAAGTAATTTTAAAAATAAAAGTTTTATATAAATTATTTTTAAGTAACTTTAACAAGTTTTATATTAGTTTTATAAAATATTTTTATGACATACATTTTAAATACGGCATGGTTTTGGAAAATAGGAGAAAAATAACGAAAAATTCCGAAGAATAAGGGTAGTCTAAAATAGAAAGTTTAAAGGGACGACACTTAGGAAGTTTTTATTTATTTTTCAAAATTTTATGATTTTTATTTGTTTTTTTTTCAGTTTTTTATTTTATCTTGAAGAACTCTTCCGTTCGTTATCCTTATCATAAGGTCTTCTGCATACCGTTTATCCACCGAAACCTGACCCCGAGTATGCCCGAGTCCCTTGCACCTGTGTTCAAGCTCATATCAATGGGTTGCTCAGGTACGGTGGCAGTATACAGAAGCCATCAGTTTATTTTCTTCTGACTGAATGAGCCTTTTAACACTTACTGCTTTGTCGTTTAATATAAGCCGAAGTAGTTTGTAATAAGTTCTACGGCCATGAGGCCGACTTCTAATATTTCGAGGAAGCTTTTGGCATTTTTGAAATTCCAGAAAAGTTCTTAGCAATTTGCCAAGAGTTCTTTAAAGTAAATATATTTAAGCCAACTGGCGATTTCTCTTAGGAAGTCAATAGGATTTTCGTCTGGCTGATCTTGATTTTGAATAGGCAGTTGTTGGGGAATCCAGGCCTGTAACTTGACACTACTTCAGGTATAGTCCAGTCAGCAAAGCATGAAAAAAGAGTTAATTCGGAAAGAAATAGGGGAAAGCTGGAAACAATTTTAATCGCTTCCAAAAAGTGTTCTGCATGATATATTAATTTTGCACCCCTGCACCACGCCGGCATTGGAAAAATATATTTCCCATTTCTGAAACAGATTTCACAATGGGCTCCCATAGAGTTGAAGAATAAATCTGCCCTATTTGTTTCCTAGTAGTTATTCCGACTTAGAATACCCTTCTACAAATCCAAACAACATTTTAAATTCCAATATTGATATTGAATTATTATTTGTAACTTAATATGTTTCCACAAAGCTAAATATGAATATCAAGAATGTCACATTTACATTTTTCATGAACAGTAACATTTTCAAATCTTTATATTCGTGTATGTTTCCCATTATTTAAACTACATTTAATTAACATTTTAGTCCATTTTCTTTTACTTCCGGGTATTATAACCTGATAGTGATTTATCGCAAATAAAACAATTATGTTATGAAGACAAAACTGACACGTGTGGCTTAAGACCCAAGCGTCTTGTGGCGTTGGCGTTAGACTACGGAACACTCCAAATTTAGTGCAATTTTTTTAAAATTAGATTACTAAAGAATTTTTGTACTCTAATTTCGATTATATTATTTGTTTTACAAATATTTCTGCAATTTAATTTAATAGAGGATGTATAGTTTAATATTTTTTTTTACTAAAAAAATATCTGCATAGCATGAGAGTTTCCAAATTTTGCATTTAAGAAATTTTACAAATGTACTATATTACTTTTAGTTGTCTGATTGCTTGAAAAGTATTACTTTGTTCTAAAGGAAGAAGAGAGTGCTAAAATGGCCTGCTTGTGTTAAAAAAAAATTCTTACACTGTCCTTGTTCAGATATTGCTTAACCAATGAATATGAATCACAAATTAAAAAAACCTATTCTAAACTCAAGAAACATTTTGATTTGTGTATTATACTGCATTTTAAAATTTAAAAAAAAACATTAATAAAAATGTACATACGCGGTTAAACCACACTTGGGGAGATCAAATTTTGACATCGCCGAAAAATATTTCATTTTATTGCTGTGTTAATATTTATAAAATGCAAATAATTAGTACCATTAGTTTGTTCAGTAGCAGGAGACGTTTAAAGAATTTTTTAGCACAAACAAGCATTGCACTCCACCTTCTGCAGAAAGCATGTCCATCCTACAATCTGGTCTTATTTTATTTTTTAACACGTTCGTTGCCAGCTACGCACAGGAACGTGACATGTTCTTCAAAATGACACTTAAAAGGCGATAGTCGACTCGCATCCTTTTAGACATCGGAAATGAGCATGTTCATGATTAACTCTGAGAGTAGCACCCTAGGCTTCCAAGGTCCGCGAATTGTTTCCATCCCTCATCTTAATTTCAAGTAAACCTGTTTTAGGATTTCTCAAAGGGACAGTCGTGAACCAACGTCCTTTTGTTCTAATCAACATCACACATTTTTTAATTTCTTCTATAAAAGATGTTTAAAATATTTTCAAAAGCATGTTACTGCTGTTGTTTACTCAGCTGTCCAAAAATAACAATTATGCTTATTGCATTCCTTGAATGATAAATTTGAAGACTTAGTTTTAACTCCTCGTACCCCTTTTCGTTCAGGAAATAAGAAATAAACATGCAAAACAAATGTTCAACTTGTTTCAAAACGCGCGGGAAAGATTGTCAATTCTAAAACCTGAACAAAATAGTTTTTTAGTTTTGAATTACTTTTAGACCTGTTGATCGAAGGAAATAAGATTACAATAAACTACTAAGCATTTTTTTTCAGGAAAAAAAATAAACTTATTGTGTCCTCTATCAAATGCAGTAATATTGAAAATAATGTCGTACTTACATATTAGATTTATATATTTAAATGATACTTGTGAAGTGATATTAGAAAAATATGCAAACGGTGAATACACAGTTCTCACTTTAACAACAAATGCCGATTTAGAACGGACCTATATTTTATATTTAGCATGTAATATCCAAAACAAGGGTCAAGAAAATTTTGATGTTCAACATTCACTGCAAAGGTAAAGAAATACGAATTATTTAGTGTGTTCAATTAGTGGGGCGATTGGAGTAGGAGTTAATTTTTGCGATTTTCCTTTCGTTATATTTAACAAAGTAATTCTTTTTGGTGATTTTCGTGTGGAAATCAGCATGTTTTTTTTTTACATTAAACAGGTAGTTTTTACTCGTTTAAACAAAATTGTGGGAATTATCCATTCAGATGTATACCGGGCAGACTGATTTTAAATTAAGATTCTTTCGTAATTAAAATAAAAATTTCGAACAATCGAAAACATTTTCACAGTGAAACACAGTTCGAAATATTTCATAGAGATATAAGAAGCTTATATTACAGTATTTAATTCCATATTTTTCTATAATAAGCAATTGGGTCGTTTATATCAGAAACACGCTAAGTGTACATTTATAATTTCCGGGAAACGAAAACAAAAAACTTTCTTTCTTTGATACTAATTAATATTTTGGATTAAAATAATCACAGTAATAGTTAACTTGTTTTGGAAGTGTACGTTACTTGTTGTTGACATCGTCTTCTTGTGTTTCTTCTTCTTTCTCCTCGCAGAAAGTAACGACGAGTCATTTCACGAGGACAGTTTTTCTCAACACTCGTCATTCCAACTGGCATTTCAACTTAGCCTATCTGTAGCCAGGCATTATTATTATTATTATATTTTTAATTCCATTTTCGTGTCACATAACTCTCGAGACTTAATTTAGTTAATATGTGCACATCAAAAATTGTGCTTATATTTTTTCAGAATGTACTATTTTATATGTTGCGAGCTCTTATTGTGCGTTATATTAGTTTTTGAATATTATTGTATGAAATACTTACTGTTTTTACATGTTTTTAATATGTTGTATTGGTTAAGTATCGTAAGTGTTTTCGAGAGTAAGTCGCAAACACCCATCCATTTCACAACCTTCAATTTCCTTTGTCATCATCACTACTTCACTTCTCATCCTCATGTGATCAGATGGTAGGTACCCCTATTTGGTTCACATCCTTCACCTTCTCGTACTGTTCTCGCGCATGAGTACACTACCGCGGGCGGTAATGCTCTCTCTCTCTCTCTCTCTCTGTAGTTGCCATGGTGTTTTAAAGTCAGCCGAACGGGTTGCCAGACTTGTTCCCATCGCTCACCAGAAATAATTTGCCGCGTATAGGGGACTGGTGCACGTTAAATCCGTCGTAGTCCAAACATCCTAACACCTATTCAGGTGAGTAGGGTGCCAGCTCAGGCGTTATCTTCTCTTCATCACCTGATCATGGTTTTAAATGACGACCGTCTCCCAAACCGTCGTCAACAACTCTTTGTGCAACTCTAGTGCAAAGTTATTTCAACCAACCAATCCTTCTGGCAAATAAGGGAGAAATAAACACTCAATAGGAAAGTCCCCTTCCGATCGATGTCCGAATAACTGAAGAGATCCGTTTATCCGTTCGTTCATCCACCCCCTCCTCCTTCTCCTTTTCATTATCCTTCTCATCAGACAGAGAGAGAATCATAATCTTTGAGGGGCGGTCTCTTCGTAAATGGGATTCTATCCGCTGACGTCATCGTCGGTGCCCACTAAAATGGGATTGCGATCTGAAAAGGTTTAACGATTCGAACGCATGGTTTTCAAATTAGCATGAAATTTCGCGCAACGCGACTACTTTTTCTCCTCCGTCTACGGTTGTTGTACGGTCATTGTTGCAATTTTCCGAGACGTCGAGACGACGACTCAATCTATCGAAGCTTCGAACTAACTATCGTGGAAGTAGTAACATTGTACATGGTACTTTCCTTCGTCACTGCAGCGTCGAAAAATCTAAGTGACGGTGTCTTCTCTACCATCTTAAGGATTTGCTGGCGAACAAATGGGACACGCACCCAACAATCCGCCGATCCTCCGCAGAAGTACGCGCGCCGCACACTCTCTTCTCATAAAAAATCTCTTCAATGCGATCATTTTTTTTCGGCGCTGTTGTGGCGATTTGTTTCAAATGTGAGTTAATTCGTCCGAGAAATGTTTCTTGCTCTTGAGTAACTTTTTATGTAAACCCCCCGGACAAAATGTGACGGAAACATTTCTTCACAAGCTGACTGCTTGGTTATATCCCCATGTGACCTGACCTGATCACAGCTTGAATCGTAGGGCGCAAACGTGTGTTCGGATCACATCTATCAGAAGGGATTTTCGTCCGCTCGTCCGTCCCATTTTGCGGCTCATTCCGATGGCGATCTGTGAAAGTTCAACAATGCTCTTCACACTCCTCTTCCTAAAAGAGTTCACACTTTTCTCCTCGATGACGTTCGTTGAGCGATTTGTCTGAACAAGGGACATCGACTTCATTCTCTGCTTTTGCCTCAAAAGGATTCATCTGTAGGATTTTTGAAATGTCATGCTTTTTTTCGTGTGACAATTCACAATGTTGAAATTTCGAATACTGTATTTCGCAATTCTCCAAAATATTTTCTGTACTTCGCGGCAACAACAGAGTGAATGGCGTCCTTCTTTTCCTGGTGCATTTACATCTTCATGCTTTGTGAAAATCTTCATAAGTTCGTACAAACTGTGAAAATTTTCTAAATTTCAGAATTTCAAGTTAGTTCATTGAAGTAGAGTCCTGTTGGTGGACCACAGGGAATATTAAACGCAAATCTGATCGACATGAATAAAATTAACTTAAATGTTGCACGATAAACTAAGCCTACCTAAAATGTTTGCTTATTTCTCCTTCGTGAAGTATGAAGGACAACTCTGCCAAATTGCATATTCCTGAGTTTAAAAAAAAGCTATGGTTTTATGACAACGAAGCAGAAAAAGGAGTGATGAGCGTGTATTATTTTACTTATGTGCGAATGGTGGGTATTTCAGAATGAGTAAATTATCAACAAAGTACACAAATAGCTTTTTAAGGTATGCAGAATAACTGCCAATTTTCATCTTTCTGGGTTTTATATAGAAAGTATTATAATAAACTGGCTGTTATCCGCGGTTTCACACGCGTTAAAAGTTTTTTCCCCCCTCCGTTTGGTTTCCTGTTCTCCACGTTTATTCCTTCTCTTTTATTTTCTGGAAAGGAAAATAACAGGTCCCTTATTGAGACATCTCAGGGTACATCTCCGAATGTCAGCTTTTCCGTTAGGTTTCCCGTTGAAACATAATTGTCAAAAAGAGTTATTTCGCCAAAGCAATTTATGATGAACAACAATTGTTTAAACAATAAATATATATTAATTTATTTTTAAGTATTTCTTAAATTTTAAATTTATTTTATGATTTTCTAACACTTTATACACAATATTTTTTAAATGACAACTTTAAAGAAATAGCTTCTAAAACTGTTATAAACGGAATTTTAAAATGTCAAGGTGCACAATGAGAGGTTGAATAGACATGCGCAAAAACTCTCAGACATGTCCTCCGGGCAGTGGAAGAGACACAGACGGACTCTTTCTCTTTCAGAACACTTCTCAATAACAACAGACTGGACCAGTGGTCGGGAAACCGCGGCTCTTTGGCCTCTTTGGGGTGGGCTCTTCCACAAAATACCACGAGCGGACGCGCAGAGTGCGATTGAAACTTATTTGGCCCCATGCACCACGAAACTTCGTGGCAAGAAGAGGTAGTGTCGAGGATGGAGAAAGTTTTATGTTGAGGTGGTTTCGACATGCAGACAGGATGAACGAAAGGAGAGAGACAAAACTATATACAAGACAAGGGTGGATGGAAGAGTTGGAAGGGGTCGACCTCAGCGAACGCACCTCAATCAGATTGAGAACGTTTTCAGAAAGGCCAGCTTAGGAATACCCTAATTAAGTTAATAACCATGTACCTGCCTATGTAGTTTAAGTTTAAAAAATGTGGCTCTCAAAAGAAATTTCAATCGTTGTAATGTTAATATTTGGCTAAGTGGACTAATGACTTTGCCGACCACTGGACTAGACAATAGACTCTAGTTCGTTCCCGGGAACCCATTCCGACTTATGGTGCATAAAAAAAGAAAATATTAAGTTGCCCACGTCCGAACTTGAACACCAGCGACCCATCGCGTTTCGAATTCTAACGCTGTAAGCTAAAAGGTCACGCATGCGCAGTTCTCCCTCCATACAGCGTTACGATTCCTATGGGATGGAAACTTTAAATATTAATTTTAAAATAACTAAATAAAATTATTATTAAGCGAATTATTAAATCTAAAAATTAACACTATTTCTTTCATTATTATAAATAGATGTTATTTGCGGTTTCACATGTGTTAAAAAAATGTGAACCCATTGGTTCGTTCTCCCCGTTATTCCTTCTCTATTCTTTTCTCGAATGCAAACTAACTGATCAATTGTTGTTCAGACATCTCCGGGTACATCTTCGAAAGTTTAGCCTTTCTATTAGTTTCCCATTGAAGCATTATGACAGCGAAAATTTCGGTTGCAGTTGAAGAGGTTGAACCAATTATCGATGAAACCTCCGTTTTTTTCCGATAAAGGCTATTTGGTTCAAACTAGATTCCACCATAATATGGTGTAATTTGCTGCAGACCTCTGTTTTGCACCAATATATGGTACATCGTTGAACTAAAAATTTTAACAGTGTAGCTAAGATTAATTTAACATGTAAAAGTAAATAACGCTATTGTCATATCTGAAAAAGTAGAGCTGATTTGGAAAATCTGTTTCATAGTCGAGGGTCAGAGGGTGGGAAAGGTGCTGAAATTCACCGGAGACTTTTATCACAATACGGAAAAAATGCTTTATCTCGTAAAAGAGTTTTTTTTTTTTAAATTTTTTGTGAATCGAAATGTTTAAAAGTGGCCGAACGAGCATAACACAAAACGAGAGAGCTGGGAAGGTAAAGGTCATCGGCTGGGAAGGTGATGCTAACCCTGTTTTGGGACAAAAAAGGCCCTATATTGGACGACTACTTGGACAGGGGGACTAGCGTAAATAATGCAAGGTACATCCGGGGGGGGGGGGGGAAAGAACCACCATTGATTATTTCGTTAGTTTTTATAGTAGAGCTAAACTTAATATACCATTTTGTATGGAATAAAGTCTACTACACATTGATATACAAAAAATTTGCATTTTCATATTAAAATCCGCACTAACTTTAAAATTTCCGATAGCAACACCCAATTTTGATTCAATATTTAGAATCTACGACAAAATTTATCGTTAAATATCAATTTTCAAGTCATTTGGTTAAGTAGTTTTTTAATTATGAATATCGAAAGTTTAGAACTTGTAATGTTAAATTAATTTCTTAAACTTCAAACTTCTAAACAACCCAAATAAAATACACTAACTTTCATTACTTATATGCATATTTTTTAATTTTATTTAAATTAGGATATTAATATTCATAAAATTTATGAATAGCAACCATGCTATATTTTGATAGTAATGGATTCAGAAAAACGTTTTATATGCAAATCTGAATTTTCATGTTTTTCTCGTTGTAGTTTTTTTGCTATATTAAAATGTTCACCAAATGATCATTTCATGGGTCATACATAAATTTAAAAACAACAATACTTAAACGAAATCTTTGACAATTTTGCGAATTAAAAGCCTTTTGATCGCGTTGGCATAAAATTTTAAATTCTTATATACCGACGAGCGATACACGGGAGTGGTGCACGTTAAATATGACACAAGTCCAATGTCCTGCCGTCTATTGAGGTTGCGTCGGGTGCCGGCTCAGGTGTTGTCCCCGTCATTTGACCAAGTTAAAAAAAATACGAAGCATTGTTCCCGGGTCTTTCCTACGATATAGACCCCAACCGTCGTCAATAGCCCATTGTGCAGCTCTAGTGCGACGTTATTTCAACCAAAAAAACATTGAGCTAGTTTAAAATTTTCAAAAAGTAGGGTAGGGTGGCACTTGCTTCCGCTCGTCACCCCTAATCTGCTTTACTTTGCTATTACTTGAATATTGGCTATTGTAAAGTTTGTAATGTTTTTTTACCACAACACCATATGTGACTTTATTTAAAAACTGATTTTTTAAGGTGTAAAAATGTTGTATGATAATGATGTAAAGATATCTTCTAAAATTTTAAATTTTCTTACAATATTAATTTTGTTATTTGCCTATATAATTTCAGAATATCTTAAGAATACAAATGATAAAATTTGACGCCATCAGAAATACTATATACAATCATATTGAAGTAATAACATATCTGTAAGAATAATACAAACTGCATCATATTATTAGAACAATTTATATGCTAGCCTTATCTTATCTCTGGTCTGACCACGAAAAGAAGAACCACGGGAAAAGAACCACGACTAACGCCAAAACATTTTCTACCCGCGTCATTCATTTCGAAGTCTGACTAATACTTTGTTCAATGTGGAGGTAGCCCCTCAAATAAGATAGATACATATTGTCTAATATCTCTGCATATAAATGTAGGAAATTAACGAAAATTTATATTTAGATTATTTTGTGGGCGGGGAACATTTCTGCGCTATCAAAAGTAGGTGTTGCTATTGAAATTTTTAAAGTTGGTGCGGATTCGAGTGTGAAGATAGTCCCCTATGCAAATTTTTTGTATATCAATGTATAGTAGACTTTATTCCCTACAAAATGGTATATTAAGTTTAGCTCTACTATAAAAACTAACGAAATAATCATTGGTGGTTCGTTTTTTCCCCCCGGCTGTACAGTGATTTGTCGGCCAAAATGCTGAAACCAGCAATTCGAAACAAACGACATGGTCTATATCCCGATGGTACTATATACTATCACAATTCTCCGATGTAAATATAATCGTAAATAACAATTCAATAAAAAAATTGTGTAAATAAATTTTATTTAAAAATAACAGTTCTCATTAAAATCAAACAGTCAATAGAAAAGAGTCAATCCTACCAAAATTTCATATTTAAAACAAAAGATTTATTAAAATCTTTATCTAAAAATATTTTTATTAATTGTTATTATATAATAATCGAAAATAAAGCCTAAATAATTAAAATTTATTTTAACCCAATAATATCAAATGCGAACAATCAATTTCATAAATTAAATTAATTCCGCCTTTCGATATCGGAAAACAATGAATAGAGCAATTAAAATTTAAAATATCAATTAAAAAGAAACAACACTTAAAATATCCAACTGAACGATATTTAAAACACCTCCTTTAAGGGGGAGAGTTGGGTATTGAACACATATTTTATTTGACACTATAGACTTTTACAATTTTAACATTGAAACAAAAAAGTACATTTTCCTAAAAGCTATCAAGAATAAAAATATAAATGTTTCTGAAATAGAAACTAGATAGTATAATATGCCACTTGTGGACCATATGTATATATATATATATATATATATATATATATATATATATATATATATATATATATATATATATATATATATATATATATATATATATATATATATATATATATATATATATATATATATATATATATATATATATATATATATATATATATATATTTGTTGAGGTTGCATATGTGGCATCTAGTTTGTATTTTAGAAAGAATTACATTTTTGTTCATAATAATTTATTAGAAAAATTTACTTTTTTTATTGTCTTTTATTATTATTTAAGTTGTAAATTTTCTGCAACTCAACTCCAAAAAGTACATTTTCTTTACAAATTGCGAAATATGTCCGTAATAACATGATTTGTAAACCATAATTTTATTGTTAACTTCCGTATCATAGAAATTGAAATATAGTAAAAATAAAATCAGTTTAAAGCCGTACTCTACCGCCTTCAGGAAAGCGCCTACGGAAGTAACCCCCCCCCCCCCCCCTTTCCCTTATGGGCTTGGTGGCCTTACCTCCGGCCCCTCCGGGTCGTCCCAAACCTTGAGGTAGGCCGTCGCGGCCTCTCCGCACACGTAGGCCAAGACGAGGATGCCGACGAAGTACACTCGGAGCATGACGGTGGTGGTCGACGAGAGGAGGAGGAGGTCGCAAGAAGAAGAAGAGGAAGAAGAAGAAGGCCGCTTTCCGGAGAGAGAGAGGAGTGCAACAGGCGGTTGTGAGGGCGGCGACGGGCAGGGGCGGCGCTTTTATACGGCTCTCGGGGCGCGCACGAAGAGCCGCTTCGATGGGGGTTGCGTGGGTGACGACGTTGAACTCTTTGCACTCGAGAAAGATGCCTCTATTTATTTACTTTCTTTTTATGGAACACTTACATCCCATTCCTGTTTTTTTTTAATATAAAAAGGTATTTTTAGTTTGTTCTCTTGCGTTTAGGTTGAGTTATGCGTGGTGCTGATTATTCATCTCAGTATATCAAACATATATTTACTGCCACAGGGTTCAGTCTTAGGTCCACTTTTATTTATTATTTTTATTGATGATATTAGTTGGGAGATTGGGAGCAAGGCAAGGAGCTTTGCAGATGATTTAAAAATTATGGGGACTGTGAATTCTAGGGAACAAATAGAGCAATTACAAGGTGATTTAACAAAAATATCAGAATGAGCTGTTAAATGGGGTCTTAAATCTTTTAATATCAGTAAATGTAAAGTGTTGCACATGGGTATCAAAAATAGTAAGGCTGCATATGTTTTACAGGGTGCAGAAATCAAAAATAGCGAGATTGTAAGTGATCTGGGTGTATTATCCCCCATTTTAATCGGGAAGGGAGAAAGCACTATTTCTATAATAGGGTAATAGACAAATGGAACAACTTGCCAGTGAATATTATTACTTGTAAAGGAGTAACGGATTTTAAGAAGAAGTTAGATATGCATTGGGGGACAGTGGCGGCGATTGGGCGCCAAAAGTGCGGGGGCAAGATCAAGAGGACACAAGAAGTGTGTGTGAGGGGTGGGGGCGAGAAAAATTTCGACCATTGACCGTCTGTAGAAGTGGGGGTGTTGGGGTTATGTTTTATTTTTAAAAAGTGCAATATTAAAAAAGTGAGGGGGCAATATGCAAAAAAAGTGAGGGGGCAACATGCAAAAAAAGTGCGGGGGCAAAAGCCCCCCCCCCCTTTCCCCCCGGAACGCCGCCACTGTAAACTAACATAGATTACAACTCATTGTTGTGAGGCCATATGCCATAAACATTTATTACACCCATAACTTTGAAATTTAAAATTACATAAAAAGTTATAGGAATAAAGAAATATAAATGTTACTTACTTGTAATAACAAAATGACTTTAAGAAATCTGCATTTCACTTGATTTGATGTGGTTTGCAAGAATGAAACTGTAAACATATTTGATCAATTTTAAAATCATTTAATAAATTCAGAAAAAATATATTAATGAATATGTTAAAAGATTTAGGCAGATATGAAGAACAGTATTTAAAACAAACGGATTGATATGTTAGGGGTTAACTTATTAATGAAGATCATTAATTTATTTATTTTAATTGCTGTGTCGAATCGATTTGCAGAATTAACTGTTTTAATTCTTGATTTAAAACAAAAAGTCTAGAACAAAAATTATTTGAAATTCAAAAACACAAAGCAATTAATAACCTAAATTCAATTGATTTATGCACCAAGGTTAACATAATGGATAATATGACTACTAAGTATGTGATAGATAGAGATATTCAAAAAAGGAAACATAAAGAGACAGAATCATGTGTGTGAAGAAAATAAACATGTATGTATGATATAGAATTCATTCTAATGAACAGTCGTTATAAAAAGTTAGTTAACTAATGTAGCTTAACTTACCATGGTGAGCAGTGGCGGCGATTGGGTGCTGAAAGTGGGGGGGCAAGATAAAGGGGAAACAAGAAGTCACCCAAATGGGAGAGGGGGGGGGGGGACTAAAAAAAATTTGCTATAAAAAAGCTATGGTATTGCACACTTATATTTACTCATTATTTTGTGTTATTTGAAGTATACCAACTTAAAATACACAGTAAAAAAAAATTTATAATTTTTTTTAAAAAATAGAAGTTTTCATACCATAAAGCTGATTTGAGACGAGTTAAAAGCATTCTTTTTTGGTTATTCTGACTTAAAAAGGCGAAACAAAGCACGATAACTTTCAGAAATACTATATAAAAGGTCACAAAAATTAAAGTCCAATTTTCAAAAGTATAAAAGGTATGAACTGTTCAAAACACCTTTATATCACTTGGCTATTTTAGCTATAGTCGAAGACAATTTAACTAGACCCTTAAGCGAAGGCCACGATGTGTAAAAAGACTTAACTATGGTCCTGATTAAAATAAAAAAAAATCAACGACTGATTTAAAAACAAATAAATCAACGACTGATTTAAAAACAAATAAATATCTATCGGAGTAGTCATAAGTCATATACAGTTTGCTCTGTAGACTCCAAAATGACTGTACAAACGAGTCATAAGTCATATTCGGCGCCGTTTTCCCTACTGTTTATATGATGCAAAACTGAGAAAACTTGGGAATGAGTCATTCTGCTGAGAGCCAGAGACCCGATTTGGGTAGATTTATTACGTAGTTACAATAAACTATTTTCTTGATGTTTTCGAAATCAAAGCATTGAGAATTAAAAAAAAAACTATTAAATCTTTTCTGCCATCATCTTTGAGAACATTCACTGATAAGTAAAGTAAACAAACATAATTTTATGGATTGTGTTTTAAAAATGTTATAATCGGAGATTTTCTGACTAAATTAACTATTTCAAAACCAAACTATTTAATAAGTAATCATAAGTAAAATTATTATAAACTATTTCTTTTAGAAAATATATAGAAATTATATGGTTAAAAAAGTTAATCGCTTTGATTAGACTATGCAAATGTATGTTTTGTTTTGATTTATATTAAAAATTAATGGTACTTTAGAAGCAAAATTTATTAAAATATACTACTTGATTTAATATTCGAACTCGCAATTTGGCGCTCTTCAAAGCGCCAAGTTCCTTACCGGGAGGTTGCAAGCCCGTTCCCCCATCGTCCAAACGTTTGGAGGAAACTAGTGCACATTAAATCTGCCAATGAGAGGGGTTTGAACCTCCTGAAACCTCCCCCCCCCCCTCCCTTATTTACGTTCCGATGGTAGTGTGAGGAAGTCGGGGCTCAAAATGTTTCCTTTGTTAGGTAATGTAGTAAAACAATTGACTTGTAATTTAGTTTCAAAAAGTCCAATATAAAAAAGTTGCGGGGGCAACATCCGAAAAAAGTGCGGGGGCAACCGCCCCCCCTTGCCCCCCCGAATCGCCGCCACTGTTGGGGGATAGTTAAGAGGTACTAGATGGACCAACCTTGTTGGGCCTCTTATTGTTGGTCGTCAATATTTGTATTTGTATTTGTATGACATTGGTTGGTTTATAATTAAAAAAAAAACAAGAATTGTGAGGAATTTGAATCTGAACAAAGATAACCAGCATACTTGGTGCTTCTAGATGACAAAAAGAAATTTCTATTAAAGTGTGAGAGAATGACTTTTTTAACACTCAAGAACACGTTGTTCTCTTTCATTTTTTCAGAACAGAGGGGGGAGGGAGGGAGGAATTGCATGTTAGAGACTGTAATATGCCTATTTTAGGGCTTTATTTTGTTATACACTCACTGCCAAAAGTTAAGCATGCAGAGGAAAATTTTAATTTCCGGAAGCCAATCAGAATTGGAGAGGCTGCAATTCGCTGCGGAATTAGATGGAAATATGCAAATATGTTATGTAACAGCCAATCACGTTTCGTGTCGAGAAATATGCAAAAAAAGGCAGTCGTATAAGAAGTCAGCACTGTGAAGGGTTACAGGAGTTGCATGTAAGTGCTGATAAAAAGTGTTTAGAACTTTCGCAGGATTTGTTTTCAAGACATAACTGTTTTTATGGCTTCCAGAAGACGAATGAAAGATTCTGAGCGCTGGCGTGCTGTGGGACGTATTGAAGCAGGACAATCAATAACAGATGTTGCTCTTTTCTTCAACGTTCATCATTCCGTAATTTCACGATTATGGAAGCAATTCCTAACCAGCCAGACAGTTCTCCGAAGACGTGTGTCCGTTTGTCCAAGGGTTACAACGGAAGGTCGATATATTGCTGTTGCAGCTAAGCGGACGTGTGACACATATGGTCAGAGCCCGATTAAGACATTAAAACATGAGAAGCCCACCTTTAAATGGGGCTCCATTGCTCTCAAATAGACTCTAGAACATTCAATTGAACTATTATATATGCACTGGAATTTTTTCCTCTGAATGATATAAAATCAAAAAATTATAATATAACAAAATATACTAATAAGTAATTAGTATTATGTACGGTTTTTTTCTTCCAATATTCAAACAAATTCAACACAAGTAGCAAATTTTTTACTAAACTTTGTAAGGCAATTTTTTAAGGTAAATTTAGTAGCAAACTATGCTAAAGGTGTTAAATATCTATATAAAATGTGGGATTTGGAGGCCCTTCAAAAATGTAACGTGTAGCCTGGGCTTCACGGGCCTATTCGGTAATCAGGCCCTGCCTATGGTTGCCGCGTCCATTGATAAGACGATATCTGCCACTACTGTGAGCCGAAGGCTACACACGAATAGACTGTACGCCCGTACCCCGAGTTTGTGTTCCTTTATTAGTCCAATCCAGAGGGGGGGGGGGCACGATTAAAGTTGTGTTGGCGGCAACATGCATAGGCGTAAACTTGTATTGAGCCCATGGTCCCGGGAGCCCCGCCCCCAATATTTTGAAAACCCAGCTATGAAGATAGTCTCCTATGCAAATTTTTGGTATATCAATGTATAGTAGATTTTATTCCTTACCAAATGGTATATTAAGTTTAGCCCTACAATAAATAGTGGCCGAGAAACCATTCAGACCCTCTATTTTCTAGTAACAACGCACCACTTCGAGGATATTTCCACGAATTCCTCACGTGGGTCCTGAGTACAAGAACTGTAGAATCGCCCACAGCCCCCCAGGATGACATCAAAGTAAGGAATGGTGACAAGTACTTGGCCCTATCCTGTGAATGCTCCCTCTAAAATTTCTGTCTCGTCTCACGGTGGCCAGGGGTCGACTTTTATTCAACTATCTGAGAGAGGCATTCGGGCTGCTCTTCAGAAGGGCCTCTGTTGGGGATGGGCTTTTTCTAGCAGAAGACGTGGAGTGTCGCCAACAGCGGATGTCCACCGCTTCGCCCGTCTATGACTTTTTCTATTGTACTCGTTGTACTGCAGTGAAAGTTTCAAAATCTTTATTTGGATGTTTACTGAAATTACTGGTTCGTTAGATGCTTTTCTAACTGAATATTTAAAAAAAAATTGAAATTTTTATTTCGCAATGCGACTTATAGCAAGTGTATAAAAAGGTAACTTATATTTCATTATTTATTCTTTAATAATTAAACTTTTGGTTTTAATTGAAATGGGATACCTTTTTGCCAATTATTTATATACATAGGGAATTATAAAGTTTTTTATTATGTATATTATGTATAATGTTAAATATTACATTGAATTCATGTCACATTTAAAATTAGACACGTTAAGCACAGACCTAACAATTCTAAATTACGATTATTTAAAAAATTAATTATAGTATTAAAAAGCCACATAGCTTTTTAATACTGTCATTATATTTTATAACTATATTATCTTAAAATAAGAACATGTAAAATATATTCAACAATACATCTTTAATGGGAACTGATTAATTTGGCCACTAAACTGAATGAATTAACAAACTAGAAAAGCATGACAAAGGGAAAATTACATTTCCATAAGTTTTCGGATTTCAATTATATTTTATGAGAATGTTTTATTTTGTACTCGTTTTTTTAATTTTGTGGTTTTTGTTGGCTGATGTTCATTTTTAGCACGACCTTTGCTGCTATCGTTCCATACAATTATCGGTATATCAACGATATTTTTTAATTACAATTTTTTTATTATGAGTATTTCGAATCATGCAGGAAACACGTGATTAGTAACAGTAGCTGTCTCAGGATTTGTATAAGGGAGGGGCTCATTTATACAAATGAACTAATATTTGTTTACCGTCTTTTTATTATTTTTAAATTTGATATAAAACAATTTAAAAAAGTGTTTTTTTAATTCAATGAGTTATGAAAAATTCTGAAAGCTTTATACTTTAAATTATTAGTCCAGATCTCAACCACAAAAATACTACTTGTTATAATAAATTTTTCCATTTAAATTTTTAAAACGCATTCAACCATTTCAATATTTTTTTTAATAAGCATTGTTATTGCTATATATAATTTTAAAAAAAAATTAAGTCTGCTCAACAGTCAGTTTTTTTTTTCAAAAGTTTAAGTTTTTAGGAAGTTTTTGAACTGGGCGCGTGTGCGTGTGTGTGTGTGATTCAAAAATTCAAACTCTAACTGCCAAAAGTAAAAATCTTCGCTATTCCACACTCATCACTAATTCTCTAACTTTCTGTATACCCAAGAAGATGAAATTTGACAGAGTTGTTACTTATATCTTGCATAGAAAAAGTAAACTATCGGGTAGGTACAAGCCACACTGTACCGTAATAATACCCGGGAGAGTGTCTGAAACCCAACCAGGCCCGTCGCACCGGGGGGGGGGGGTGAGTGTATGACCCCCGAACAGGCCCGCCGCACACGGGGGGGGGGGGGGAGTTTAACTGTGAAAAAGAAAACAAAACGAAAAATCCCACATATCATTCATGCTACGACCAGAAGTGCAAGCCATACGAAAAAGAAATTATCAAACTGAGGCGAAGAATACAGTATGAATAATATAAAGGTTCAAAACAGGAAGCCCATCGCTAAATAAAAGTTTGTAATTTAGCGCCCCCGTGCACACAGTTAGTGCTTTGTGTTATCCATTATATATTATTTTACCTGCCGAGAAAGTGCCAGATATGTTACCCACTCTACCTGAGAGTGAAGTTCTGTTGAGTTCTGTAATAAAGTTAATAAAGGCAAAGTAGCAAATCTTTCAGTTGAGTTCAAATTTTAAAACACGTTGTCGCCGGTGAATTTTGGTTCGCACCACGGTTTCTGTGAAACATCTCGCTGTATACCTTCGGGCAGGCCAGTCGTACAAAGTGGACATAGAAAAAAGTAAGCTATCGGGCCCTGGACAATAGGTACAAGCCACACTGTTCCGTAATAATTGGTTCATGAATACTTTGAACCCCACGTGGTAGGAATGTCAGAGGGAGAGTGTATAAATGGTTGACGTGGCCTACCTTTCTCTACTCAATGTTATGTCATTTATCCACGAAGGCTGATTTCCCGTAGAGTTATTGGGGTTCCCTTAATGCGGTATAAAGATCAGAAGAATAAATGGGTTAACAAACGACCTGATCGACGCGACTTACTTTCCTATACGTCGGTAAGTCATTTATCGTCCACAGCACGATTCCCCGGGGAGTAATGAGAACGAAATCGTCTGCAGTTAAGGACGACATTCCTGTTACGGGGTACAAAGGTCAGCGGGCGGAGTGGGTTAATAATTGCCTTGGTCGATGCGGCCTACATTTCTTTATATGATGGTATGTCTATACGATGAGTTATGTGGGCGGAAACGAAAACTGTTGTTATGGACTCCTACCCCACGTGGTGCAAGTGTCAGAAGGTGAATGGGTTGTGTCCATTGTCTGTAGTAGTCTGTAAAAAATAGGGTTTCGATTTTTTTTTTTAAATTTAATTTGGCAATGCAATAAAAAATTTGATTCTGAATAATTTTTATTTGAAAAAGTTCAATATTAAAAAAATGTGCTGGGGCTCTATCCCCCCTCCCCTCCCGACTCGTATATAGATAGGGTTTACCTTACCATAAAAAAAAAATATGAAAATCTTAAATTTAGCAAGTGAACCTTTTGAAATCGTTTTCTTTTTTTTCTTTTTAAATTCTCGCCAATTTGTGAAACTTAACGACCAATGTTGACATAGTTGCCTAATAAAAGTTTTTCGGAGATAATTATTATTAACAATTATAAGAGTTGTTTTTCTTTAAATCTTTGGGATGTTACTAAAGGTTAAAATAAGGATGCTAATCAACTGGAGTAACGTATATATATCCAATTCATTGTATAGCCAACTTCTCCACATTATCAATCTGTCCAGTTCTTGAAGGACCTTGCTAATAAAATTTCGTTACAAATTGGAACTTTTAGCAGTTTGGTTCCTCTTGATGGGTGAGAAATTAAGGAAATATATTTTCGCTATAATATTGTATTTGTATCAATTTTGTAACTTATTTCTTCCCGTACGTAGAACGGGTATTTCAGCTAGTAATATAAGAAAAAGAAAATTTAGACAGCAGAACAGAGAGGGAAATTGTTTTTTTCTGCATAATGTAAATAAGAACTTCGGAATTATTTGGGGGGGGGGGGCTTTTGGGGGCTTTGGTCGATTGGCCCTATACAAGTTTACGCCTATGGTAGAAGATATGTAAGTAAAATATATAAGTATACTTAAATTGTACTGTCCACATAAAAACATGTATGTTGACTTGTAGCTATTTATTCAAGAATTTAGGATAAGCCTGTGTGTTTTTCTATGTACAATCAGGATTAAATTGTTTCCCCCCCGAAAACAACTCCTATACCAGTTCGTAGTATTCCATACAAAGCCGCCCTCCAGATGAGGCTTTTCAGTAGCGCATTTTGTCTGGACATGGCTGTGTTCATAACGCGAGTTCACGTTTCACTGTTTAATCATAATATTAATCTCCTTATTAATTAGTATAAATTTTATATTTTGACTAAATATCGTGTTGTCATCAGTATTACGTAAGTATATTAAGTTCCGTCTTTTATAATAAGACGTCTTTTATAATATCATTAAGACGTCTTTTATAATATCGTTAAAATTGAACTGTAAGATATGATACAATAAAAAAAAAACAGAGTGTTATATAAAGTTAAGTAATAACATAAATAATATTTATTTTCAATAACACACAGTCTGAGTGTATGCTTAAAAAAAGCAAACGCTTTGATTATTACCGAATAAAATTAAAAAACTGATAACATTGCAAATACTAATTTAAAAATATGTATAATCTATATAATTTCGTTTTACACCTGTTATGTGTTATATTTAATAGATTCCGAAATGATCTCTTTAATGCAAATGTTAAATTCCTTTAAATTGTGCCATTTGTTCAAAAAACGATATTTAAATACAAAATTAAACACAAAACCGTATTACAATACTTTTGATTTAGTTTAGTTCTGAAAGTCGCCATAACATGCCAAACCCGCGCCAAGTAACATTGGCGCATAATGAATTTAGTATTAAAAACCTTACAAAAAACACATTCTAACATTTACAAAACATCGAATTTGTAACATACAGGAAATACGAAACTGAAGTTTAATTTCCTATAAAAAATGTACTCAAGTGAAACGCATTATATTAGTAAAAATTAAGAAAATAATTCGTACACCTCATCTTAAACAAAATACTTTGATTATTTTACATAATTTTATAATTTGTTTTGAAATAAAATGTTCAGGAAAACTTACCAGTGGAATGTATATGGACCTCCTTCGAATTTTTTTCAATAACGGCGGCTTACTAAACAACCATTTTTCTGGGATGTTTTGTTTGCGAGGGCCGCCGCCGTGAACTATCCGCCCCTCCCCCGTCCCACAGGAAATCTATTAGGGGGTAAAAAGTAAGAAAACTAATTTTTTTTTGTAATGTTCGGTATCAAAATTCAAATGACGTTAAGTGAATGGATAACAATTATTAATAATATTGCGTGGATTATTAACATAGTAAGAAGATTAAGAAGTCGAATAAACAACTAAATTTCAATATCTTTGATGTATTGAATTTAGAAACAAAAAATATTTCGCTCGTCGTTCCTCGTGAATAATGAACTAAAGCTCGCAATTCTATCGTGGTTCAAACGTACATAAAGCACGTGGGGTGCCAACTCAGACGTTGTCATTGCCATCTGACCACCTCGTTTACACGCGGTTAAGGTGAGGGATCCTATCCTCGCATTTTTCTGCTGTGGCGGTTTCCCTCCGAGATGGTCGGTTATTTCAATCAACCGGTCAATCCATAAAAAATAATTACAGCCTAATTTATATTTTTACAAATTGAGTCTCATGAACTGTACCTTCAACATTCTCTTATATTCAGTGACTTTATTTTCAGTGAATTTAAGCTAAATCTAAATAATAAAATACTACTGGTTAGTACACAATATTGGTTATTACCCAATTATTTGCTGATATACAGTTTTTGTTATTATGCAATATCGGTAATTAAAAAAACATTCTTTATTAACCAATCATTAACAAGGATACTTAATTGATATGAAAAAAATATGTCAGTGAAAGTCAAGGATAGTAAAGACTATATATAGAAGGTGCGCTCGTTTTTCGCTTTTTGAAAGTGGGCAAGGAAAGGCAACTAAATGACGTCATTTTAGCTCCGCCTTACTTTTGACATCATTTTAGCTCCGCCTTACTATCGGTTTTTTATCATTCTCATTGGCTGTGTGTTTCAATCATTGCTACTTAGGTTCGATCCCGGTTGGGTAACAACTGGTGATTTAATTTTTAATTAGCAAAATAATGTAAATATCTATAAATAATTGTGTTCAGGTAACTTCACTACTAATCCGTCCTTGTTTTGTTATGTCCCCGTATTTTACCTGATTGAAATTGTAACTCATTTAATATGTCCAATACAAATGCATTGACCGGATAGTTCCGACCACTATTTTACTCTTTCAAAATGCATGGACATGTTCTCGTGGCAGCTAATATTATTTTAATACGCTTAATTTATTAAGCAACTCTTTTGCAATTTTTCCATACTAAATGCAATCCTTTAAATATAATTTAAACTCATAAAATGCAGTAAAAGTAACTAAATAATGTTAGCTTATCACTTTTTAATAGTTCACAAAAAAACGAATAGATGGCAGCACCATCAAACAACGCGCCCGCATCTAGTTCAGCCTTGCCATTGGTTCAAATGAGAGCATTAGACACGCCCACAGAAGGCGAAGTAGGGGTCACTATGACGTCAAATAGTTGCTCTCTCCGCGTTCCGTCAGGCAGCGCGAGTACGAGCACACCTTATATATATATATATGGTCTTCACTATCCTTGAGTGAAAGTGACTTTGTAAAAGTTGGTTGTGGTCATCGAAGCCAAAATCTTGCAACCTTCCAAAGATCTTAAGCTAAATGTGGGAATTATTTTTAAAAATTCTGCGTCTCTTCCTCATTAGGATTGGATAAATTGCATGTCTTCGTGAAGTACAACTAATTATATTTTGTTAAATAATATTGATTAAGCCTTAATACAAGATTACCTGAACGAACTCATCATTTTTAACTCACTTTCTCAGTGATTATTTTTTATCACGTTTGATCAAGTTTGAATTGATATCAAATTCAGATCTATTTTAAGAAACTTCATCAAATTTTGCTATAGTAGTGTACACACACACATTACTTTAATTTGTGTTTGGATTCACATTTAAAAAATATAGTATTGATTACATTTTTTTGTATTTTTTTTTTTAATATTGTAATCAGTGAATTAGTATTTTTTAAATTATATTTTTCAAAAAATTCTTTTGCAAATAGCAAAAATCTATGAAGAAAGTTCGTTAAACATCATCATTCATCAAACATCAAACATTCAAAAAATATTTTCGTAATTTATTTATATAAAAAAATAAATATTGTCACTTTTTATAATCTTTTATTTTATATTTTAAATAAATATTTTTTAATGGTACACCATGTGGTTATGTTAATATGGTGTGCACACATACGTGAAAAAATAATAATATTGATATCTGCAATTTTTTTAAAAGTAAAATGTGCAAAATATGTAAAAGAAAACTCCTTCTTAATTCCTGTATATCCGCCCCCCTCCCCGTGAAGGCGCTTCTCGTCGATTAGGGAAATGTGGTGGGCGAATGGTGTCCTTCCTCTCAGCCAATGGAAACAATTAAAGGGGCTTCCGCCGAACCTTTCGCTCTCTCTCCTCCTCCCGAGATAGAGACATTTCGGAGGCGAAAGCAGACGAGCGTTTCGAGTCGACACTTCTCCCGCGAAATTCTCCGCAAGGGAAATGAAGTAGAAAGTGGAGGGGGTTTCAAAGTGTCCCCTTACTCGGCACTTCTGCAAGGCTTGGACGGGGGACGATTGGACGTAGGGTTTGAAACAGCAGAATATTTCAGTGCTGCAAATGAAGCATTTCAAGAGAGAGGAGAAAGCTCGTTATTAGAAAAAAGTATGGAGTGCAATGGATTCGTCAGTTTAAGAAGAGAATAAATCCTAAATTAAAGTATTTGAGAAATTAAAAATAAAGCATAAGTGGCAGAGGGGGCGCCAGTAGGGATGCTGCCCCCCCCCCCTCCCCCGTCGGGCAAGGCAAGCCCCCTGTCGGGGAAAATTATGAAGTTCGTCGGGGAAAAAGCTTTAATTTAATTGTTAAAAACAAGTTTTTGTACTTTCGTAGTACGAATTCTCGAATCACCTAGAACCTAACGTGCGTTTTATCCGTTCGTGTGGAATGGGCCTGTCTTACCTCAAGTTGTACCTGTTATAACAACAAGAAATAAAACAGATTTTTTATTACACAACTGCCTGTCAAAAATTAGAAAAAAAAAATATTCATTGTCTTTACGAAACAAATTGTGGCATGACGCAAAAAATCATTTCATTCAACATTAATTACTTTAATAATTAAAAAAAACAATAGTCATTTAATTCCTGACTTGTTCATCATGTTTTCTGTTCATGTAGTTTCATTTTACCGAATGTGGACAAATATATTGGATTTTTTTTCTATGGAATTCAAGAATTCCCATATTTCAGGAATTTAAGGTCTATGACTTATGAAATTAGTGATTAGATTTGGATTCCAGGAAGACTTCTTCAGGTGAACATCTGAGGTATTAAGCGTGTTTATTTTCTGTGATTCAAAAGTATTAAAAATAAAAGTTGCTAATATGGGCAAGTGGTCGGATCCTATTTTAGGCAAAACAAAAAAGTCTGTTACATAAATATTAAATATAGGACTGGATTCAATAATTAATCAACTGTACTTGCACCGTTAACAGATAAATAAGTAAAGTTTCCCTCTATATCTCCTGGTAATATACCGTTGAGACGTATAAAGTCATTTTCAACAGAAAAGTGATGCAGAGATTTACCTCTTGGATTAGTAATTTGGTCTTTTGGTTGTAATAAAATAGAGTCATTGGAATAAAGATGATCGTGTGTATTAACTATGGATAAGAGATTTAAAGAATTACAGCGTGCATTAAAGTCACCTAAGAGTATGACATTACAGTAGTTGAGATATTGAACCAATTGAAAGAATTCATTGAGGGCATTGTCATATTTAACATCAGGCGGAAAATAACAACTGCCAAATAATACATGTTCTAAAGAGTTATAAGTAGCAGAAAACAGAATCCAGAAGCGGGTTATATCTATCACTTTGACTTTTCGGACTTTCTTCGGATTATATGCACATAAAATGCCACCGCTCGGTCGACCCGACATTCCTTCTCTGACTGCATAACTTTGGATGGTAATAAAGTGCTTTAGATTTGAAATTAAATTAAATTGAGAAGTGTGCCAAGTTTCGACTAAGGTGAAAAAGTGAGAGTGTTGAAATGTTAACCAAAAATCAGGGTAAATACCTTTGTTATGTATACCTGCGACGCTCAGATGGATGATCTTTGAAGAGATAGGTACGTCGGGGAGATCGACCGGTGGACCTTTTTTGTTAGGTTAAAGGTAAACTCTCTTGTTGAGAACCCATATAACAACACTTGAGTTTTCAAAGCTGTAGACATACTGTTTGCCATCGATTAAAAGTTTGTCATAGTTCAATCTTGCAGAAACTACACCCTCGTTTTTCCTTTCTTTCATAAAGTTACGCAAGTGAAATCTGGCAGTTCTTGTCCTCTGAGAAAAATCATCGTTGATAAATATGTTTGTTCCCTTTAACTTGAAACAGTTTTTCTTTATTCGTTCTTTATCTTTGAAGTTTGGAAGTTTACAAATAATAGGTCTGGGTTTGTTTTGATTCTTTCTTCCTAATCTGTGAGCACGCTCAATGGATATATCAGTAATATTTAACTTGGATTTGCAAAGTTCCATAACTTGGTTTTCTGCTTCTTCCCAGGACTCGGATCCAACTTCTTCCAAGCCAGCGATAACTATATTATTCTTTTTTTAAATCTTTTGGAGCGTTGAAGGTCATAATGCAGATATGTTAATTATAAATAGAAATATATATATCAACTCGCCTTAAAAAAAAAGTAATGACAAATATCTTAAAGTCAGGAGATGGATGTAGAGATTATGGTAGTGTAGAAAAAACTTTCCACTTTCTATGAATACTTAAAATTTTAAAAATCGACACGAAAGCTGCTTTTTTGATGTTGTGGTGTTTAGTTTCCCGATTTGTTTGTCGGCATATTAAGATTGTCGAGCTTAATATCTGGTCGAAATGTTGATCATATTTATAGTTTCGTGTTTAAAAAGAACTCTCAGCTTTGCAGTGAGTTGAAAAAAGAAATAGTATATGTTACAAAACATATAAAGCTATGCCTAATTGCACAATTTAATTATGAAAATATGCTTCAGAATTCATATTTACTTTTAAATATATTTATTGTCTACTAAAAACTTTAGTAGAATATAAATATGTTTTTCTAACTAATTTTAACTAAAATCGTATGGGTAACATTTATAAAATTACTTTAATAAAATTATATTAGAAATCTGAAACAATTGTTTTAATTGAGTCTTCCTCCTGCCAGCCACCCTTTACTTAACACAGAAAAATTGTGTATTAAAAATTGTAAATTAAATTTTAGTACAAATTAACAGTCTCAAACGAAATTCCTGCCATCTGTCAACAAACCTAAATATATTATAAATATGAAATTCGATTATGCAGTGTCGGCCTACAGCCAGTACAGCCGGGCTGCACCTAAATTCAGTATTTTAAAACTAAAATCAGAAATATTTTACTAATTTTCTTAAATCAAGATTAGAATTGAAAATGAAATTTCTACGGTAGTAAACAAAATCTCCGATAAATAGCAAGCCTGTTACCGTAAGGCACAATTCAGGAGGGGAAAAACTCCTTTCAATCAAAACTGCAGCCAAAAAGCGAAATTCGAAATCGGCTGCATCGTTAACATGGCAACCTCTACGTAGTATGGAGATTCCTCCCCATGCTAATGCACTGCATTTATGAGAAAGTACAGCCGAAATGAATTTTCTTGTTTTAGCTGCACTTGAGATTCGATATGCTGATTGGCTCGTCCGTGGAACGCTGGGATGGGTGGGTGAAACGATAACTTACGAGAATATCTCCAAACGGAAATGGTTTTCGTAATAAATTTACTGTGTGCTGTTGTTTCAGGACGTGGTCCTGCTGTTGTTTTGTTACTTAAGTTAATATTAAAATTGACCGATTCGCAAGTTTAAAAGAAAGGAGGATTGCTTTAATTAAAAAAAATAAGTAATTGTTTTCTATTTTTTTCGCATGTTATCATTTCGTAAAAATTGAAAGGAAACTTTGATTTGAGTAGTAAATAATAAAGAATTTCCGTTCATGTATGGGTTGTGGAAAATAAGGGGGGGATTCACATGAATTCGGCTGCACTAACATTTTCGACCACGGGCCGCCAATGCGATTATGAAGTATTGACTATTTGGATTTCAATGTCTCCATTCTTGTTGCATCTCTTTCCTTCCACACTAATATTTCACTCACCAAATTTAGTTAACCTGACACATTCTAATATACTGTATCACATTCAAAGTACTTATTGAGGAATGAAATTCCCAGACGCCCAAGAAACTTCAAAGCAGCATCCATTCATTTGACAGTCATATTTCGGCTAGAACAGATGTTTGTAGAGAAAATATACTTATATACTTTTAAAGAACTGTTTGAAAAAAAAATTGGGGGGGGGGGATAAATATGATGCGACATTAAAATATATATTTACAAAGGGTCATATTAAACAATCGTTTTCAGTACAAACGAATTAAATATATAAAATTTAAATTTTTACCGAAATTTAACATAAATTAAAGAGGAGGGAGAGGGGAGTGTATGTGTTATATCAATAATATAAAATATTTTTTTCAAACGTAGAGTCTTATTGTGCAACCATTTTCAGTACATCTAACTAAAAATCTGCTCAGTAAAAATCATCAAAAAAATATTAATATTTATTTTTAAAGACATTTAAAAATTTGGGGGAGGGGGCTAGCGGGAGTTATTGATTGATATAAGCGGAAACTAAGGCTTATTTGAGCGAAAAATGCATTATTAAATAACTTATCTTGCGTGCTTGCTATGATTACATATTCACGACACTTCACTTCTCGGTTTTGCATGGGGCGGTGTCAAGATACTGCAATATTTTTTTTTAAACGACATTTGTAACTTAGGAACAAATCTAGCAAGTCTCCGATCCAAAGCAAAAGATCGCTACAGTTTAACTTTATCAAGTCCAAGTGGTATTCGAACTCACCATTATCTGGTTGCTACTAGCCGGATACTTTTCCGCTGAGCCACCGGTCTGCAGGAGATTCTTTCGAGGATCTTGCGAAGAAGACAACGAATCCATTTTGCCGCGTAAATAGTCTTAATTAATGAACGGAACGTATATTACGAGCATCCGCGACAGATTGCTGCTGCCTTTTTAAGCTCCCCCTTCTTAATTATCTTTTGGTGATGGGGAAGGGAGTAAGCGGGGGAGGGGAGGAGGTAATTTTTGACTTAATTACTACTTTATTCTCGGGTTTCCCCTTTTTGATAACTTTTTTTTCTCCCTTTTCCCCCATTTTCCCAGTGAGGAGTACAGAACGGAGCTTTTCTCGAGCAGTAACACGAACAGGTGGGGGAGGGGCGTTGCTTCTCTTCGAGTTAAAAAAATAGAATTCCTGTTTGTTTAATGAAATCCTAAACACTCCTGTAAATTAAAATTGTCATTCTTATTTTATAGGAGTGTTGGTTGAATAAATGAACGCCGCACCTTATAGCTGACACAATGGGGTATTGGCGACAATCCAGCAATACTACCTTGTAGGTAAGTCCTGGCTTGATGGGTTGGTTGAATTAACTTTCACTAGGAGGCTCCGCCCCCTGCTCCGCTAACGCTCCGCCAACCCCCGGAGGATTGCTACGCAATCCTCATAGGTTTGCTCCGCAAACCAAACCACTTCTCGCTTCGCTCGCTAAAAGGTAAGACACAATAACAATGTGTCCTAGTAACAATACTTTTTTTTAAATTATATTACCAAAAACTTTAAATGTTGAAAAAAATTTAAATTATAATTCATCTTGGCATCAATACATTTTTTCGCCATATAAATCAATATAAAATCATTTAATTTCTTTTAAACTACAAATGAAAACAATGGAACCACTGGCAAGCCATTATTTATTATTTTATTTCTACCATTATTTATTATTTTCCACGTTATTTTCACACTTTTCCTGCGTTTTAGTTTAATTTTTAACATTATTGGTAGTTGTTTTAGCATAATTGACGTTAAGCTTACCATACTCTTGCCTACCAAAAGTGTGTACATAACTAAGTTAATACGTCATAAAAATGAAGGTCATAGAAATCTAGTTTTCAAAATTGCCAACAGATGGCGCCACGTCAATGTTCCGCTCATGTAAAGTTTAAAATACCCTTTTTCAAAACTTCTATTTTTAATGTAATAGGGTTTATATTCTTCCTAATTTAAGCTGACATCAACAAAATAATTATTTACTAATGAATTGAAGGGGCTAATCGTCAAAATGGCTTACATAATGGCAAAATAAAAATACGGGCACGACAGAATTTCGTAAACAAACTAACTGTTGCCACTCAGCGTACAGAAAAACAGCGTTTTTCAATCACCGCGTAAGAGAAATATATATAAAGATTCTTTTACCTTCAGAACATAAATTTGCGAAGCTATTTGTATCATTTTTGAGTATTTTTTATCAAACTTATTCGCGTTTTGAATGATAATGATCTTTGAGTGCTATTTTGAAGGCCTTCCACGCCTTGGAAGCTTGGAGGATTTTTTTAATCTTCACACCCATAAGTATAACTTATTTAAAAAAAAATCCGTTATAAATTTGTTGAAGGTTATGGTGTTAATTGCCTGGGCCAAATAGATTCATTGGCAACAGTAGAGAGGTTCTGTTTCTCTTTGGAAACACATTAGATGATAATTCATCGGTACTGGTGCAATATAAGGAACTAAAATTACTTCCTTCCCCATGTACCTTCCGCTAACCGCAAGTTCTCGGCTCGGTGGATATAACCTTCGATGTCTCCAACGTTCAATGGACATCTGAATGATATTTGCTCAACTTAGAGTCGCCTCCTAATGTTTGCGGGAATCTTATTCTGGGAAAACGTTTTCGAGCGGAATTCTGTTTTTTTGGCACGATTTACACGTTCTCGCGTTTCTTGTCGTCCGATGGCGACGGGTGGGCGTCTACACAGCTTCTCTTAGCTGATTGAGGGCCTGAGGGGTCGATTCTTTTCAATCCAGTTGCTCCAGGTTTGGCAGGTATGGCTACCACCATATCTACTATTATCCAAATAGTGTGTTGTAAAAAGATTTATTTTAAATGACAAAGAGTAAAAACGTTTTTCCTCTCTGCCACAGCTCTTTCAAATATATTCCGGCACCACTATTTCCAATGACACTCAATGCCTTTTATTTCCAATAGGTACTGTTCCAGGCCTGTAGTCAGACAATATATTCTGGGGGGACGGGGGGGAGGGGCAAACAACTTTAAACTTAATTCAATAAAAATTTATAAGTTTAATTTTACGTACTTTTTTCACACCTTGCGCCATTAAAAGATATACTATTGTTTTTACTCTGAATCAAATATCTCTGTTACACATGCACCTGCCAACGTATGCGATTTCTCAGTATGTACGAATTTTTAGTATTTTTAACGCTTGTATGATTGATTTATAAAAATGTAATGGAATTCGAATGGATTTTTTTTTATTTTACAAAATCATCAAAGGGGCTTTAAAAACTCTGAAAACAGCAGAATTCTTAAAAAATATAATCCTTTTCGGAATATTGGCAGGTATGTATGTATGTAATATATGTTTGCTTATATAATCCCAGATCAGATCGAACCTAAATAGTAATCGTATAGTACTATATCAATTGTTTTTCAGTAGGAATGTAAATCGATTTGGTATGTTTTTAATAATGACAAGCCAGCATAACTGAATGGTTGAGATTAAAAAGGAAAGATTGCAATGGAAATTTTTCCTTTTTAATCTCCCCCATTCAAGTATAGTATAATACTGTTTAAGTATTTATATAATAATATAATAATATAAATACTTGTAAAAATCTTTTTTGCTTTTGATATTAAATGAGAGAACATTTTTATGCAGTAAATTTTTTTGGGGAAAATTACAAGAATTTCATTCTGAACAATATTTCAAAAGCAAGCATAAGAATGTGCTCTTCCGTTTTAAAATGGCAGAAATTAACGTCAACATTGAAAAAATAAAATAAAGTGTGGAACATATTAAAAAAATAGTATTTGAACTAATTATAAACAAATTATAAAATCTTTAATATTCTATAATTGGAATATTCTTTTATAAGAATTTACAAAACTCTGCTTAGTATAATTTACAAGAATAAAACATGGCTTAAAAACATTAAAATACACTTAAATGCCAAATTTATTAATGTTATATCTCTTGAAAACATATCATAACATTAAATAAAATCATCTGTAAATGTCAAATGCAATTTTTCTAATTTTTTTGTTTCTGATGGCCGGGGGAAAAAACGAACCACCCCTGATTTCTCGGCCACTATTTATTTTAGGGCTAAACTTAATATACCATTTTGTAGGGAATAAAGTCTAATACACATTGATATACAAAAAAAATTGTATAGGGGACTATCTTTATAGTCGAATCCGCACCAACTTTAAAAATTTCAATAGCAACACCTACTTTTGATAGCGCAGAAATGTTCCCCGCCCTCAAAATAATTTAAATATAAATTTTCGTTAATTTCCTACATTTATATGCAGAAATATTAGACAAGAAGTATCTATCTTATCTAAGGGGCTACCTCCACATTGAACAAAGTAGTAATTGGACTACGAAATGAAGGACGCTGGTAGAAAATGTTTTGGCGACAGCCGATGTTTTTCTTATGCGTGGTCAGGCTATTTTCCCCCATAAGATCGTGCTTGTCTTAGGTTATTCCGGGTGTTCCAAAAATATTTTAATACTTTTAAAACTCATTTTTTAAAAATATGCACATACGTTTTGTTGTATTTAATAAAGCAATAATCAATATTTTTAACAATATTTACAGCACTTAAATGTGCGTAACGTATTTGCACCTTTAAAAAAAATCATTTTTTAAATAAAACCACATATGATGCTGTGGTCCAAAAACCTTACAATAGCCAATATTCAAGTAATAGCAAAGTAAAACAGATTAGGGGTGACGAGCGGAAGCAAGTGTCACCCTACTTTTTGAAAAAATTTAAAACTAGCTCATTGTTTTCTCGGCTGGTTCATTGTTTGTTTGGTTGAATTTACGTCGCACTAGAGCTGCACAGTGTGCTATGGACGACGGTTCGGGGTCGATATCGCAGGAAAAGCCCGGGAACGATGCTTCGTATTTTTTAAACATGGTCAAATAACCGGAACAACACCTGAGCTGGACCCCCGCAACCTCAATAGGCGACATGACATTGGAATTGGGTCATATTTAGTGTGCACCACTCCCGTATATCCCTCGCCGGCATATAAGAATTTAAAATTTTATGCCAACACGATCACAGTGCTTTTAATTTGCAAAATTGGCGAAGATTTGTTTTAAGTACTGTTGATTTTAAATTTATGTATGACCCCGGAAATTATCATTTGATGCACATTTTAGTATAGCAAAAAAACTACAAAGAGGAAAATCACGAAATTTTAGATACGCATATAAAACGATTTTCTGAATCCATTACTATCAAAATATAGCATGGTTGCTATTCATAAATTTTATGAATATTAATATCCTAATTTAAATAAAATTTAAAAATATACATATAAGTAATGAAAGTTAGTGTATTTTATTTGGGTCGTTTAGAAGTAACACAGATAAAAATATAAGCTTAAAAATATTTTTATTTCCAGAGATGATTAAAATTTTAAGAAATTCATTTAACATTACGAGTTTTAAACTTTCTATATTCATAATTAAAAAACTACCTGATCAAATGACTTGCAAATTGATATCCAACGATAAATTTTGTCGTAGATTCTAAATATTGAGTCCAAATTGAGTGTTGCTATTGGAAATTTTAAAGTTGGTGCGGATTTTAATATGAAGATAGTCCCCTATGCACATTTTTGATATATCAATATGTAGTAGACTTTATTCTTTACCAAATGGTATATTAAGTTTAGCCCTACAATAAATAGTGGCCGAAATCCAGGGGTGGTTCGTTTTTTTTTCTCCTCAGCTGAACCTCTACCAAAAATAACAAATAAGAAACTGCTTTCACTTAAAATAACAAAATATTAAGTTTTCACGAATTACACTAAAATACCGAAAACATAGCTCGTAATAATTTATATATTTATATATAATACAGAATTTTTACTATTGACATTCAGACTTTGGGTGTAATAGCGTTATCGTAATTGGATTAGGAAAATCTTCCTACATATAACATTACAATTAACAATAAATTAAATTCCGTTGCACATGAAAATTAAATGCGCAATTGTATTTTAAGTTTAAGCAATTATTTTAGTAAATTTACAATTTAATTTTATTAACTTCGTTATATTTTCTTAAACATTTGGATTTGAAAACGTTTGTAGAGCAACCTGAAGAATACGCTTAGCTATCAGAAACGCCTGCTGACTTGTTCTCATGGACCTCCTTGTGGTGAAGAGCGGGGAACGCTTTCCAAGGTCCTTCCTTCGAGGTGGATCCCCCCTCCCCGAAGGAAATTCTTCGACCGTAAAAACCTATCTTTCGAATGATCAAACGTCATAAATCAGGTTGGCTTCAACCTAACGCCACAAAGAAATTCGCTTTTGATTCTCCATTCGAATTTGCTTAGAACATGCATACCATACAATTTCGACAGCCAACCAAATAGAAAGAAAAGAAGAAAAAAAAACAATTTTTAAATTAAATTTTCCGCATTTCCTGTTTACCGAGAGGAGCTGTTGTCAAAACAGACGTCTCAAATATTTTCAGCGACAGTCTCGTTCGAATGTTTGCTCGGCGGTGTTTGAGTTTTGGCGCGGAGGGAAGAACGAAAGGTCCGAGTGTTTTAAATCGGTAAAGGGTATTTAATGACTGTGGAACGAGAACTTCTGTTGCGCAATATTCTCCTGTGCTAAATACTTATTGTCATTCCGATTTCACCCTGTCCCTAAATATACATTTGATCCATCTTCATTCGTTTTCGAATGCCACTCTAAAGAGTAACTACTTACGGATGTGCGTAGTAGAGGGTGCGCAATTAAAACGGCAATTAAAAAACTCTGACAACAAAATAAAAACTAAACCTTGTACATTATAATCTCGAATATTACGCAATAAATGAACTACATAAACACTTTGAATTGATCCCTCTCCCTTTCTCTCTCTCCGTATTTACCGTATAAGGAATTGAATGCTAGTTGATATAAATGTAGATTACTCCCTGCTGACTAAAATTGCTTTTCAGAGAGTTGCCTTTTTTCTCGTGTAAATTGTCTATAAAAAACATGAAAAGGCATTTCATTCTGATTCTGCTTTGTGCCAAAAGTATTGAATAAATGGCAAAATCAGAAAAAAAGTTCTATTGACTTTCCCGATTTTCATCATCGAAATCCCTGATGTTTTTTTGTTTTATTCGCTCCTCCCCTTCCCTTCTTTCCACTCTCCTGGCTCAAAGTAAATCCCTGGGAAAATGGACTTTTTATTCTGCTGAAATGAAGTGAAGTACTAATTAGAATAGCTGGCAGACCATTTAATAGTTAAAGAAAAGAACGTTTTAAGTTAGGAAATAGCAACCTGAACTTCTTGTAACCACCCTCCACTTTCTTTTTTAACCAATGTTGTAGCTAAAAATTTATTATTCGGAATTTTTCCAATTTATATTTTTTCTGATTAATAGATTTTCATCAAAGTTGTTCTTAATCCGATGTCAGTCGAAAATTTCGAGTTACATTTTTTAAAAGAACAAAACTGTTTCATTTCTTGTTTACGTGATTTAAATTGCCTTTATGTCTTCCTACACTGCATTCCATTTTGTTATCAGGTCCTCGGACTCCCCTCCCAGGCCGTCGACTTTGCTCTGCGACGTCCCGACCGAGCTGAGGGACGTTGGGGGGGCGAGAAGAAAGTCCCCCCTCTGAGGAGATCTTTGTGCAAGGGGTGGGTCACTTCCTGGAGGCCCAGCTGCCAGTGGCGGCTCTTGGGCTACAGCAAGTACAGCCGGGCTGCACCTAAATTTATTAGTGTATTTTAAAACTAAAATCAGATATTTTACTAATTTTCTTAAATGAAGATTAGAATTGAAAATGAAATTTCTACGGTAGGTAAACAAAATCTCCAATTAATAGCAAACCTGTTGCAGTAATGCACATTTCAGGAGGGAAAAAAATCCATTCAATCAAAACTGCAGTCTGCAGCCAAAAACCGAAGTTCGAAATCGGCTGCATCGTTGCCATGGCAACCTTTAAGTAGTATGGAGATTTCACCCCCATGCTAATACAATTCATTTGTGGCGAGTTACAGCCCGAAATTAATTTTTCTCATTTGGGCTGCACTTCGAAATCCGATAAACTGATTGGCTCGTGCGTGAATCGTAAGGATGGGTGGAAGAACCGAGAATTTCCGAGAACATCTCCAAACGGAAATAGTTTTCGTGACAAATTTACAGTGTGCTCTTGTTTCGTTATTTAAGTTAATATTAAAATTGATCAATTCGCAGGAGGATTGCTTTAATTTTCAAAAACTAAGTACTTGTTTTCTATTTTTTTCTGCATGTTATCATTCCGGAAAAATTGAAAGGAAACTTTGTTTTGAGTAGTAAATGATAAAGAATTTCCGTTCATGTATGGGTTGTGGAAAATAGGGGGGTGGGGGAGTCACATGATTTCGGCTGCACTCACATTTTTGACCACGGGCCGCCACTGCCACCCCTCAGCACGCTACTCAAGGCATTCGACGCAGGGTGGCGAAAGGAGGACTTGGCCAGGTCAGTAGAATTTTGTACAATTCTTTCCAAGAAAACGTCATTTCGCCACTCGGCGCCAATTGAAAATGTGGCTGAATGCTGTTATCTAAATGAAAATTTAAATTAACAACATAATATTAAATTATGCTTCGCGACAAAATATTCCATTATGGAAAAATTTTCATTCAACGAAAACGGTAAAAACAAATTTTTGCAAATACAAAACACTCATCGTTTTGACGTGAAACGTCTTTCATTTTGGTTTATAGGGGGTCGCTTTTATGAAACCGCATAAAACGGAAGTATGTTACGGAAGTTATGTAAAATACTTGCGCAGATGGCAATGCTCGAAGATCCTACGCGCTCTGTTTACGTAACAGCACTAACGATTAAAGCCTGAAAACATCCTGTTTCACGATTGGGTAGTTATTGGAAGGGAGAAAACCTGATGTACCGAACGTGGAAGCGACAATTCGCTCCTGTAGCGATTCAAACCTCATTCGATGCGTCCGCTCAGATGTGCGGTCGGTCGCTTACAACTCCCGGCCATCACATCTTGTGCGAATTGTGAAAGGCACATTTTAACATACACAACACAATTCTTACGAATTTATTTAAATTCTAAACTTGTAGGTTAAATATTTGTTTATATTCAAATAATAATTACTAAATAACAAGTATATTATCAATAATTTTTTTTTTTAAAATAAGACTTTTTAATCAAATTTTTTTTTTTTTCAATAAACAATTATTTATTTTTAATGTTTAACCTTCTGACAGTTACAATCGTATGTTTGCCGTCAGTGTATCTCTAGTTTTTCCAGCAATACACATGCTTTTTAAATTCTTAAAAATACTTTATTTTCAAATACTTTCCAAACTTTTTTTAATGGGTTATAAATTCAAAGCCACCTCTTTAAGAATAAACAAGTTTTTTTTTTTAAATATATCTAAATTTATTAAAATATCATTTAAATTCTCTAACAGAGAAAATAACTTAAGAATTTGGTTAATTTTCTGAACGGTCAGAAGGTGATTATGCTGAATTATGCACTGGGGCTGGTATTCTAACTCCCAATATATGGCCTCAATCTGTTTGGCGATCGCTTTAGTCTTTCGACCACGATATTTTCAGGAAAAAAGAAATGTTAATACCTCATAACAAGATTCGAAGACGATTGCATCACATTAAGCTTAGCGTTAGCTGAACTGGACTGAGAATAAAATGTGGCTCTGGAATCCACAAAACACCGGCTCTTCCACCCTCATAGAGTATATAGGCTTAGAGAATGTCGCACGAAGGCGTGGTTTCATGAGGACAGTGATAGTAGTAGTGCGAACATTTAAAAGAAAAGTATTTCAGTGTTTCCCTCTATAGAGATTTGTGTAAACTAGGGATTATTTAAAATATTAGTATTCAAGAAGTTTAAAATAGCATTCTCGCTACTTCTGTTCCCTATGGATTAGTTAAATTCAGTGGCGGCTCGTCTACTACAGCAAGTACACCCGGGCTGCACCTAAATTCAGTATTTTAAAACTAAAATCAGATATTGTACTATTTTTTTAAAATCAAGATTAGAATTGAAAATGAAATTTCTACGGTAGTAAACAAAATCTCCGAAAAATAGCAAGCCTGTTACCGAAAGGCACAATTCAGGAGGGGGAAAACTCCATTCAATCAAAACTGCAGCCAAAAAGCGAAATTCGAAATCGGCTGCATCGTTGCCATGGCAACCTCTACGTAGTATGGAGATTCCTCCCCATGCTAATGCACTGCATTTGTGAGAAGGTACAGCCGAAATGAATTTTCTTGTTTTAGCTGCACTTGAGATTCGATATGCTGATTGGCTCGTCCGTGGAACGCTGGGATGGGTGGGTGAAACGATAACTTACGAGAATATCTCCAAACGGAAATGGTTTTCGTAATAAATTTACTGTGTGCTGTTGTTTCAGGACATGGTCCTGCTGTTGTTATGTTATTTAAGTTAATATTAAAATAGACCGATTCGCATGTTTAAAAGAAAGGAGGATTGCTTTAATTTAAAAAAAAATAAGTAAGTGTTTTCTATTTTTTTCGCATGTTATCATTTCGTAAAAATTGAAAGGAAACTTTGATTTGAGTAGTATGTAATACAGAATTTCCCCGTTCATGTATAGGTTGTGGAAAAGGGGGTGGGGGGGGGGGGATTCACATGATTTCGACTGCACTTACATTTTCGATCACGGGCCGCCACTGGTTAAATTATTATTGGTATAGGCTTTTTTCAACGTGACATTTAGGAGTGTAGTAAATGAGTTATTTTGAGTAACAATGATACAAGTTACTATGACAACAGGTAGTTATGAGGAGAGAGGAATGCAATCCCTTGATTGGATGGTTTCAATACCGGCTAATTCCATGATTGACTTACACTACATTTGACAATTTATACCACATTGTAAGCTTAGTTAAAAAAAAAAGGAATTTGTGTTTAAAAAAAAACTTTTTTTGTCAGTTGACATACCAGACTTGCATTCTATTTTTTGACAATGTAAACTTTTTTCATTTTGTTTTTCTTTAATATTTAAAAATAAAAACTAAAAACAACGTGACTTACACTACAAGAAAGGACACGATTTTTTGGATATCATTTCAATTTATGTTTAATCCTCATGCTTTGTTATAAGAAAATTATCTTATGCCAGTTTTGTTGTATAGGGTTTGAAGTTTAACCAGGTAAAAAATATATTTCTAGAAGTGTTTTCAAATTATTTAAATTTAAATTAATCTGTGTGACTTACACTACACCTGAAACGCGACTTAGATTACAGTCACCCAAAGCACTAGTAAAATAATTTAAATCATATTGAATAAACACATTATGTAATTTGCAAAATTATAATGTGAAAAACTATAATAGAATTTACAATCAAAGCTTCGTTCATGCATTTTTTTTTCAACAATTACAACATCTGAGGCACCTTCTTTTCTGGCCAATGGAAATTATTCCTTGTGCATTTCAAAAACTCCACTTTTATTGTAGAGCCTTCTTTAGAAATGAATTATCCATACAAAATTTTCACTTTTCTTCTTCCTGCAAATAACGAAACCCATGCCTCAGTTGCCACTTACCGAGTTCTTCTCGATTGTTTATCTGTTTTTCCCGAGGTCTTCTCCTCCCGTTTGTCATCAGTTCTCTTAAAACAACAAAGTCCTTGATGCCAGGAGGACATTACATATATTTACGTTATATGCTATCCTCTTCATAAAAATTCTTCTTTATCAAAGATTTTATTTCGTTATTTAGTGTAGTAATTCTTGGACGTTCAGCAGGCAGGTTGAGCAATCTCCGGTGTAGGTGTAAACTGATGTGCTAGTTTCTTTACAATGGCCTTACATCTATTTGGGCTTTAAGGTAGATTTTTCTTGACTCTTGTAATAGCTGCCACCATATGAGCTACAATTTTGATAGGCTTTCTTAGGGAAATCTACTGAATTTTGATTATAAGTGCTTGGTTCATTTAAAGCGGCTGCAGAAATTCTCTTTTGCCTGTATTTTTCCACCTCTTCTCTCTTCTTTGCTTTAAAAATGTCCCTTTGATCAACTTTCATTGTATATTCCATTTTCTTACACCTTTTCATTTGCTTTCTGGATTCATTCTCTAACTGCTTGAAATATTCCACTTGCTTTTTTTTCTTCTTTATCTGAGCTCTTTCTTTCGTTTTGCTGCTTTTTTCCTCATTTACAGTTAAAATAAAAAAAAAGTATAAAAAATAACGATGTTTAAATTTTTTTAACATTTTGTAATTTTTGTTACGGTACATTTTGTAACCGTTGTAGTTCTACAAACACAGCATATAGTTGTGACTTACTCAGTGGCGTAGCCAGGATTGTCCAAAGGGAGGGGTTCATAAATTATTTTTGGTCCGACCAAAACCAAGTAATTTTTTTTATTAATAACTGATTAGAGCAATTTTTAATTAATAATTTTAATTAAACGTAATTAATAATTTTAATGAAATTTAATTAATAATTTTAAATTAACTTTAATTAACAATTTTAAATTAATTTTAATAATTAAGTTTAATTAATAAATTTAAATTAATTTTAATTAATAATTTTAAATTAATTTTAATTCATAAGTTTAAATTAATTTTAATTCATAAGTTTAAATTAATTTTAATTAATAATTTTAAATTAATTTTAATTCATAAGTTTAAATTAATTTTAATTCATAAGTTTAAATTAATTTTAATTAATAATTTTAAATTAGTAATTTTAATCAATCATAATAATTTATAAGTAGTAATTTTAAATTAGTAAATTTAAATTTTATATTTTTAATTTAAGCAGTAGTTTTAAATTAAAATTTTAATTAATCATAATAGTAATTTTTAAGTAGTAATTTTAAATTAGTAAATTTAATTCATGATATTTTTTAATTTAAGCAGTAGTTTTAAATTAAAATTCTAATTAATAATTGTAATTAATTAAAAATATATATAAATTATAAATAAGATGTAAATTTAAAGCTTAATTTTCGCAGGTTAATCTTCAGTTATTTCCTAATTTAAATTACTAACAAACCTGGCTGACGTTTTACTGGGATTTAAGTCTGTAGCTAGATATTGATAGGGGGTCCGGACTGAAGCAATTTTAAATTTATAATTTTAATTAATATTTATAACTTTTAAGTAGCAATTTTAAATTTGTAAATAATTATTTATTATATAATTAAAAATAACAGAATAATAATCATTATTTTCCGGTTAATGTTATCATGCATGACTGTGGCGCGACATGGGAGAGGAGGTTTCATTGGTTTCGTGACTCGGCAAAACGGCGCATTGCGGCAAAATCATAACGGAAATTGGCGTTGCTCGTAAAAAAAATCAAATAACTGAATATAAAATACAGTACTATACAAAAAAACATTGATTTGTAGAAATTGTAAAGCTAGACAATGGAAAAATGCTTGCCTAATCATCAGCACGAGATGCAGCGCCGCAGAAAAAAAAATCCAGAAAAAGGTTATGAACACAGATTTAAACGAGAATATGTTGACCCCACCCTTCTTAAATTGAGCCAACTTTTCCATTATGTGCCCTTCGTATTTATAATAGTTGAGCATAACTTTTTAATAATCCCCCATAAAATGTTTCAAACGAATGTGCATCAATCTTGGGAATGATCACAACCCAAATAAATAAAAAGCGGAAAACCGCGTTTCCACGTGAAAAGTAACACGTCCGAGTGACAGAAAAATAATTTTTAAATGTAATTGAATAAAATATTAGCTAGTTTGGGGTATTTTCAACGATAATCTTAATAAACAAAAAATATTTGAATAAGAAAAGGAGCACATACTTTAAACATATCAGAATTTTTTTTGCACGATGCTCCTTTCTTTTGTCTTGAATCTTCCAATAGTTTATGTTTTGATGACGGCATACCGTGAAAATGCGTAATTCAGATAATCTTAGCAAGCACATGCAGTACTGGAGTTATTTTCAAATTCAAATGGCAAATGAGAGACATACAACCTCTCAGAAAACTGATTTTTGAGAAGGGAAAAAAATTCCACCGACATTGTGAGGGAGTGAAGAGGATCACAATTAGGGGCGTTATTTTTTTTACAGGAGTCATTTACAATCCTTTCTTAAAGCACGTAGGGGATTAATGGGTCTTTTCAGGGAAATTACCTTATTTCAAAGCAAGCAATTTCTGGATTGATGCATTGTGAATTTCGGCTCAACTGCCGCACCATTTCAAGTGTTAAGAAAACTAACCCTTTACATGTACAAACAACCAAGACAATCATACAGACCTACTACCCAGTTGCGGCGATTCGGGGGGGCAAAGGGGGCGGGAACCCCGCACTTTTTTTGGATGTCGCCCCCTGACTTTTTTAATTTTGCACTTTTTAAAAATAAAACATAACCCCAACCACTTCTACAGACCGTCAATGGTCAAATTCCCCCCCCCCACCCCCTCACACACTTCTTGTGTCCTCTTGATCTTTCCCCCGCACTTTTGGCACCCAATCGCCGCCACGGCACGCCATCGTCCCCCCACAAAAAGTCGAATTTTCTGTCTTCAAGGTTGTTTGACCACTGTTCTCCTTAAAATCATCCCTTCAGGAGACAGAAGGGAAGGGAGCAGGAGATACATGTGTTGTAGACCAAGAAATGCGACGTGTGTTTTTTCTCTATAGAAATCAGAGATTTTTTTTTTTTTTTTTTTTTTTTGCACTTGTTATTTTTTTTTTTAAATAATTGCGATTTTGAACTGGCTATGGGGGGGGTTCTGACCCAAAGTAACCCAATGCTGGCTACGCCACTGGACTTACTCTACGCTGTGACTTACACTACAGTTTTTTAAGAAAAGATTAATTTATATTTCCAACACATTCTTTTTTTACCAAAATATTATTTTTACTTATATCAGTAGAGAAGATTTTCAAAAGTCCACCTAATGCTTTAAATTAGGAAATTATTTCAAAAAAGATATTTTTTGCAACTTTCATATTATGTGTACCACTGGAAAAACTGGAGATACTTGAAAGGATAGACACGTTTTTTGTATCCGTCAGCCAAACATCACCTTAGCAATGTTAAGATAACAATAGCAACAACTGTAGTAAAAGCACTATCCCCCATAAAAATTCAATATTCTCAAACTATTACAAATAATAGAAAGAAAGAAAAAACATTTAAAATAATGGTCATCATTTACCTGGTTTTACGATCGCTCAAACTATAATACTATATTATTCAATTGGGCATTTTTATTCATGGCCTTTCATCTTCACCTGTTAAACAACTAGACGTGGCAATTCTTTCAAATATTTCTTTTCCCCGCCGACCTTTCAACACTGTTCGTTCTATTTTCCGACAGACAGTTCATTAACATTCTTAACTATTTGCTGTTTTATGATAACTTTTTACTGGTTTATATAGTATGCTTCTGTTGGTTTTAATTTCTTATTATAGGTAACGTTTAAATATTTATTTTTGTATATGAAATTTTTAAAAATTATTTATACTTTAATGTAATTAAATTTTTAATTCCCATATGATTATTAAACTTCTTAACAGAGTCTAAAATAATAAATCTAAAGTTAGAATTTTAAAAACTCACAGGAAAGAATCCATGCGGATAGACTTTAGAACGAATAAACTATTTACTTGCCGCTTTATATTGACACAACTGAGATTTTCATTTCATTTTGCGGATCAGAGAAAATATTGACGGAAGACTTCGAATGAAATTCTGGTAATCTCCGAATGCAATGGGATGGAATTAGAGAAATATTTTTGAAGAGGTATTCGAATTTGAAAAGAACGCGAGAATAACTTCCTTGCTGACAAATAAACGGATGGCAATGAAATATGGTTTAGTGAGAGAAAAGCACCAAACCAGCACATGGTTAAGTAAATTTTTGATTAATCTCATAAGTCTAATCCTGAACACTGCATTCTCAGAAGTAACACTCTCGGTTTTGGGCATTCTGCCAAGTCTACTTTCGTCCATTTTGACAATCGTTTCGTCATTCAATCACTTGACTTTCGACGAAAAAAATATCCTCAAATTCCTCCACGGTAGTCAAATTCATTTATCAGATTATTTGGTTTTAATTTTTGTTCTTAGACGTATTTCTCCACAAATTAATTGAGCTTTTCTATCGATAAAGCGCGTGACTTCAGACCAAGAGATCCCTGGTTCGAGTCAAGCCGTCGATATTTATTTGAAATCGTCCTGATTTTTGACAAAATAATTTTTGTGAGAAAAACGACAAAATGAGCTTTTCTCAGTTTGAAGAGATATTTAATCGTTTAATAGGACGGGCATTTGGCAGGTCAAAATGTTTCTTCAGTAATGATGAAAGTTTCTTCAAAAATGAGTATGCATTTTTCACAGCATGACACTAAGAATATACATCTTCTTAAGACACAATTGCATTCTATGGTTTAACTGGTTATTTCACAGAATAACACACCGTTCAAGTGTAAAATAACCGAGTAAATAATGTTCCGTAATTCAAAAAGCAGTAAAGTGAGAACCGCTGGTCAGATATTTTTGTAATCAATTCATGTGGGTTTATCTCTTTGAGCAGTCGATTTTGGGATAAGGCGACGGCACACGGTTGTTTAAAACCTATCCTCCTGCTGAGGCAGTCGTTTGGAGTCTCTCCGTTCAAGTGTAAAATAACCGAGTAAATAATGTTCCGTAATTCAAAAAGCAGTAAAGTGAGAACCGCTGGTCAGATATTTTTGTAATCAATTCATGTGGGTTTATCTCTTTGAGCAGTCGATTTTGGGATAAGGCGACGGCACACGGTTGTTTAAAACCTATCCTCCTGCTGAGGCAGTCATTTGGAGTCTCTCCGTTCAAGTGTAAAATAACCGAGTAAATAATGTTCCGTAATTCAAAAAGCAGTAAAGTGAGAACCGCTGGTCAGATATTTTTGTAATCAATTCATGTGGGTTTATCTCTTTGAGCAGTCGATTTTGGGATAAGGCGACGGCACACGGTTGTTTAAAACCTATCCTCCTGCTGAGGCAGTCGTTTGGAGTCTCTCCGTTCAAGTGTAAAATAACACCGAGTAAATAATGTTCCGTAATTCAAAAAGCAGTAAAGTGAGAACCGCTGGTCAGATATTTTTGTAATCAATTCATGTGGGTTTATCTCTTTGAGCAGTCGATTTTGGGATAAGGCGACGGCACACGGTTGTTCAAAACCTATCCTCCTGCTGAGGCAGTCGTTTGGAGTCTCTCCTCCACGAATCCCCATTGAGCAGTCTCGATCTTAGCATCTAGCAAAGACATATTGCTTTCTAAAAGCAGCTGCAGTAGTCGTTTGGGGCTTCCTATCCCTTCCAAGCAGTCTGCTTTAGCAACGGGCAATGGCACGTGGCTCTTCAAAATCAGCTGGTACCCCCTTAGAGCAGTAGTGTGGAGATTATCATCCTCTTCGATCAGTCGATTTTGGCACCCATTGCTTTTTAAAAACAGCTGATACCCCCTTGCAGTATTCCTTCTGAACAGTCGGTTTTGTCATCTCAACGACAGTCATTTTGTGAATATTGCGTTATAATAATTTTTCACTAGACTTCAATCTAAATTGACTTCTAATCAGTAATCCCAGTACAGTATGTTGAATAATTTGTCATTTTATTTTACAATTTAACCGTCTATCATTAGTTACTTCATAGAATAACTAGTTTAATTGAAGACTTATTAATTTACTACACACTTTAACTGACTTGATCAGTTATTTCATGAAATTACCAGATATTCAATGAAATAATTGAATTATATACGCTAACTGTAACACATCTAATTTAGAGGCTCGCTGATCAATGCGGTTGTAGGCTTTTGCTGTGTGGCGATCAAATGATTGTTCTTTAAATGGTATCTAATAATTAAGTTTCATCTCTTTCCGTAAACACTTACAGCAAAGTATTTGATTTTTTTTTAATTTCCGTAAAATCGATAGATATTGTATAGGTTTGCTTGCATTATTCCCCAAAACTTAGTGAAGGTATGGAGGTGGGGGGGGGGGGGGGTTCATTTGATTTATAATTGTATGACACCAAACTGTAATCCCCCCCAACCCTAATAATAAAATAATAATCCGCCTATAAGTAGTAATATACAAGATAAAAACTCGTCTTATAGAACATTGCGTTAAGAATATTAAAATACAAATGCAACGTTGAAATACGTTGTCTTTTGTGTGTCTGTGTGTGTATTTTGTGTGTTTTTTTGTACAATAATTTTTACGGGAGTGTTTTTCATTAGTTTCTTTTTGAGTTATATTTTAAATCTTTGACTGCGGAACATATTTATTTTTTTGTCTCTATTTTCTTTGTAATTTAATTTTTACTGTAATTTTTTTTTAATCTTTGACTGTGGACATCAGTGGCGGCGATTGGGTGCTAAAAGTGCGTGGGCAAGATCAGGAATACTTTAGGGCCGCCGTATATAGATCAAAGGTGGGAGTGGATTCATGGCCAACTCGGTAGACGCGGGCCGTCTTCTTCTACACGGTGGTAGGTTTCTTATCTACAAAGGCTGAATTCCTGTGAGTTATTGGGGGGAGGGAAGGAAGCGCATACTGCAGTCAAAAGCAACAACCCCCTACAAACGGTTCAAATCTCTAATAGGGGAACGAGTTAATAATCGGCCTAGTCGATGCATCCCACTATCCTCTACATGATTGTAGATTCCCTTATCTTGATCTGCCATTAAACCCGTGAAGTTATGAAGGTGAAATCGTATACTGAAGTTAAGAGCGACTTTCTACTCCCGAAAGTCAGAGGGCGTAATGGGTTTATAATAAGTCTGGTTGACTCAGCCCACCAGCCTCTACATGATGGTATGCTATTTATCCTCATAAAATGATTCCACGGAGATTTATGGGGGCGAAATCATATACTGCAGTTGCCGACGACTCTGCCTTGCCCTTACGTGTTACAAAAACGTCAAAGGGGTGGAATGGGTTGGGGTTTTTGTTTATTTTTGTTTTATTTTTAAAACGTGCAATATTAAAAAAGTAAGGGGCAACATCCGAAAAAAGTATAGGGGCAAACGCCCCCCCTTGCCCCCCCCTCCCCCCCCGAATCGCCGCCACTGGTGGTAACGAACAATTAAGAAATTTCCCAACTTAACGATAAAAAATTTCCGACTTGACGTCGCCGTGTGCCAGCTCAGGTGTTGTCCTCGTTATATATGACCATTATTCGAAAATACGAAACCATTGTTCCCGCGTTTTTCCTTCGAGATGAGTCCCGAACCCGAACTGTCGGCAATAGCCCAATCTGCAGCTCTAGTGCTACGTTATTTAACCAAATCAAACTTTCCGATCTAAATTCCTAATTCAACAGTGCTAAAAATTCCCAGTTCCAGTTTATCGACATTTTCAACATTTTTATAAATTATGTAATATTAAACAGTTCTCTCAAAAGTATTGGTTTGTTGCACGCATGTTCCGATGCAGTATCCGTTCAGAGGTCAAATTTAATCTGACAAGTTGGGCAATTTCTAATCTTCGCTCGCTTTCATTTGCAAATAATATTAATTTTCTTCGGGCATAATATTTTCCAACACGGATTTGTAAAATTCTAAACCAAAATCATAATAATAATCACAGGGTCTCATTGTCGGATAATTATTACTATTCTTTTTAAATGGATATTTTGGGAAAAGAAAAAACATTTCATCCGTGTATGAATAAATCAATCTTTAAACAAAAGTTTTCGAAATATATCTATTCACGATTAAATTAAACTGTACCTTCGTTACACATTTTATGAAGTGCAATAATAGTCGAAATTTACGAATATCAATGATTACTGAAATACGAATGAATTTTCCAATAATAATTTGAAATTAAATTATAAATTGAACAATTAATGCTAAATTAAATTGAAGAACAATCGCATAATATGAATGATGTAAAAGATTTCTAAATATGATATATAAATGTTAAAAATCAAGATAATGGAATCTTTAAACGTATACTTGCGCGATTTTGAAAATTCTGTGGCGTAGATTGAAAGCAAACAGACAAGCTTTCTTGAATGGAAACAGTAGTGCTTGTGTTGCTGTCAAGTTCAACTTCACATTTGTTATTTTTATTAAAGTAATTTAAAACTGAAGTTTGCACAATTCGCTTCATTTTGCTTAAAAGCAGAGCAGACGAAGATCAAAACAAAGACATTAATGGTAAACTCATGACCCCTTCCCACCATCTACAGACTTATAGATTACGCAATTGTTCGGCGCCAATAGATTACGCAATACTACATTTTAACGCATTTTATTAAGACCGGATACTGTTTTATTGCAAAAAGTTTGAGATAGACATAAATAAAAGAAGGGGGTTTGATCTATTTCCAGAATTGAAGGTCACACAGTTGCATTTTTCTATGTAAAGAAAAGATATGCTATTTCTTTTTCCGAAAATAAAAACAGAATGAGTAATGGTCCTGGAATGAGTGCGCATGAGGCGCCAATCAATGGATTATAATAGCAGCTGTTTGTCTGGAAATCTGAAAACAAAGCTCCTTAATTTAGATATAGAATTTATTTTATTTTTAAAATGTTTAATTTTTTTAAAGAATAAAGATACCACATTCGTTCAAATCCCAGTGGCGGCCCGTGCTCAAAAATGTTAGTGCAGCCGAAAACTTGTATCTCCCCCCTCCCCCCCCCTTTTCCACAACCATACATGAACGGACATTCTTTAAAATTTATTACTCAACCTCAAATCAAAGTTTCCTTTCAACTTTTATGAAAGATAACATGTAAAAATAATAGAAAACACTTACTTATTTTTTGAAAATTAAATCAATCCTACTATCAAACTTGCGAATCGGTCAATTAATTTAAGTAAAGAAACAACAACACACGTGCAAACTTATCGAAAACTATTTCCGTTTGGAGAGATTCTTCAAAATTATCGTTTTCCTCCACCCCGCCTCGCCGATTCAGCAATGAACGAATCATTTAATCGAAATCCCTAGTACAGCTAACTTGAAAAAATTATTTTGCGCTACGTTTGCGTCGTCTCATCTTACATCTTAGCATGCTGGGGAAGTCATACCACGTAAGGTTGCCATGGCAACGATGCAGCTAATTTCAAACTTCGCTTTTTAGCTGCAATTTTGATTGAATGGAATTTTTTCTTCTCCTGAATTTGTGCATTACGGAAACTAGTTTGCTATTTATCGGAGATTTTTTTTACTTAGAGTTGAAATTTCATCTTCATTTCCAATTCTATAATCTTCATTTAAGAAAATTAGTAAAATATATAATTTTAGTTTTAAAATATAATAAAATTAGGTGCAGCCCGGCTGTACTTGCTGTAGTGCACGAGCCGCTACTGTCAAATTCCCCCCCCCCCCTACTGCCTACGTGCCTGTGGCAGTGGGAGGAAGTTGGGGTTCAAAATTTTTCCTTTGTTCGGCAATGCAATAGAACAATTGACTTGTAATATAGTTTAAAAAAAATGCAATATTAAAAAAGTGCGGGGGCAACATCCGAAAAAAGTGCGGGGGCGACCGCCCCCCCTTGCCCCCCCGAATCGCCGCCACTGGTGGACATTATGTCTCAGATGAATAGATTTTATAAACTTCGTATACAAAAGTTTTCTCATTTAAATAATTTAGGATTCCTTGTTAAGAAACCTGGTGTGTTTTTCCCAAATGCGTTTCTTTTATGTGTAAACTACCCCAGCTACTCCACAATTGTCTAATGCGTTTCGTAGATCAAAACTTATTATTCTTCGTGCCTAATTAAGGACACAAGAATACGTATTTCTCATATTAAAACTGAACTTTACAGCCTACATCTCTATTTGTCCAATTGTGTGCCTGAATTTTTTCAACATGATTGGAGATCATGGGAATCCGTTTCACATGAAATTTTTAACCAAGAACAATCACAAACTAAGAAACTTGAAAATTTGATTGACACTTATATCAACCCGTTAATAAAGATGTAGTGGTGAATCTTTCTAATTTTCTTTTAGACAACAAACAAAAATAAGTCCTTGTACTTAATGCTAATTTTTCTATTGCATCCAAACTCTCATTTTCAACATTAATTGCTCCTGTGGAAAGGACGTTCATCAATTGTGATTTATCCCAAACACAGAAAAATTCCATTAGACATCTCATACTAAATAATGTCAATTTTAATTTCAAGAATTTTGTACCCTATCTTAATAAATATGAAACATCCACTCTCAAGGAATTGAAATCAAATCTTTCTATTGTTTTAACCAGGGCTGATAAATGCGGACAAATTTTGATTCTAGACCGAAACTGTTATACAGATAGTGTCACTACCCTGCTTTCTGCGGGACCTTACACACACCTTAAACGTGATCCAACACAGAATGAACTTAAAGTGATCAAATCAATAATAAAGGACAGTCAATTTATTTCCTCTAGCAATTATCTTATTCCGTCCATATCCAATGCAGCTGGGTTATATGCTCTACCCAAGGTTCACAAACCTGATATTCTGTTTCGCCCTATTGTGCCCAATACAGGTACAGCTTCGTGCAAACTAGCCAAATATCTTGTCTCACCATTTTTCCACCTCTATTGAAATCCTATCGCAATACCGTTAAAAACTCTATGGAAATTGCTTCACTTATCAAAGACATCATAAACACCAAAGATCTCCCCATGGTGTCTTTCGATGTTACCAAAGTTCCTATTCAAGGCGCATTCGAGTGCCTTGAAGGTCGCCTCAGAGTTTTCCAATTTACACAATTTGAAATTGATTATTTGATTTCCCTTACACAGACTTGTCTCTGGCAAACCACTTTTATGTTTGAGGGTAATTTTATAAACAAACGGAAGGCTTTGGCTGTGGGAAGTCCCCTTTCATCCATACTCAGTGATATATATTATTTTGGGGAAAAACCTTTCGCCATCGTTAAATTTTCCCTTTGGTTGACGACACTTTCGTCCTATTAAACAACTCCACCGGAGAAATTGACAGGATTCTCCCTTTATTAAATTCCATCGTTCCTAATATACAATTCACTGCCGAATCCGAATCCAACAACACTCTTCTTCCTTTTCTGGACGTTTTAATTATTCGTAAGATTCGGTAGATGACCATTTGTCTACCCCCGTATACAGAAAACCCTTCGTAGTTTCTTTGTCTCCTCATTTTAAGTCCTGTCACCCCATGCAACAAAAAGGGACAACTGATGAAGGGAGATGTATCTCCCGAAACATGTCCAGATCTCATGGATTGTATTGCGAATTTTAACGTTGTATTTGTGTTTTAATAGTAATATATATCCTGATAGTGGCGCTGGAACCGGTATGCACCTGCCCTGTCTACTTTTATCCAAATAATTTGTTATTAAGCAGAATTGTCAAAATACGTTTTAATATAAAATGCAAAATATCATTTATTAATAAAAATAAGTAAAATCGGAACTGAAAAATTGGTTTCGCCGCAACTGTAAATGTATATTTCTCTTTAGGTTCAAAATGATTTTGTTCATAAAATCCAAATGAAGAAAAGCAGCTTACTTTCATGTGAGCGATTTATGCAAAAGAAGGCTGATCTGCAACCAATTTTAAGAAGAAGAAGAAGAAAAAAACGCGTAAAATAAAAACTGAATCTTATAATCCGCGCACGTACAGTTCTTTCGAGTAAACACTGCTTGTGTTGCCATCCTATTAGGCTAAACTCGTTAGGAGCCAAGGCGTCTTACCTTTCACTGTGTTCGAACTATAGGCTCAAGCAGATCGCATTACTCCGCCTATCGGGAAAACAATGCACTAACTAAGGTTTACTATATAAAAACTGCGAAAAAAAGTTGGGCATACAGTGCCTACACACCAAACAAATCGAATTTCATATAAACTTATGATTTTTTTTTCTTACTCTTGCTACGGAGAAAAATAAAGCGATAACAATGTTAATCTCCCTGCTTAATTGTATTCCGAACAAAAGCCAATTTGAAAAAAACTTGCATATTTCTTTTAAAACGGGAAACAATGCACGGCGCTTGTTGTATTGAAAGAGACACAATTTAAGGATAATTGTGGTTTCACCAGGATGATCACTCCAACTAGAGTTTGAAAATGTCAGGAGAATGGAATTCTCACCTCAAATCTATAAAGAAAGAAATTCTTAAATTATTTTTGAGGCATCATGATTACCAACCATATTTAAGAACATCAAATATTTTTTAGCTTAATTTGTTCTTTAAAATTGCATTAAGAGTTTTCCAAAATAAAGTTGTCATTAAAAAAAAGTTTGCCACTCTTTAAAAGTAATCATATTAAAAAAAAACATTTCACTGATTATTTGATGTTAAATTTATTTAAAAGAACGCTATTTTTATTTTTTATTTTGTGCTCTTTAAAACATAATTTTGAATTATTCTGTATTTTTAACCGACTGCCCAGCGCGCTCACCAAAATTCCAAAAAAAACCTCCAAAATAAAACCGCCAGAAACTTTAAATTAAAACTGCCAACGCGCGCCAAGTCGAAAAGTTATAGATTCGACCTGTATGTATTTTTTTTTTATGTATGTGCGCGATGAAAGATTATTAGAAAGATTATTTTATTTTGTATAGTAGTTTGATATTTTTGTGTTTAGTTCTTCGATGGTATATAATTACGTTAAAAATAATTAATCGTGCAAAAAAGTACAAAACGCAATTTAAGAACTTTTATGGAACATAATTTGAAAATATTTTATAAAGTTAGTGATGTTATTATTTTTATTTCATCAATTCCTTTTATTAATTGAAAATATATAAATTAAATTTCTTCTGAATTGAAATCTACTAGTAATTTATTTAAACTTATAAATCGAATAAAACTCATATGAATATATTCCAGTTTGCTTCAGACGACTTTAAAAACTGTTGTGCTCAACTAAAGGCGTTAAAACTTTTCTTCGATTTCTTCGTCTTTTAATTTGTTTGAACTCTAATCGCATAATTCACAGGAAAGCACAAGTTGAAGTTTCGTTGTAATGCATTACATTGAATTCACGTCCGTTGATTGTGAATGTACTAACGTCAAATACTGAAAGCAAATAGCCGAGCCTACTCGATGATCCAAGTAGAATTACGGAAATTAAAATAGTAAATCGATTCACAAAGTAGGGTAAGCAGGACTGTAGCCAGACAATATGTTCAGGGAGGGCAGACTCTATTGCCAAGTAGTGCAAGGGGGAAAAGGATGAGATGGGGTGGGGTGGAATTTGCATCTTGTATTATACACATACCTGCCTGTAGCGGCGGCTTATATTTATATTGGTTCCTTAAATGGACAGAGTAATCAGTTGATTGGTTTGACATATAAAGTTGCGTTTAATGGACGACGATATATTATATTCTGTTGGCATTACTTACAGATTTGAAAGCTCATCTTGGTGAGCGGAAAGAGAGAGAGAGAGAGCGCGTATGTGTCGCTTGTTTCATGAAACATCTCAATATGAAAAACAATCCGCTTGGCGGGTTGCGAGAAATCACGTCAATTAGACAAAGTGATATGATTGGCCTGAACACTGCCAACTTTTACGGTTTGTCCATACCATGTGCTGAATTTAGACATTTTGCACGATTTACTTATAAAATTGTAAGGAATTTTTCCCTTTTTACAAGAACCACAAAAGGAGCCTCAAGAACCATAACACGACAAAACTATTAAATATTGTGGTATATCATGAAATTTTTGTATGTTGTTGTTTAAATGCTTAACTTTTTTCTGCAAATATGCAATGTGTCTAGTAAATCATTTCATCAGTATGGTAGTACATTATAAGAAGCAAATTGAGTAATTAAATATTCTGTGAAAAGAATTAAAGGTTAAATTAATTATTTTTCAAATTTTACAATAGTTAAACAACCGACTTTTGTAATGTTATATAAAACAATTTATGCAAAAACTTTAAGAAAATAAATTGTAATCATTTGATTTTTAAAATGTTGGCAAATAAGTATGTAAAATGTCAGCAAGTAAGTAATGTAATACATGTTTACCGATACATGTTATTCTCAGATAGAATCTAAATATTAAAGTATCGATTAATTAGCAATAATAGATATTAATCGCTTTAGAATTTTTTTCTTCAAATGACATAGAGGGGCCCAGTTGCCCAGTGGATAAAAGCGTTCAGCTAGTACTTAGTTGTGAGATTGGGGGCAAGGTAGGATGATCTTTGATTGATTGATCTTTGCGGATGATTTAAAAATTATGGGGACTGTGAATTCTGAGGAACAAATAGAGCAATTTACAAGGTGATTTAACAAAAATATCAGAATGCGCTGTTAAATGGGGTGTGTCTTTTAATATCAGTAAACGTCAAGTTTTGCACATGGGCATAAAAAATAGAAAGGTTGCCTATGTTTTACAGGGGGCAAACATCAAAAATAGCGATATAGTAAGTGATCTGGGCGCATTAGTAAATGAGGATTTTAAAATGAGTCATCAATGTACAGTAGCTATCAAGAAAGCTAATAGAATGTTGGGGTACATCAGGAAAAGTGTTTCATCAAAATCTAAGGATATAATCTTGTCATTGTACAGAGGTTTGGTAAGACCGCATCTTGAGCACGCTATACAGTTTTGGTCAATTTTTGGTGCTATTTTTAGGGAGTTAAAGTGTCGGAATCGGTTATCCTAAAAGTGTAAAATGGTGTTTCTATCTTGATTACTTTTATCCCTTCACACACCCTTTATAAATGGTTTTAAAGACGTTTCATGACAAAACTACATTTTATTTATGCCGTGAGACTTCAAATCGTTTAAACACACTGAAAACTCGAATAGAAGCTTTAAAATAATATCTTCATTTTTTTCGCATCTGCATAAAAATAATTAAATGCTACAAATATAAATAAGCAATAAAATTAAATAATTTAATTTATAAATAAATGAAATAAGTAAATGGAACACAAATATTTAAGTGAAACAGACAACTTCATAAAAATAAATGAATTAACTAAATAAAAATTCTAAAATAATAAAACAACAAACATCACGAAATATTTTAAAGTTAAATTGATACGAAAAGAACAATATTCCCTCTATTAATAAAAAGAAAATAGCACTATATTGATAGTCCCCAGGTAGCACAGCAATATTGGCCAATATCGGCAAAGAGAGTTTCGGCAACATTGGCCAATGTCGGATCGGCCAACGTCAAACTGTTAACCTTTTATCAATATTGCCGAACCGATATTGGCCAATATTATAGAGCGGTATTGGCCAATATTGGGTAATGTTGAACTGGCCAATATCGTAGAGCGGTATTGGCCAATATTGGCGAATGTCGGATCGGCCAACGTCAAACTGTTAACCTTTTATCAATATTGGGCAATATTGCCGAACCGATATTGGCCAATATTATAGAGCGTTATTGGCCAGTATTGGGTAATGTTGAACTGGCCAATATCATAGAGCGGTATTGGCCAATATTGGCGAATGTCGGATCGGCCAATGTCAAATGGTTAACCTTTTATCAATATTGGCAAATATTGCTCAACCGATATTGGCCAATATTGGCTAACGTTAGGTCGGCTAATATTGGCGAATGTCGGGTTGGCCAATGTGAAATGGTTAACTTTTTATCAATATTGGCAAATATTGCCAAAGCAATATCTGTCAATATTAAATAAAAGGTGGCCGATTTACATTGATCGACTCGACATTAGCCGAAATCGAATATATTTGAAAGCAGCGGTTTACAATATTGATGAACAATACTATGAATAATTTTTTTTAAAAATATTTTTATAAAACAATTTGTTTCTTTTGTTTTTGATCATTTAAAGCTGTTGCATGAAAAATATTCTTTCCTCTGTGGAAAATATTGGACTATACTACTCATTTGCTTTTTCTTTATAACATAAAAAAAATTGTATTCAAAATCTATATAATAATAAAAATATAGCAATAAAATTATAATTAAAAAATTTAATAATTAAAATTTTAAATTTCCTAAAATTACAAATTTATAATTCTTTAAAAAAATTTAAATTAGTTAATTTTGAACTAAGTTAACTGTAATATTATTTAAAAATATATTTACATTTACTTTTCTAAATGAAATGCATTAACATTACCATTTAAAAAAATTAAAAACACAATTCAAAATATTTCTATCTTGTATTCCTTCATCTAATACATTAAAAAAAATTTAAGACTTAATTTGTTTAAAACATATTAAAGATAATTTTTAAAAATGAGGAAAACATAATGAATACTTTTATATTGAAGTATATGTTGAAAGATGAAGTATCCATTTTGAGAGTAAATTGGATCACAAAGCTATTGTAAATGTTATTTACACCAAAGTAAATTAGTTTTGAAAATGGAGGAAAATTTTTGTCAAGGTTAATGATGCTAGACTGATAAGCAAGTTTAAGAATTTTTAGTAGTCTAGTTTAATATCTTAAGACAGTTAGATATCTGCATTTAAGCAGGTTTTTGTAAACTTTTTAGCAATCTAGTTAAAATACCAAAACAAATTCGAGTTTTTTAAAAAACTTTTTAGCATTTATAAGAAATCCAAATTATCTTTTATTACAATTGTTACACACCTGTGGCATAAAATATTGGGGCCAATTTCACTTACCTCAATTAACTATTATGACTCCCTTCTGTTGTAAAAAAGAAATCTAACGCAACAGGTATTGTGTAATAATTTGGATACTCCTTGAAGTTTGGATCACATACTTCATTTACAACACATTAAGTGTGATTTTCTAATCTAAAATACTACTAAGTTGGTATTTGTAGTATAACAGTTGAATGCATGAAATATTCGATATAAAATAAGCATGAAATATATTGATAAAAATTAAATATGCTCGAACATATAATATAATTTGATAAGTTGCTTACTTATTTTTAGCAAAATAAATTTCTAAAAATGTGTGTTGTGTTTGATGTCAGTTGTTGTAAAGAAAGTAAAAATTATACTTATTTACATTGCGTTTCAATTTAAAATTATTTGCAATTTAGGAACCAAAAAAAAACTAACACCTAGTAACCGAGCTAAGACATTTTCCTTATAATTTGACTGTAAAGTATGAAGCTGTGTTTACAGATCGTTCTTTAATTGTATTATAGACTAATGATGCTAATGCCTCATTATGAGAAAGTTTAAGAATTTAGTTGATTTCTATGGATAATTATAAAATAAACTTAAGTCAATTAACTAAATAGAATACAAAAAAGACATCCATGAAAATTATTTCTACCAACATTAAAGTTTACTGCAGTTTGCTTCACTACTGCTTTTTATTATAAAATAAATTTTAAAAAAAAACCTTTTTTTGAGTTAAAAATTAACAAATGGTCTACATTTACTTGAGTGAATCATGCAAAAATGTTCGCTTATTTTTAACTTTTAAAGTATATGCATTAGTAAATATATAATGAAATTATATTTTAAAAAGTTTTTTATATTTAATATTTTACACTTTTTAATAATAAATATTAATATAGTGGAAACCATTTCCAATTATTCCACTGAGACCACTTCTAAACAAACCTTATCGCTTAGTGACTCAATCGCATAAGTGGTTAACGATTTATACTACTACCTCCATTATTAGTGCACAAGTGTTATTTTAAATATTAAATAACATTCTAAGAGTTATTAAACTACATTTTATTTTAACACTTTTTACTTTATCAATAGTCTTCACATAAAAGTGCTGATCTCTTAATTAGAGTATTGTGAGTTTGTTCCTGGCCTTGAATTGTCCATAAGGCCAGCAAAGGCAGGGTGGGAAAAGGGGCTGGAGATAAATCTATCATGGCCCAAATATCCTCACATTGGTCATGGTGTGGAAATTTGGGAGAGCGAGGTGCCAGTTCGGGTGTTTGTTGACTTAGTAGCTGGTATCCGAGTGGCTTCAGGCTACAGGATGTGGAGTATATGTCTTGAAATGAGTTTCAAATACTGCTCAATATTCATAAATCAGGTTTCAGAACAGATCTTGGGGTAATCAATGCAGCCTCTTCAAGTTATCAGTGAGCAGCTCTAGTGGAAATTCAGCTAAAATAAAATAGGAATAACACATATTAAATGAAAGAGAAAAATACCAAATGCTAGATAACAAGTCAAAAATAACTGAATGAGGAAATCTAGCAATTATTTCTTAATAAATCTAGTGATCAGTTTCTTAATGCTGTATATCATGTTGTTCTAATTTATTGCACAAACTTTTTTCTAAAAAAAAAATAACATGACTAAAATTGTTTAAATACATGTTTCAGTGATAACAAAATATTACATTAAATTTCAACATGGTATTAAATCGATTTTAGCAAATACTTCAAATGCTTTGGCCAACTGCCTAGTATACTTTTATGTGCCGGCTTAAAATACATTTTAAATTTGCAGAGAACTTTCAAATCATAATGGAACTAATATATTCTGGAATTAAGACACATCTGAATAACCAAATGAAGATTTAATAAATAATGCACTCAAAGATTGTGCAATATAGCGATTAAGCATATTCGATTAGTTTGGCTTGTTATCATTACCATCTTGTACACAATAACTACTAAACAGGCTAACATTATATTTTCTTATAAATTATTATCCATAACAAATAAGGTAGGTAAGGCTTTTTTTTGACAAAATGTGGAATTCTGGAACAATAAAATGCCTTGTAACTAAATTATTTCCTAGTATATTTCTCGAATATATGGTTAAAATGTACTTTACGGTTTCCTTGATTTCCCTGCCAAATCTGGTTAACATTTTCAGCAACCCTGCAGAGAGAAAATTGAGTTCTTTCAACAAACCCGGTTGTCGCCCAGAATGTGTTAATATTGTGAATATATCATTTTTAAAAAGTTGTCAAGGGGAACCGTACAATGCATTTGAACCAAATATTATATAAAAAGTTACTTATTTAAAAATAAATATTGGATACAGCTCCAATAGCAATTTTTAATATTTTGAAAGTATTTCATACAGTGGATAGTAAATAAATTTTCTACCAAAAATTGTTAATATCTTAAAAAAGTTATGCAATTTCTTCAGTAATTTACAACTATATAATTGTTAATTCTTTATATTGGTGAATGTTCTGGGAATGGAACTGTAAGTTTGTTACTTACATGTGATCGAAAATGGATTAAATAATTTTTATTAAAATTATTATGAGAATGAGCACAATGATTATTTCCCGAAGAGGTAACCAATTTCAGTAACTTCGTTTTTGAAAGTTATTAGGATTAAATTGAAGAAATTCCAAGTCTTCCCAGGAGATTGGATATTTGTGCATCACATTCCCAGCAAAAAAAGTCAGCATAAAACCTTCATCAAATTTTTGAAATTGAAGGTTTTATGCAGGAAAACTGCAGTTTTTTTTGAAGATCTATAAAATTAAAGGTTTTTGTTTCAATGTCCTTCATAAAAACTGTAAAAAACCTTCATAAAAACTTCAATTTTTAATCATGAAGGGAAAATGCAGATATTTTAAAAGTTTTATGCAGGAAAATTAAAAACTTCAAGAAAACTGCAGTTTTTTGTTTCAATATCCTTTATAAAACCTTCAATTTGACAATTTTGATGCTGACTTTTTTTGCTGGGTTATGTACGCTTAAAAAAAATTGTTGTGGCTATGAGAACTTTCAAAAAATCATTAGGGTCAATTCTTGTGGCCGCACCACATTCTAAGTGGAAATTGTTATTTCCAGTTACAACATGTTGATGTCAGATCATTGGCAGTTGGCTAACCTTGAAACAATTAATAAGACTCGTCATAGTCTTAAATGGAAAAGAAACAATTTTTCAATGCCCGCCCGCCAGTGCTAAAATTTTTGTAGATGAAGGAACGGCAACAAAAGTAATTTACAAGAACCAGTAATTTACAAGATTATTTAAAAACATTTTTCAGAAATGATAACAAGTTTTAAAAAAGTATTATGTCTAAAGCTAACATATGTTATAATATACCAATATGATAACATTTTTTAAAAACTTAAAACTACTTATTTTTCTACATTTTTGTGCTATAAAACAAAATATTTTTCAAATACAAATAGAATATTATTGTTAATATTATAAAGTAAATGCTACTTATTAATGTAATGTTATTAATGACATTTTGTTTGTAATATATGCTCGGATACTTGTTTAAGATTTACCCAAGTATACATATTTAGATGTATGTACTTAAAATTTAAAACTTTACATTTGTATGATTGCAGAAATACATATTTTAAAATAAAATTTTACATTATGACCACAAATAAAACATACTTTTATAAACCGTTAGAAAATTTCATGAATTAGATAATTTTTTTAAATAAACTTTTTTCGGAACATATAATTTTAAACTAAGTTTAATAAATTAGTTTAAATTTGCTATTTTAAGTATCAAGATTTCATTTACTTCTGGGATTCTGCTAACTGAAAAATTTACTTTGCCCCACTAGTTGAAATTTCTTAAAATGTGGGCTAGTATAGAAGTTACCCGAAAGAGAAGAGTTTCGAGTACAAAACAATCCCAACCTGACATTTACTTATTTAGAGAACTATAAAAATATTCCGATCTGAATAACTTACTACAATAAAAACATAATTAATGAAATCTGTGTTTTCCTATAAATAAATTTAAGAAAAGCTAAGTTTTTTTATAAACTCATACGATCATGATACAACGCTTCTGTCAATTCCGTCCAATAAGCAACAAAATCTGTAAAAATACTACACTTGAGCCAACAAGTAAATAATACTTTTTGGGTGTTGAGCCTGTTGTTGGTCATACTTGTTGCAAGCACGTAGCCAGGCTTTTGCTAGGGGGGGGGGGTCCAACTGTTGCTACGATTTGGGGGGGGGGGGTAGTATCTTCCCCAACTTTGACATTTAGATTTTCTGAATCAGTGTATCCCAATTCTTGCAAAAAACTCAAAATGTGGGGTTTTGTTCGATTCTACAGACAGGCACTCCATTCTTATACAGTAGACTCTCGATAACTCGAACTTCGATAACTCAAATTTTTCGATATCTCGAAAAAAACCGATTTCCCTGCACCTTCATTACTTATTTAATTTAATTTTATCTTGTTAATTCGAAGTTTTTCTTCTTATTTTCGATAACTCGAAGTTTCCACACAACTCAAAATTTGGTTTTCCTCTCAAAACTACGGATTTTGAAGAAACTTTAGCAAATATGCAGTTGTCGTGGTGTTGATTTGTCGCTGTGAATAATGGCGACAAAACAAAAATGTAATGCACTCAATATAGCAGCTTTTGATGAGAGATCGCTCTCGGAAAAAGAATACGAACCTCCTCTAAAGATAACTTTGAAAGAGGCTCTATCTTCCATAAAAACTATGCGTGCATTCAGTGAATCGTGGCCGGAAATAAAAACAGTGACATTTCAAGCAATCATGCATTTGGAAAATATAATTGATTCCGAAATAAATAGAAATACTCCAAAAAAATTTTGGATAGATATTTTAAATAAAGTAGGGTAAGTATACTTGTATTTATTTTTACCAAAACAGATTTTTTATAGGATTTTCGATAACTCGAATTTTCGATATCTCGAATTTTTATACACTTCCCTTCGAGTTCGAGAGTTGCCTGTATATAAGTATTGATAAAATAAAAAAACTTTTATATAAATCAAAAATATCTATTAAAACATGGGCTATAAAAATTCGTTTTTAACGGCAGATCTACAACAAATGATACTTTCGAAAAAATACCTAAACACTTGCAATTTTAAAAGAATTGGAGCATTCGAAAGTTTAGGGAATTGTAAAAAGTCAAGACAGAATTATTTTATATATTTTTAAAGTTAATTTAAAAGAAGCTTTTATTTTTTTTCTGATACTTAACTTAAATTAATAAAACAATAAATTCGAATTTAACAAGGTAACCAATCTTTACCAATCATAGTAAAAAATTTAATCTTCAAGTGTCAGGGTCGTTATAAGGAAGTGGTTTAATCACATGTAATGACAGTATTCTATAATTCTTGAAATATCACAAACTATTTTCTTGAAATATTGCAAACGATATTTTTATGAAGTTTAATCTGAAATATTTTCGATTTATTTGCTGAAATAATAAAAAGTATTTACAGAAACCATAATTTCAAACATTTCGGAACATTCAATTTTTTTTACACCCGATTCAATAGTATTTAAATTTCTGAAATTATACTTATCAATTAAATGTTGAAAATTATCTAAATAGCAAACGATAATTTATCAAACACGTCATTCATTCACAAAAACTTTACGCACGTGACATCACAACACGAATTCGTATCATTGAAAAGAACACAAATTCGCATTGTAAAATATGGTCTGCAGTTGCTTATTTTAGTATACACTAATGAATTTAGGTGCAGCCGGCTGTACTTGCTGTAATGGACGAGCCGCCACTGGCGTTTTTTAGGGATAACTTGTCGCTATTGACTAGAACAATAGAGAGTAGTATATGGCACAAAAAAAATCTTGTTATCCTTCAAAATCAAGCTACGTCCTTGCTTGTTGGGTGTATCTGTAAATAATCGGTTGACTTTTGATAAATATTTACCTGCATTTGATAATTCCTTCTTCACATGCAAAGCCCGGGCTTTTAGCGCCATTTCGTTTTAAACTACGACCGAAGGACTGAAGTAAACAACTGAAACATGTTCTGCGCATGCGCACCTTGATAACTGTGATCAATATTCACCGATTCAGGCCGATATTAACTCGCGAAATTTTTAAAACGTGTAAAAATCTGGAGATATTACGTTAAAAATGTGGAAAATTATCCTTGTACACAATTTTTTTGTTAACAAATGTAGTTTTTAAAGCTTTTAGAAGTTTTGTCAGAACTTCAGTATTTGACATGGAATATTGCCGACCGATTTTGACCAAGATTCGCCGAGTAAAACTGACAAAATCTTTAAAACGAATAAAAATCTTGGGTTATCACATAAAAGTTGTGTATATTAGTTGTCTCTATCCATTTATTTGTTATAAAGTGCAAATTTATAAGTTTAAAGGTGTTATAAGAATTTGTTGAATCCTCAGTATCGGCATGGTAACATTGGGCGATATTGGCTAATGACGCAAACGAACGGTCGATATACACCAATCCACAGTGAGATTGGCCAATATTGGGCAATACCCAGATAGCACATTTGCTTACGAAAACGTTGTCACTTCATTTACATTTGATTGTCACTGAAAAGGTTGTCAACGAAAACCGTTGAAAACGTTGTCACTTCATTTACATTTGATTGTCATTGTAAAGGTTGTCAACGAAAACCGTGGAAAACGTTGTCACTTCATTTACACTTGATTGTCACTTACAAGGCTGTCAACGAAAACCGTGGAAAACGTTGTCACTTCATTTACACTTGATTGTCAATGAAAAGTGTAATCTCATCTCGTTCTATCACGTTTACATTCGAGATTATGTGGTTTAGTTTCAGCGTATCGGCCGACATTTTTCACCCATTGCTTGTTAGGCTTAGAATCTTCCTAGGAAGGTAAGTTGCATATTTAATTAATAGTTTATATATATATATAAATTGATCGGAATAGGTTATTTACATTTCTCTCTCCTCAATTTCTCTGTCAACTTGGCAACGTTTCGAGTTAATCAAACGCCGACAGCGACAATACGCGCGGGAATTGCGGATTATTTAGTTGCTTACATAAATGCATTACTTAAATTATTCGCAAGTAAAATCTGTTGATTATCGCAATCGATTTCTGTACTGACCTTATAGAAAAAAGGGCTACAAATTTATGCATTTTGTAAAAAGTAAGTGTTGTCAAAGTTATTTATAACAAATTTAGTGAATGAAATGTTATTTTGTAAAGTGTAGTCAATGCAATGTTGATGTTTTGTTAGTGGGGAATGCAATGTTTACTTGGAATGTTTTCAAAAGTTGGAGATAGTAGTTTTTAAATGATAACTTTATGATCCTTAGATATATATTTCATTAATTTATAGAACAGCATAATATTAAGTTATGCATTTAGAATTTGTTTGTATTAATGCATATAATGTTTTTGCTTAAGCCATTGATAATATTACAAAATAATAAGTATTTATACATTAAAAAAGAATCTTATATATGGATACCAAATGAACATTTAAATATGATTGTATGATCCACATAGGAATAGCTTCAAATCAAAACTACCAATCCCTTCCACCTACAATTCTATATAGGTATTAATACTTATATATTTATCTGCAGAACCGATAACCAAAAAACTTGTAATTGGTGATCTCTTCGTATCTAGTTTTCCAACAGTACAACCCAATATAAAATTCATAAAAAAGGCTATTTCTTTAAAAACAAGTGAGTAATTAAAACATTACAATCGCTGAACACTTTAAGCGGCGAGAAAAATAATAAAAAAAATTTAAGTGATTTTCAGTGCAAGAAAGTTTCATTTACGTTTTTAATACATGAATTGGTACAGATGTAGTATAGGACATTTGGCGCGCCAGTTGTTTTTGGAGTGTTTTATAGGAGCGATAAATTTTTAGTATGGTGACCCCACCTGACATTGTTGATATTTTCCAATTCTTGTGCCGACTTTCAATCTGCGACTTTTTTCGTCGCCAACAAAATAAATGCGCCAAATGTCCTATAGTACATCTCTTCCCATGGATTTTGTAAACTTTTTTTTTTAACTTTTAAAATATACCCTTAATGTTTAAAATTGGAAAAAATATTTAAAAATTAAGTATTTTTTTATTTTGAATTCTGTGAATTGCTGGAAAAAAACTCATGGACAACTAGACATCCACACCACTTATAGAGTTAATGATAGAACCTCCTTCTGGAAGGATGCATTGTACTGCCGATAGGACTTGCGTTTATGATCGCATAGAAGTTTTATAAGATTTTCTGAGTTGACGCAAAAAAAAAGTTTAGAAATTCCAACTGTAAATTTTTTTTAGTTAAGTTACAATTAGAATTTTTAAACTGTTATTCAAATTTTTTATTACGAAAATTTGAAAGTTTCCAAGCTTACAAAGGCAAACCGATAAAGTCCACTTTGTGTGCGTCAGCAGTAGTGTTTTACACAGCTTCGCTTTTGAATGCCTGATTCCAAGTTCAAAATTAATACAAAACAGGTGTCCTGCCTGCATGACGCAGTAATTAGTTGGAGGGCATGTGCAAATGTGCTTCCGGAAGGTACTTCTGGCAGGACTTTGACTCTATCATTAAGCGTTTAAGGGGATTTCAATAAAAGATATAAATCAATTATTACATGTTTCTTATAAATTATAAATATTCGTAATAATCTTTTGTCCATTTAAGTCTATTGTCCTTTCCCAGGCATTCTTCCAAACGGTCGAGTTCTCTTAGTTTTTACATGGGCATGTACGACTACAGGCCCTACGTGAAGGAGGTGACCAATAATCGGCAGTTCATGTAGGAGTGCCTCCGCCATTACACCCTCATCGATGGGCCCCCCAGGTGTAACTTACGTGGATGCGTATTTTCTTTTTACCAATCTTCTATAGTTTATAAGCTTTTGTTATCAAGTTTTTAAAAATACAGAAATTAAAAAATAAATTTCTGAATTGCTGAAAAATACTAATTGTACGAAAGATTGCAATGGAAGTTGAGGTTTTTTCTACAGGTGAAGCTGTGTTCTATGTCTACCACAAAACTTTGTTAGTCATTACCAGATGCCAGGTGGGTGGTTCAGGGGGTGGGTGGTTCAGGATTCAAACCCCTCCCATTGAAAGTCAAGAGAAGAAATAAATTAAAAATCGAATTACTGTAAAAATCATAAACATACTTTAAAAAACTAGAAAAATTTCAATTTCTAGTATAATACTTCTTGTTGAGTTGCATGAGGAAAAACTTGGTATTTTCCGGGGGTCCTATCCAGAAAAATAGTTTTCAAAAGGCGTCATAAACATGTTTTGAGGTTATTTTTTATCCAAAAATAGGCGTAACATGACGTCATCGTGTTTCATTATATAACATTTGAATTTCAGCGACGAAGGGAAAAGATTTTGAAACGGGATCCATATATTATTTTAAACAAGCAATCTAAAAATTTAAATCTGTTCTCTAAATTTATTTCATAATTAGGGAGTGATATTTACTAATTTTAAAAACAGTTAACAACTGATATTGGTAATGATTTTATGAAAAAATAAATGATAAATGTAGCTGTTTCGATACTTCTATGCCAATGTATTCCTGTTTACTTGAATAAAAATTAATAAGTTTAAAAAAAATGGGGGGGGGGGGAGAAAGAGAGAGAGAATGAGTTACCCAGTCACTGAACCACCCCATGAAAAATCTATGCCATGCCAGATGCGGTTGCTAAGCCAGGGTCACATGTTTAGAACAGCTTTCTAGTCTATATTGTCTGAAATTAAGTTATTTTGTACATGCATATGCACCTCACAAATGAATTAAAATGTGTAAAAGGGGATATGTTTCATAGACTTATCCCTCTTTACATCTTCCAATTCAAATATATCTGAATGTTCTTACACGATTATTTGCATCGTCCTTAAGAACTATATTTTTGGTAGGTATTTAATCAAAAACCCTTAAAATCTTTAAATTATAAAATTGCAAATATTAATTTCAATTAGTAAAGAATTTAAATTTGGTGACACTGTAGGTACTTAAGGTGTACATTTAAGTTATGATATTAAGTGCAATAAAAATGAAATTATGTTTTTGTAGTTATTTTTGAATTTGAACCTTTAGGCACATTTGAATTTTGATCTTTAATTTATTAAAGCTAAGAATTCCTTAAAAAGTTGCAACAAGTCCTTAAAACTATTTAATTTCTACTTTTTTAATCTCTATGAACCATGATGCAGAATATATGTACCTTTTTTAAAGATGTATAATGTAAAGATTTGTTGATACATTGCAGTATTCAAATCTGCATGTTGTTTTGAATTTAAAAGGTGCTTTCAACTAAAAATCAAAATAATTATGATTAATCAATTTGGTGATAATACTTTTGACAAATCTTTTTCTCAAATATTTTAGATTAGAACACATCTTGAAGAAACTATGCTGAATTAAAATTATAAAATTCATGTAGTGCCTTTAAAGCATTCTTTTTTTTTTTGTTTTACAGGTCCTCATTAAACTTGTTGTTTCTGCAAAGTCTCTTGTTTAAAGCGTTGGGAAGAAGAGTTGTGTCCTGCATTATTCTTTCTTGGGAACATTTGATGGTGGGTGAATATTTATAAAGGATTAAAGTAATTCAATAATGTTAATTTTTTTATTTCTTATATTGCACCATAAAGCAGTAAAGACCAATATATTTATCCTATTTTAATCACTTTCTAACCAACCATATGGATGTGTGCTTAAATTTTAAATATTAAAATAAAATAATTTTTCATTTATAAATTGATATGAGAAAGCAAGAAACAAATGAGTTGACACGAATTATAAGTCAGACATACAGTATGAAGCAGAATTGTGAACAAAATGTCAACTTTTAAAGAAAAGGTTTTACTCATCTGAAGAGAAGGACAATAAAAAAATATCCCTTTCTGTCACAATCCACTTCCTACTAAATAAAAAACTTCTATTGTTATATTGTTGAAAAAAAAATTATGAATTAAATATTTTTGACAGGTATCTTTTAATTTCCTCAAGAACTGAAGACTATTACATAAATGTATTAAAGTTCTTAATTTCAATTAGGTATTCAGATATGATGTGAAATCTTATATTGTTTATATATATTATGCATTTTCTTTTTAGCATTCCAGAAGAAAATTCTTTCAAGATTTAAAGAAACCTCCAGAGTGTTCTTCGTTAGCCCTAAAAGAAATGGCCAGAATATGAAAGTTTTTTTTAAAAGACAAAAATTTAACCATATTGTAAGTTTGTGCTTCTTTCTGTATTTTGAATGTTTAAAAAAAATTATGTTTTTAATTTATTTTTGAATGTTTAAATGTTGTTTTATTTTAAGCTTGTTTTAAATCTATTGTAGGTAAGTTGTAATATTTTTCAATGATGCTGGAAAACCAGTTGTCATTTGTTTACATTGTAGTAATATCCACCATTTTGTTTTGCATTAAGTTAGATATTTTGATTTAATTCATGTTCTGTATTTACATTACCAGTTGTTACAGTTTTTTCTAATTTGAAAATAAGGTTGATATTGTTCTACATTGCTATATTGATGACAACACATGCATGGAGGGATACCTAATTAATTTCAATTAAAAAAATGTGTTAATTTCAATTAAAAATTTAAATATTTCAATTTAAATTGAATTATTTCAATTAAAAAAACCTATCTCTGCCTTTATCTTTATTTCTGATTTGCAAATTTTTGTATATATGATAACATTATATATATATAAGTTGTATATTTAACTGTTATATTCACTTTCAGTTAAGGATGTTCATATATTTCCGTGTTATAAGTATTCGTCCTGCATCGTTTATTGACTTATAATAAAAATTCATATCTTATTCCAATTTTTCTTCATCACATATTTCATGGTATAGATATTTTATTTAAATCGATTATTTCAGAAAACTTAAATTGAGTTCAGATGTAGGCATATGTTAAGTTGAATCATTTATCCTTACTAGAATCAGTCGTATAGCCAGATGAGAACTATCAAGATCAAGCCCTCTCCAAAATTTATACAGGAGATAAAACAGTTTTTTAGATTTCTCCAAGTCATTTTATTTTTTAATTCTATTTCAAGTCTTATAAAATTATTTCACTTTGAATTTTATTGGAAACTACTAATTCTTGACGAATAAATACACACTGATAGAATATCAAAGTTGTACTAGTCAAGTAACTCTAAAACCATTCCTCATTTCAGATCCAAGTGTTTAATACTTCAATCCCAAAATTATTTCATTTTCATATTTATTTGTACTTGTGAAATGCACTACCTTCTTCTGTTGTGTAAAACAGAAATAAGTATAAAATAACTTGCATAATACTCCAACCCTCAAATTAATAATTATTGAGTTCACATACTTTAGTGCTCATGCACTCTTTTATTTAATTAAGGCAATTCTCCAGGTGTAAATATTAAAGCTGTAACTTTAAAGTATCCCAATTCATTATCAATTTGTATTTCATTATAACTGATTTAAATTTATTAATATTAAATAAACAGGTTAATAATATATTTAGAAATACATATTTAAGTTTATTTTTTTTCTTAAAAAAAAAATTGCTTGGGCTTCTTCTGAAACTAAATCGTGGATTTGCCACTGACTAGGATGATGAGCATATATACTAAGATACCAATAGATATTGAATTTGTAATATTAAATTTTTTACTCTAATATTTTTTTAATGAATTATGTAAAGCAGTCGAGCCGTAATGAAATAAGTGGCACGAATGAAATTTTTAGATAATAAAATTCAAAATTTGTGTTGATATAAATAACAGTAACAGAGTGTAACAATTAGTGTAAAAAGAGCAAAATTATTCAGTAATTATTTGTATTGAACTTGTTTCGAGTAGAAATGGTCTGCCTCTATAATATTAAATGTGTAAACCCATTTTTGGAAATTGTTTTACTCGTATCACTATGCTTCGGAGTGCCTCATATAGGCACATACAGGGTTGATAAACTTATATTTTTATGTGCTATGTAACTTGACTAGAATACAATATCAAATATGCACATTTACCACTTATTCAAACGGCATTAGTCATCTTATGGGATATATGTTCCGTTCAGTCGTAAAATAGTCCGAAATTAAAAATGCTTTCCATGGTTTGCCTCCCTCTGCAGCCAAAGGATTCCATTATTGAATTTGTTTTTGTTATAATTAAAACAAATATTTGGTTATATTTTCTTGAACTATGCCTTTATTTTTACAGGGAGAAAAAATTAGTGCAGAGAAAGCAGTGTCTTGCCAGTCAGATGAAAATTCTATTATCCAATAAAAAATTTTGTTTTCCGATAAAAAAAAATAAACTAAATTAAAAAATATGTAACATGTGTTTGTGTTATTTTTAGTTAGAATCATTTAGGTATAGTATTTAATGTACTCTAATTTTTAACATGTTAATCGTTTTGTATCGGCCTCTAAGGTTAAGGTTTTTTATTGAGAAAATAAATCATCTTTATTGAACAGACATTATAAAACTTGGAAAGTTATAAATATAATAGGTCATTAGTATGTTAATTTTGCTTGAAATGTAAAGTAAAAAGCTACATTTTTTTTTTAACGTTATTGCTTTTATGAGCATGATTGCAGTTAATGTATTTAATTCTCAGATTTTCCTTTAGATGTTGCAATATCTTTCCTTGTTGCATAAGTTTTTTTTTTATAAATACTATGAAAATTCTTTATATTATGTTGAATATTTTTACATGTACATCAACCAGTGGTGGCGCTAGGAATTGCCCGACGGGGGGGCTAGATTTCCCCGACAGGGGGGCTAATATCCCCGACGTAAAATGTGCACATAAGCGTATAAAATATTCATAAATAACGAAATAAATTTGTTGAGATAAATAGTTGAAACAAAAGGCTTATAATATTTATATATTAATTATTAAATAATTGTAGTGTTCTGAATATTGTGAGTTGCAATCATGGAGAAAAGATAAGTACCAAAAAAACTGTACAAATCGTACTCAAAATGTTTTCAAAACCTTTATAAATGTAACCATTTGAAGTGGTTGGGTTGTTCAAAGAAGGGACGGCGAGAAGGCAACAAATAAAATAAATAAAAAGTAAGTAATAGTGAAGGTAAAACGAAATGTGGTAAATCACTACATTATGCAAGTAGTTTTTGTAAAATCCCCATGCTTTTACGAAATTAATTTATTTTTTGTTAGTAGCTATGCAATGTAAAACGGTGCTATGTTTTAGCGCTTTTTTTTGTCATTTAATTTAGTGGTTTTTTTTTTAAATCTATAAACAGTGAGAAGGCTTTTAACTACGTACAAAAGGCTGTATCTCTAGCAACGAAATTTAGACTATTTCTACGAAAGAAATTTTCTATTGAGAGCTATTTCCTTATTAAATTCTTTTCAGAGAATAGAGCTGCAGCAGTAGTTATATGTATTGGAGAACTTCATTACGTAAAAATTCTGCAGTATTTTATTTTTATTTATACGCCTAATTTCTTATCAAACGAGATAAAAATTGTCATTTGCAACGGAGTTATAATGTCGGAATCAATCCTCTTAAAAGCATAAAATGGTGTTCCTATCCTGATACCTAATTTTATAGACGTTTAGCTAGTAGTATTAATTGACAATTTAATGGATTTACGAATGCCTATTTTTAATTTAGGACCGCCGTACTGAACCATGACTGCTTCGTTAGAATATGACCTGATTTCTTCTGAATTGATTTTTTATATATAACAATATACGCAGTTTTTTTAATGATAAAAAAAGGATTCCCATAATTATATTTTATTTTTAAATTCCAAATAGTTTGAAATTGCACAAAATTTGTGGCAACAAAAATTGAAATAAGAGTCATTTCTAAACCTAGCTCATACGACGAAACAATTTATTGGTTAAATAAATCTTCTATACTGAAATAGTAATGACAAAACTAGTTTGGTTCTTCTAAATACGGAAAACATAAAAATCAATAAACGGTTGGACTTCTTTTTGAACGAAATAAATGTAATATTAAGTAGTCACAGGCACAAATAAAATTTTTATAAGAAATTTTTTCACTAGAATTATTAAGACATCTCACCTTTCCGAATTCGTATCAAAGTTGTAATCTAAATGCAATGTTGACACTCTACAATTTTCCTCTTTAAAAAAACGTTTTGCCTTTCACAACAAAATAGAACTGAACCATAAACTTACTTCAACAAGTACACTTACTTTCGAGAGTCGAGACGGCCCTGTAGCACTGCCCAATCTCTTTTTTTAGGGGAGACAGCGGCGTGCTATACATATATCCTATTGCTATACAAACATATATCCCCGAAGGCGATTTTGTCTACCCAACAGTGGCGGCGATTCGGGGGGGCAAGGGGGGGCGGCTGCCCCCGCACTTTTTTCTGATGTTGCCCCCGCACTTTTTTAATATTGCACTTTTTAAAACTATATTACAAGTCAATTGTTCTATTGCATTGCCGAACAAAGGAAAAAATTTGAACCCCAACTTCCTCCCACTACTAACCCACACAACACAAAGACATCCTAAAGATGTCCAGAGGCCATCATTCTTGGGATATCGGGACGTCCCAAGGAATCCCGAAAGTTAACTAAAGACGTCCTTAAACGGTTCTTGGGCAAACCAAATGTCCCACTTTTTTCCATCCTCAGGACGTCAGACGTATGATACTTTCTGGACGGTTTTAAGACAATCTAGGATCTTTTCCGGACTTCTTATAGGACGTTCAGGACATGCTTAGGATCTAAGGACAACCTTAGGACGATTTCCGGATTGTTTTTGGACGCCTTTGGGATTCCAAGGCAAATTTAGGACCGTTTCGGGACTATTATTAAATGCCTTTAGGCACATTGGATGGTCAGCTTATTTTTGCTTTAGCATTTAAAATGGTAGAGGAATTATAATTGCCTTCCGAAATGAGCCTTTTTATTATTGCAAAATTGATTTTTACTCATTTTAGAAGGCAAAAATACTTTCTCTTCCTTATATTTATATAAAGCATACAAATGTTAAGTTATTAATAATGTAAAAATCAGTATTATTTTCCATTTTCAATAGAAAAGTTCTTTTAAAATAAATATTGTTAAATATATTTATCAAATAAATAAATAAATTATTTTTAAAGTTAATTGAAATAAAACAACTTGTACATATAACAATAATTTTTGTTTCTCATTTATTAAATTTTTTTTGTACAAACACTAATTTACATTGAGATGAAACAATAAATTAAATATTCTTCAATATCTTTTAAAAATCTTGATTACATGATGTGTTTTCTCTAATCCAAGGGAAATCTGAAAATAAAACAAAATTTAGTATACAAAAAACACATTATTAGAGTGCACACTAATATTTTTACGGTTATTAACAGGAAACACAATCATCGAGAACTAACTTCACTTTTCTTTAGCTAGTACAGCTAAATGGAAAAATCTTTCTCGTTTTTCTGCTGATGCAAATACTGAGATTTTCAAAAACAAGTTTAAAAATTTGGGGTAGACATCTTGCTGGAATTTTCTTACCCAATCTACTTGTAGTGACCAAATTTGCCCATAAAAATATGTACAAGTGACATACTTCTAGAAGAAATATTCCGGAAGTAACAGCTGTGCAAAAAAAGTTAAAAGTAATTTCCTATTTAAATTACCAGTTGTCAAATAAAATTAAACTGATTTCATAATTTTTCTACTCTCAAACCGAGTAGAAATTTCAACGTTCCCAAATTTGAGTTACTTAAAAAGGAAAAAAATCAAGTAGGTGCAGGCCATACAAGATATAAAGGGTGGGGTGGATAAATGGCCAACCTTCATCTACATGATGATGGTAAGCCATTTACCCTCATAGCCTGATTCGCCATTAACCCTGTTGAGTTGAGGCCGAAATTACCCCCACGCGGTTCAGAGGATGGAATGGGTTAATAGGCCTTGAGGATGCGACCACCTTCTTCTACATGAAGGTATTCTATATTATTTATCCCCATAGAATAATTTTACACAGAATTTATGGGAGCGGAATTGTATACTGCAGTTGTGGTCGAATTCCCCCTCCGTCACGCAATACGAATTTTAGGAGGGAATGGGGCGCCCATCGTAATAGTGGGAGGGGTTTGATTCATGTTTTATTTTTAAAAAGTGCAATATAAAAAGTGAAGGGGCAATGTCCAAAAAAAAGGGGGGGGGGGGGGGGGAAAGGAGACCCCTTTTTACCACATTTAATATATTATAATTTTCTTGAAAACAGTGGTGGCGGCAGCAGGGGGGCTATAGCCCTTGTGCCCCCTCTATGGGGGAAGGCTAGTTCCAAAGATAATCATGGAGAATGCATTATCATTTTTTTAAAACTATAAAGACAATATATTCAGTACTTTTATGTAAAACATTAAGTTTGTGCGATAACAAATATTAAATAACATTATAAATACATGTATTTAAAAAATAGATTCATATAATAAATCCTTATTGATTGTAACTCAGAATAAAAAAATAACTGTAGGAAACAACAGCTGATGTAACTTTTGTCCAAAACACTACCTGAAATATTACCGTCATACAGTTTTACCAGTATTTTATAAGAGAAATTTTATTAAGTTATACAAACAAGTTTAATTACAAGATCTTTATCCTCTGGGTGAATTAAGCAAGTATTCAATAGTTGCGCCATGATGTGCGGTTTAATACAATGTGGCAACGGGTTGCATAACTAGTCACCCTCGGCTAATAGCACCTCTCGAAAGTCAAGGGATAAAGTGTTGTCGGATCAGATTTTTTTATTGCAATATTAATAATAAATTACAGGCTATCAACACAATAAATAATTTGGTAACAAAGTAAATAAAAATATTAATAGAAGTTAATCGAATATGGTATATTTATTTTAATATTTGAGAACAAATCAACGAAAACGTTGTCCCTATGTAAGATCTATAACAATCTAACAGATATCTAAAGTTTTTCTTGATTTGTGATTAATTTTCAATAAATTATTCAACAGATATTTCAATTAATGTGAATTTAAATTTAATACATGGGAGACAATATGCATCAAATAAATCAACATATCATATAAAAAATTATTTCACCATTTGCAACTGTTTCATTCCTCCGTAATCGAAGATTTATTATTCGTTATTAAATTGCAACCAAAAAAAATCTACCAAGCAAATGACAATAACATTTTATGAGTGTGAAGAATAAAACTTCTTGAGTATTAATCTTATATATAGTTACTAACCTTTTCCATTTAGAGTCCCACTGGATATACTCGAGTTACAGACAGGCTACATTACACGGAAGGACCCAACCTTAAAAAAACAAGCAATTAGTATGTAAATTAACTCTAGGATAATAATTAGAACATTCTATTTTTAGCATACATCATAACTACAATTTGTAAACGCAATACAAAATTTATGATATATTGCCATATTATATAAAATCAATGTTTATTTTGTTTTATGTAAAACTAAAGATAACCATATGAAATTAAATTAGTTTTTAAGCTTCAGTTTGAGAACTTTAATTTAAGGTGTTGTGTTTTATAGAATTCTTGAATTTACTAATTTCTGGAGAGTTATTAAGTTTGGAGCAAGATATTTTTCGAAAAAGTTTAAAAAAAAAAAAAATTATAGAAAATATAAATATTATTAATGTTTTAAAAAAATAATTCAAAATTAAATTATTTCTAATCTGTATTATAAATAGGGATGAAACTGATATCCTACTGTTGTTTAACTATCCGATATCCGGAAGTGAAGTGCCGGATGAATAAAACATCTACGATTTTTATTATGGCGATCAATTATCTTTGTTCTTGCTTTAAGTATTTTTGTGAAAATTCTACCAATGTATCCACAGTGTGCAGATTATCTCTTGAATTTTTCTCGGGTGGGGAAATTCTTCAAAGGTGGGGAAATGGGAAATTTTTCTAATCATAGAAATTTTCATGTAAAAAGGTATTATTAAAGCAGATTTTTTAATCAAATTAGTAACTTGAATACTAATAGACTGTTTTGTAAACGTCTTTCTAAAAAGAAATTGTATTCTGCCATTTTGAATATTTCTTCTGAACACCTCATTTGTGGTTTATTTTAATTCAGGAATATATACTGTATTTACATTATTTTTAGTGTTATTCAGACAATTTTGTTTTACCTATATAAAACTTTTAATTTATATTCTAATGTTTCCAGAAAATGGTGTTTTTTTGTTATCAAAATGTGTTCTTGTTCACAATTTTGTTTAAAAACATGTACATATACAACTACATATAAAGTGTTAAATATATTGTTGTAATTTATAAGCTTTGAAATTCAAGTTTTTGTAGAGTATTGTATTTTTCCGAAGATCAATATCTTTTTCATATTTTCTATCCTTTTTAAACATAATTTCTCCCTCTTTGAAAATCATTGAGAAAAGCTAAATAGCGTATAATAATTATAATTTTTCATTGGAATGGAAAGTATTAAAATGTTTCATTTTTATAGAAAACCCAGGAATATGGTTAAATAATTCAACTTCTATCAGAGTTTTTATTTATTTACTCAAATATATAAGTTTTTGGGCATAAATAATAAAAAAAAAATAGCTAAAATGTACTCCATTAAACGAAGAAACACACACAATGTGTAATTTAATTTAAAAATACTCATTTCAACCCACCTTACCCTACACCCGCTGCCCCTCATTTGTGAAATAAGAAAACGCTGTAATTATTTGGGGATCCTAAAAATAGAACATTTCCCATAACTATGAACAATTTTAGAAACTACTATAAATCAATAATGATCACACAATATATGTCATTCGAACAAGTTTGTGGTTTGAATAAAATTACATTTGACATTCAATCATTATAAATTATTCAACATGCTGAGTTTTGCATGGCACAGCTAAAAAGAAATATATATATATATATATATTCTTTTTTTTTTACTTGGACCAAGAAACACTGAAGAAATAATAAGTACTAAGTCCCCACTTCATGCAGCTGTCAAAATTCTTATTGCGGAACAAATTATTATCTTATTACAAAATTCTTAAGATATTTAATAATAATGTGCACTATACTCACTGGTTTTTAAATGTCTCCATTCCTTTCGGTGCAAGTTTCAACAAGTTCTTGTTTGTTTTGGTGATATCCCGAGCAGCCAACTACTTTCCAACATTCCAAGGCTGAAAATAAATGTATTTTTTTTATATAATTTATAGGAATTACATAGAATGTAAATTTAAAGAAAATAACAGTTAAAGATAATTATTGTTTAATTACATATGATTATAACAGAAGTTTTGTTTTTTCTTTGCGATAGGTATCAATTCAGACACGGTTCAATATATTTTAGTAAAGTAAGAGAACTAATTTTGGCATCCCAATTTGCCTCAATACTTTTGTTAAATAACTTTTTTTTTATAGGAGTATAGGAATTTCATAACTTCCTTAACTAAAAAACATATAGTATTGGTAACGAAATTCCAAAATTTTCAGGAAAGTCAAGTAAAGAGTGATTTTTTTAGGTAAAAAAATTAAAACCATATAATCTCAAAGAGCAATATACAGGTATAATGTTACAAATGAATCTCAAAGAAATTAATGTTAGTAACATTTCTAACTAAACTAATTTATTTCTCATATTTTTTAACTCCTCAAGGAGTCGCTCCTATATCAATTGTTTATACATATATTTTTACTAAACGTGAGTTATTGGGTACTATATTTAAACTTAGAAAATTTGCTTTGTACATCTACATTTGTCTTGTAAATATTTTGCATAGATTATATAGAACCATAAAAATAGTTTGATACACATTTATGTAAGTGATCAACAAAATAATCTTTAAATCTCGTCACCAATATTAATCAGTTTTATAATATAACGAAATGTTGCTTTTAATTATTCAAAAAGAGTGTAAATGCAGGAGTACGAGACCTTTGCTTATTCTAAGAAGAGAATGCAAAAATACTGTTGCACGATGTTTATATACAAATTGTGGTTTTTCAGCACAATAAGCTTTATAATTGATGTTTAAAAAAAAATTCACGACATAAACGTCATGTTAAACTTGTAATCCTTATTATTAAGAAAGATTCACAGAAGCAATACAAATAAATACTAGTATCACGCCTCGCCTCGCCACAGTAGGCTTAAAGATACAACACAAATGTAATAAGATTATTATTATTCCGGTAAAAATCAATATTATCAAACTAATACAAATAGAAAGAAAAAACATTTGAACTAATGTTCATCACACACCTGTTTTTATAATTGCTTGGTTTTCACGAAATGTTCGCTAGACATGAATGCGATGTCACAGCGTGCAGACTTCAGCGTCCATCTCTCAGTTCTAGCAATGGCGGCGGCATATACGTCTGGAAGACGGGAAGTTGTGGGACTCACGGAGCTTTTTTAACAAAAATTCGTTAAACGATGCACTTCCAATTGTTTGAAATATGGACAAAAATGTATCGCTTGAATGGGAAAACTTTGTTTCAAATTTTTTTATTTAAAACCTTTATTTTATTAAAAAATTTTAATAAAATTTCAAATTTAATTTTTTTTAAAATTGAAATTTTTTTTTTTTCCAATCATTTGTTAAGAATGACATATTTTGTGTGAAAAGAATAAAATATTTCGGTAACTGACAGTTTGTTTAAAAATATTTGTGAATTGCAACAAATGGTAACGTTTTAGGATATTAAGACATCCTTAGGACGATATAAAATGTCAAAATTCTGGAAGATCCCAGATCCATCTTATGAAGAACGTCCTGTGGAAGTCATAAGATCCCGCTGTAGGACCCGGACGGTAATGGGATCTTCAGGATCTAATTGGGACGTCCAGAAGATGTCTCTGGTTGTGTGGGAAGGTTCAAACCCCTTCCATTGAAAGTCAAGTGAAATTTTTTTTGAACGAATGTGGTATCGTTATTATTTAAAAAAAATTCAACATTTAAAAAATAAAATAAATTCTCTATCTAAATTGAGGAGCTTTGTTTTCAGATTTCCAGACAGACAGCTGCTAATTTAATCCATTGATTGGTGCCTCATTGCTTACTCAATCCAGGTCCATTACTCATTCTGTTTTTATTTTTTTCGGAAAAAGAAATAGCATATATTTTCTTTACATAGAAAAATGCAACTGTATGACCTTCAATTCTAAAAATAGATCAAACCTCCTTCTTTTATTTATGACTAGTTGCAACTTTTTACATTAAAATAGTATCCGGTATTAATAAAATGCGTTAAAATGTAGTATTGTGTAATCTATTGGCGCCGAACAATTGCGTAATTTATAGGCCTGTAGATAGGAGGGAAGGGGTCATAGGTTAGCCATTAATGTCTTTGATTTGATCTTCGTCTGCTCTGCTTTTTAGCAAAATGAAGCGAATTTTACAAAATTCAGTTTTAAATTACTTTAATAAAAAGAACAAATGTGAAGTTGAACATGACAGCAACACAAGCACTACTGTTTCCATTCAAGAAAGCTTGTCTGTTTGCTTGCAATCTACGTCACAGAATTTTCAAAATCGCGCAAGTATACGTTTAAAGATACCATTATCTTGATTTTTAGCATTTATATATCATATTTCGAAATCTTTTACATTATTCATATTATGCGATTGTTCTTCAATTTAATTTAGCATTAATTGTTCAATTTATAATTTAATTTCAAACTATTATTGGAAAAATTATTCGTATTTCAGTAATTATTGATATTTGTAAGTTTCGAATATTATTGCACTCCATAAAATGTGTAACGAAGGTACAGTTTAATTAAATATCTTTGCTGCAAGAAGATTCAAAATATATCTATTCACGAGAATAGATATATTTTGAAAACTTTTGTTTAAATATGGATTTATTCATACACGGATGAAATGTTTTTGGTTTTCCCAAAATATCCATTTAAAAAGAATAGTAATAATTATTCGACAATGAGACCTTGTGATTATTATTATGATTTTGGTTTAGAATTTTACAAATCCGTGTTGGAAATCCGTGTTATGTCCGAAGAAAATTAATATTATTTGCAAATGAAAGCTAGGGAAGATTAGAAATTGCCTAACTTGTAAGATTAAATTTGACCTCTGAACGGATACTGCATTGGAAAATGCTTGCAACCAATACTTTTGAGAGAACTGTTTAATATTACATAATTTATAAAAATTTTGAAAATGTATATAAACTGGAACTGGGAATGTTTAGCACTGTTGAGGTGAGAATTTAAATCGGAAAGTTTGATTTGGTTAAAATAACGTAGCACTAGAGCTGCAGATTGGGCTATTGCCGACAATTCGGGTTCGGGACCCTTCTACAAGGAAAAACCCGGGAACAATGCTTCGTATTTTTGAACAATGGTCATATATAACGAGGACAACACTTGAGCTGGCTAACGGCGGCTTTATTGTTCGTTACCACACATATATTATAAGGAATCTCAAGCTTTAAATTTGTTCTCTAAATTGATTTCATAATTAGGGAGTGATTTATTAATTTTAAAAGTAGTTATTGACAACTGTTAAATATAGTTAATGACAATGATAACTGTTGATGCTATTTATCTGCCAACGTATTCATGTTTACTTGAACGAAAATTAATAATTTTTTTAATAAAAAAAATTGGTGGGGGTTTGTGAGATATATTTGTTAATTTTTGTGGGGTTAAGGATTCCCCCCTCTTGGTGAGAGGGATAGATGCCTAAAGAAATTCGTGGCTCAGTCACTGAACCCCCATGAAATAATCAATCACTCAACCTCCATAAAATCTATACCCACGTTCCTGCAAACTGTAAGAATTTGCCTCAGGGTCTCAAAAGTCACACCACAAATGTAGAATTGTAAATGGTGCAGGAAATTTTCTAGGGATTGGAAGGGTGAGGAAAGAAAATTTCCTCCATTTCTTTTTCAACACTGACACCAATGGAAAGGATGCCTATCCCTTTGGAGGTCGGTCAATAAGTCAGTTAATTAGATTCATTACAACAGTCCGTATCACTCCAAAATAAAAAAAAAATTGGAAAATAATCGAAAATGGGTTAATAGTCGACCTGGGCGTCTCGTACCTATTTTAAATTGGTATTTTTTCCTTCAAATAACTCAAAATAGAGAGTAAATATAAATGTGCAATATTTATTGTTTTGGTGTTCGTTCAAAATTTTTATTACTACCCCCCCCCCTCCACACACACTTGTTTCATCTTGATCTTGCCCCCCCACTTTTACCACCCAATCGCCGCCACTGCTACCCAAAGCTGGTAGCTGACCTTCTCAAGGTTAAACTTTTACAACGGGGGATGCTTTGTCCCCAGGATCGTCACTCCCCAAGTACAAACAATCAGGCTTGCGGCAACGCAAATCTGGCTACTGCCGTCTGAATAGGCCTTCGTTTGTGGTTCCACGTCTGAGCTGTGGCTCTGCTCTTTGCTTAAAACAAAATGACTCGTGTCTCATACGCAGGGACTGATTTGGGGCCCCGGCGAATACTTGACAAAATTGTTGTTATTATTAATGCAATTTTCAGCAATTTATCCAAAAAAGTGAGAATTAAGTCGTGTTTTAAATGAATAATAAACTCATTTTGCGATATTTTTAATTTTTCGAGACTATTTTTACGAGAGGGCCCTCTTTAATGATGTAGGACCTATAGTACTGAACTTTCTAAATCATATCCTGCTCATACGCGCAAAATAAATCAAACAGAAGAAGAAAAAATATAGCATGTGAAATAAGCACTGTTAAGATTTATGTTGGGTCTTAAAAGAACATTTTTAAAAAATGAACTAATTTTTTACATGAAATCTTTTACTTTAAATTAAATTTTGAATCGTGTTCTTCAATTTTTGAACGATCACAAAATAATTTCGTTAATGCACAGTTTCGACACACATGCTAACTTTTTGAAATTTTCCTTTTATAAAATAAATTCATTAATGATATATATTGACAAATTCATTTTAACCAGTTTACTTCCTAAAACTTTTAAAGTATATTTTTCCTCAAGTCCTTATTTTTTTTTCTGACTGATCTTGCAGGGACCCAAATGGCATTGTCTAATTGCGTATATTTACCGTTCTTTAAATCCGCCACTGAGTATTAGCAATAGTTTCATTGAAATTCTTATTGATGGCCGACTTAATAAAAGTTTTTAAAAATACTTTCGCCGCGTGGTTTTAATAAATCGCGATTGTTTTTTGGCACAAAATCAATGATATGCGTGATGAAATATCGTGTACATGATGACATGATGTTTTAATTATATGATCATATATTTCTTTAGTTTATGATTTGGAATAATATTACATTTTTTTAATGGTGATATTTTGAAACATGGGTTTTAGTTTGAAATTTCGGTGTTGCTTTTTATTGTAAAATATGTAACAAATAATGTAATTGAAATTATGATAACAGTATATCTATAGTATACGTGTGTGTGTGGAACCTTTATACATAACCTTGTATAAAAAGCTATAAAATAATAAAAATACTGACAATTTTATCTAAAATAATAAATATTGGTTTATAGAATTTGGTTATATAGGATTACTGTATTGTCGAGAATTTAGTTTGTTAGAATAGGTTGGTTGTATTAACATTGAACTTGAGCTGCACAGTTGGGGGTTATTGGCGAAGGATCAGGGTTTATATGGAAGAAAAGACCCGAGAACACTGTTTGATCGTATTTTTGAACCACGGTCAGATGACGAGATCAACTCATCCGGTGCAATCTACCTCAATAAGCGCCAAGACAGTGGACCACAATCAGATAAACCCGGGTGCACCAGTCCCTTATACGCGGTGGATATTTTTTGGTGTCGAAAGGAACGGATTTGACAACTCTCCGATTACTGAATCGCTACACACAAGCTAGAGATAAAAATTGTGCCTATCGAGTACTCGTCAGAACTCCTAACCATTCGGCCACCACAGGCTGTCGGAATTATAGTTTTGTCGGGATTTCGGTCTGTCGGAATTATAGTTTTGTCGGGATTGTAACCTGCTTGTCGGAATTCGCTCTGTCGGGTATATGGCCCAGATTCATTTAATTAAAAAAGCAAATTCGACTCAACCTTTCATTAAAATTTGGTTTTAACAATTAAAATAACGCTTTCCCCCGACGAACTTCAAAATTTTGCCCGACGGGGGGGCTTGGCTTGCCCGACAGGGGGGCTACAGCCCCCCCCAGCCCCCCTAGTGGCGCCACCTCTGACATCAACTAACCTTAAAAGAAGTCAATTTGATATATGTAAAAAATATTTGGAGAGTATAGCGTACAAATAGCTAACTGAAAAAAGGGGACATCTACAATACAATGTTGGAAATTCCCTTTTTGCAGTTAGCCATTCACTTAACTGTATGTTTGCAAGAAAAAGCTTCGAATAAACTTTTCATTGTCAACCTTTTCGTACGCTTATAAACGAAAAGGATACATTTTCATTATCAACCTTGTCGTATGCTTGCACGACACCCCTATCGTATGCTTGCACGACAACCCTTGTTGTATGCCTGCACGACACCCTTATCGTATGCTTGCACGACAACCCTTGTCGTATGCTTGCATGACACCCCTATCGTATGCTTGCACGACAACCCTTGTTGTATGCCTGCACGACACCCTTGTCGTATGCTTGCACGACACCCTTGTCGTATTGTTTGCTTTTGTCAAGTAGCGCACCTTGTCACACACTTGTTTCAGCCTTGCACCCTTGTCACCGGCAGTCTTATGACAGCCTTTACACTTGTCGTTGACAAGGTAAGAACAATGTTGAAACAAGCTTAAATTGCTATCTGGGTATTGTTGTGCTACCTGGGTCAATGGTAATTGGCTATCAAAATATAGAATAAAACATCGATAGCCAATCAATCATCATTGAGCTCGCTTCGTGATGTGTTCCATTTTCTCGAAACGAGTGGGAAACGTAATTATTCAATTTGCTCGTTCTAAATGAAGCGAAGATGCTCGTGATATGGCGAGCACCTTGTAGTGTGGTGCTGAAAATCGTCAAAACACGAGCGACGTGGCACTTGCCGAATACCGAGCGACCCATCCACACATGCGTCTTTAGGCGAATATTGAAGGTTTCGATGCTCGGGATTCGGCGAATACCGCATATGTGGGCGCCGGCTTTAGCGAGGGCTGTTTTAAATCGACCGTTCTGCATTTCGTCTGTAAATTTGTTTGTCACACAGTTACGACCAAACGCGCTGTTAGATTTTTTTCAAATTGTTCCTTGAAGTCATTCAAAACAACGTACATGTTTTATTTTTGTCGCGAGGTCTACCTTTCTTAGAACTACTAGTGCACCAAACTGCATTTAGCTACTGAATTTGATTAAGTTCGATGTAAATATAGATGTAGTACAGTTTTAATCGGGCAAAGTTTGAAAATGAAGCTTTGACTTTGGAATCAAATCACGCAAAAATTTTGAAGGAAAATTATAGAAAGTTGTGTGATGCTTTTCAGAGAATTCTTAATTAAATTTTTGAAAGCTAAAATACATCTATTAAATACAAATACTTAATTTAATACAAATTTGGTGTTCTGGGCAACACCATTTTGTATTACCCCCCCCCCCCCCCCCCTATTACTTATTTCCCAAACTGTGGCTATCGTCTAGTGCTCAACAAGTTTTTCAGAACGAGGCGGTTAACGACTGCAAATCGAATTTTGCGTTTATACATGGAAACCGATAATCCATCACCGAATTTATACATGCTAGCAGAATAAGTTCTGAAAGTTTATACACCAATGTCGTTTAGTATTAATATTCGCCACTCCTTGAAAGATAGTTCTAAACTAGTCTTTGAAATAATAAACAATAATCCTGTAATTCAGTGCAATGGTTTCTTTGGTAGCAATGATTGCAGATGATCGAAATTCATAAGCATATATTAAAAAATAAACCTATATAAAACCTAAAGTTTCTGCAGTATTAAATTCTAATACATTTTTCTCATCCTATAGTGCATTACAAATTATTCAATTTTTACACATTATCTGTCAACTTTATGGTCTGAGGGGAACCTCTAGATATTGTGTGATATCAAAATGCTTGTACATGGCAATATATATACGGAAGACAACTTTCCTGTTTTGGATGTTGTATTCCAGATTTATATTAAATTATTAATACAGAATGTTAAATTACCTGCTTTGTGACTAATAATTTAGAATTGCACGATGTTTCTCTGGCCATTATATATGAAAAATATAAAATTTTGCTAAATTTAGAAATGAAATGGAGGAATAAAAATTGCATATAATTTAATATTTTATAAGCATACATGTAGTTTTTAGAAATGGAGATGCATCTTTATATGAATTGTAAAAATACATTTAAGTTTTACTATTTCAATACGATTAGAAAATGAACAATTAAAAAGAAACATTTAAACAAGAAATTTATTAACAAAATCATAAGAAATAAAATTATACATGGTTCATACAAATTTTCCAAAGTAAAAATTAAGTAGTTCTTAAGGACTTTTTAAGGACCTTTTGATACTTTTTAAGGACCTTTTGATACTTTTTAAGGACCTCTTATATTTTTTAACAATAGTGGATATAGAATTACCATCAAAGCAACGTTAAACAATAAAATAAATTATAAAATCAGAGGAGTTAAAATGAATAATAAAAAGTTTATGTTTGAACAAGGTTGCAGGTTTTAAAAAAATAAAGCAAAAACCGTATATGAACCACTTGCGAAAACAACCCGATATAAACCAACATTGAATTTCCAATGTTATGCTCTAAAAATAATAGTACTACTAAGTACAATAAGATTGAATTACTTCGATCTACATTTAAGATCAAAATTACAATGAATTTCTAAAAGTATAATGTCCTTCAAATGTATGCAATCGATTTTAAGTATCCTGAGATTTCAGTGCAGCAAAAAATTTTTTTTTTTACATTGTCCTTACATTAAAACCCAAGTTCAATGTACCCTAATAATTAATCTTAAGATCAATGATTCAAGAGTACCTTTAATTTCAAAATTCTAATCTACTTTTAGTATAATATTTAAATACACCCCAAAAAAATTCAATGTATTCTCAGCATAAAAATTGAATGCATCACCATAGGAAAAATTTAACCCCAAAAATATATTTTAATTTACATCTATTATCTATTTTAATTATTATCTATACTATTACTATCTATCTATTATCTATATTAATTTAATCCATTGAAAAAATAAAATTGAAAAGGCTAATGTGCCCTAAAATCCGAAAACAATGCATTCTAAAAATGTATTTTCAATATATAAAGGCAAAATTTTTTCAAGTGCACAGAATAGTAGAATACCAATGTACCCAAAGAGTAATAGCCTCATTGCAGATCCAGTGAGAATTACTAAAAGTGAAAGTTTAATGTGCCATAGATCACAATTAACCCCAAATAACAAAATTAATTACTTAACAAAATTGCAATGTACCCCGAAAAAAAATCCAATGATTCCAAAGGAATCTCCAAGTCAAGAGTATGAGAAATAAAAGTGCAATGTGCATTGAGTTGAAAATTTTCTAAACGATCAAAATCTCTATGCACCATTCAACATCCAATATACCCCCACCACCAAGTTATTCCCTTAAAAACTAGTTTAATAAGAAATTGGAAAAACTGTAAAAAAAAAATATGTATATTTTAGGGGGGGGGGGGGGGGTCAAATAAAAATAAACTAAATATAATAAAATTTATAAAACTTTAAACAAAATATAAACACATTAGAATATTTTAATGCCAATCAAAGAAAAAAGCTTTAAAAAAAAAAAAATTAATACTCAAAATAACTCAATACTCAAATATTCTAAACTTCAATTTCGTAAAATAAATTATATTTCCGATAAATTTAATGCAATTTTGTTAAGTAGCGCAAATTAAATCATGATAAAATAGGTAGTAGTGAAACATAAGCATTTATTTATCAGATGCAAAAGGATTGTAAGTCTTTCAATAGAGATCGCAGCAGATCGTGTTTCGTGAATTTCTACAACTTCAAGATTTTCATGAATGAAAAAAATTCTCAAAAGTGCGCCATTTGGAAGTTGCATTCGCCAACAGAAATTAGAGTTATAACCATTTCAACTTTCGAGTGATATTCCCCGTTTGACGAAGATCGCAAATATTTCTAAATGTTGAAGATGCCACATTCTTGTGAAATTCTCCGTTTTTCTAGAATGAATATCGATTCTTCACAAAACAACAAAAACGAACTGAGATTTCTAACAATGAAGTGTCCATATGATGAAATATCATTGACTAAAAAATCGGACAAAAGCGATCAAAAGTTCTCTATTCACGCTTTTCACTCTTTCTCTTCCGCATAACGGTCAAAGTAAAATCCGGAATTCTACATTCCGATATTTTTAATGCAACAGGGTACCGAAAATTTTAAATCCCTGGAATTTCGAGTTAGACTCACAAAAGTACCACCCTTGTGAATTATTAAAGAAAATCATGAGGGACAAAAAATAAGGACCTCAGTTGAAAATTAAGGACTTTAAGGGCCCTTAATTAAGGGCCCACCTAAATTAAGTAGTTCTTAAGGACTTTTAAGGACCGGGCGAACCATGTTATAGACACATCTAGTCCTACAGTAAATAAATTTTGTTTTTGTTTCTTTACACAGGATTTCATTGCATGCTCGGTAGAACTGCTACCAACATCAAAATTTGGATAGTAGACAAAGGCCATTTTTCTGGTTAAGCCAGTTATTCCGAATACATTTTATCAGATGAACAGAATGCACAACACATAAAAGGGGTCGTTTATTATCAGCAGGGTGTTCATACTTAATTTGTAATTTACGAGGGTGAGCAAAATTGGAAATTACTTTGCAGTTGGTGTTCCAAGAACCTTAAACCCTATATTCTCTAATTAAATTACAACTTTTTTCATTAATTAACTGTTCAGTATTAACTGTCACAATAAAAACAATATCTTTAACGTTCCCTGCAACATAAACACATTCACACTACTCGCTAAATGCATGCTATCATATGCCATACTCTTTCCCTTTTGTAATCCAAAAATGGTTTTATATGTATTTCGTCTATCATTAAGAAAACATATTTGTCAGAATCTTTTAATTTTGAAAAGGATTGTTTGGCATGAAATAAAAAGTTTAAATCTTGTTCTTCAATCTGTGGCGTATTTCTTATGACTGCAGTTATTTTACGAATAGTGCTTGGATCAGGTAGAATTAACGTTGCAGGAATTGCGAATAAATTTATATGATTATGGAGAAATATAAAACTATTGGGTTGGAGGGAAAATTCTGTCGTATTTTAAATAGGCAGGTGATTTTTCTTGTAAATAAAAAGAACAACTGGCTAGTGAGTCAATAGGATTTTTGTTTGTTTTTTTAGCTGCTGTATTATATAAAAGGTGCTCTTTTTTACCGTTTATCATTTACTTGTGACATTTAAAGTGAAAAACATGTCAGTAGATAAAGTGCATTTACGACACTGCATTTTATATGAATTCCAAAAAGGAAGCAATGCATCGGTTGCATGTAAAAATTTATGCGCGGTATTTGGAAAAGATATTGTAAATGTTCGTACTTGTCAAAGATGGTTTAGCAAATTTCGTTCCGGGGATCTGAGCCTCAAAGAAAGTGATCGATCTGGACGACCATCCAAGATCGATAATGATGTTTTGCGATCCATGTTGGAAAAAAAAATCCACATTAACAAGTCAAGAAATTGCAGAAGAGTTTGGCATTCATCATACAACTGTTGAAAATCACATTAAATCTGTTGGGTTTGTGTTAAAGCAAAGTGTTTGGGTTCCACGTGAATTAACGGAAAAAAATTTGTCTGATCGTGTAAGAATGTGTTCATCACATCTGATTAGACACAATGTGGAGCCGTTTTTGGACAGGCTGGTTACTGGAGATGAAAAGTGGATTCTTTACGAGAATATTAAGAGAAAAAAATCTTACTGCAAAATTATCTAACAGGGAAAAAAATTCACGTCTTTTGAAAGTGTTTCTAAGTCAGTTGCTGACTATTTTAACACCAAGGATGAGAAAAAACAGGAATTCACAGGTTACCTGAAAGATGGCAACAGGTTGTAACAAATAACGGAGCATATATAAGTGATTAATATTAAACACATATTTTTATAAATGAATTCAAATATTTTCTTTAAAATACGACAGAACTGTCCCTCCAACCCAATAAATAGATGCAAATATTAATACGTTGGAAGAATATCTGCATCTTTCAGGCCTTAAGTCTAAGGAGATTAATTTGTTCTACGAAAAATAATATATATTTGATGGTGCTTCTTGCAATTCTGCATCTCGTCAAATGTCCGAAATTCATTTTTGGTAGCATACTCCATACTACACTTCAGACTTTTGTATTTGCTCTACACGCAACTGCTTCTCGTCTTGCAACTGCTTTCTCTCTTGGAGATATCGAAGGGTTGGAAAGGCATGGACTGGACAGCCTGGGAAAATATAATTTTCTTTCAATTTTGTTTTTTTTGAGAGATGCGGTTGAAACTTCCCCAGTATTTTCAACGACGAAAGTTGTTTTGTGCCGCACATCCCCATCTTTAAAGTGCTTTTCCCAAACCTGCAAAAGACCAAAATAAAATGTTTGTTATACTTATAATACACACCTTTGCTTGAGTACAATTTATAGCAGAAACAGCATTTAATTTAATAAGTTTTTAAAATAATTAGATTTAATAAAACTTTTAAAATTGACAATTTTTGCCAATCAAAATCCATTCAGTGTTTCAATATTAAGATCAAACTCGGCTGATGTTTAGTTTGTTTTCATTTCGGCTGACAATTTCAGGTTTTCCCTGTTTCTATATTTACAATATAATTAAGCTATATATGCAATGATTTTTTCCATAATGCTTTTTTTTTTAAAGATTTTTTTCTATTATTGCATTCATTAATCCACTAACTGTAATCAATAGGTTAAGTAGTTAAAATACTACTTTAGACAACTGGAAGTATTAGAAACTAGTAGTATTAGAAAAGGGTGGTCTGCATTTTGTCTGACTTTTAATTTGATGGTTCGTAGCCATATGAAGGTTGGACACCATTGATTTAAATAAACCAACATAAAATTTTAATTAAAATATGCATTTTCTGAAATTTCAAAACCATTGGAATAAATAAGGTCTCCATTTAGAGAAATATAATAAATATATCAATGAAAAGCAGATAAAAAGTTGTAAAAATCAAATATTAAAATGAAAGCAATGTTCTCTTTAAAATAAAGTTTTCATAATTGCCTTTTAATAACCTTTTGAAAAAGTTAAATTAATCAAACGGTGTATTTTACAGGTTTCATAAAAACATATAGAATTACTAATATTCTGGATTTTTGATAAAAATCAATGTATTACTCCTCAAAATAAAAACTATTAATCAACAATGAATATGAAACATACAAAATCTAAACGACAAAATAAAACGATTTTAAAAGTCAATGTTTAATTGGCTTACTCAATATCTTTTTTTGTAAAAAAAATAACTTCGCTAATACAAATCATTAAACATAATTTAGAAAGAGTGGATATTTTAATTAATGTAAAATACTTGTAGGTAAGCAATGAAATATACTTTGTTTACATGCATAAATATGATGTAGACTTAACTGAAGCATAACTAAACACAATAATGTGTTTGCACTTAATAAACATAAAATCAAACAATGAATATGTAATTATTTCTTACCTTAAAACCAATTTCTCACTCGCACTTTTCTATAAAATCACAGCATTTCAGACGCTTTCAAATTCTATGCAGCCATCGTCTCGCGTAGTGGAACACATTGCAACTTTCAGTTGTTCGTCCTAATCGACCGGCGACTAGGGACGACTCATACCTACTATTGACAGAGAGCCAGCAGGCCTCTATCTCGGAAGTCACGCACAAGGCCGGCACTTCAACGGACGGAGCCCTTGAGAATCACCCATGGAGCCCTAAGGGCTCTGCGGAGCACAGTTTAGGAACTGTTACACGATGTTAGGTCATTAAGTGGAATTAAGTCATTAAGTGAAGTGGTCTAAAAGAGGAATTTGCGGAAGAATCCCATGCCTGTTAAATGGTGGACTACAAGTTGCTTTTAGAAAGACTGACAAAATATTTTCTTTAATAATAAAATTATTAGGTTTTTAAGAGCATTGACGATTGTTAGTCATTTCATTTTATTGAAGGCAGTTCGTGATAGGTACTGTAATTTATGTCAATAAATAAAAATAATTTGTACATCAAAGTTAGTTAGTTATAAATTAAATTTGCACCAAACTCACTTCCGAGTCAGAAATTACATGCCTAAAAACGCTTCGGCCTTCTCAATAGACAAACTTGCCTATTTTTTTTTTTAATTAAATTTCTAAAAATAAATATTTAAAATGCTGCAATAAAGGTTTTATTTAAAGCCTCTTATCGGTAATGGTAAAAAAATAATCCAACTAACTAGTTTTAGAAATTATAACCAGACATTTTGTAAACAAAGTTGGCGATCAAAAACCTTTTCCCCTTACACTTGAGTATTACTGTGAGAAGCTGTTGTAATTTATGTATAAAATCAATCATGATTACAGTAACAAGTGAATGTTTATTTCCAGCTATTGTTTTGAAAATATAGAGTAGAAATTATACAATACAGACAATGTAATAACAATTTAAAAACAGCTTCACTCAACACTTTTAACATTTTCTTGTTATCACTAGGAGATTGTTTTGAAAATACATTTTATATACGCAATTATATAATATAAATAATTTTTACAAATTCATTGCAACCAAGTTGCATTAAATAGTGAAAAAAATGACTTCAAAGGGGGAAAGGGTCAAGAACATAAAAAAAAAAAAAAATACAATATTTTGATGCTTGCTAAAAAATTTGTTTTTCATTACAACTTAAAAATTTCATAAAACTTAATTACATAAAACATACTTTTTTTTAATACCAATTTAATTAATTTTGTTTCGAAAAATAAATAACTGATTATAATTCATTCTACAGATTGCAATACAATATCATAATTTTTTTTTATCAGAATGTTGGCATCAGCAAAGTATTAAAAAAAAACTTAATGATATTTTAAAAAAAAGTTCTTAGTAGGCTAGGTTAGGAATATTAAAATTCTTAAAGTTGATTTAGGATACATCTGCAATCAATCATGCGCCTACAAATTATAAAGAACAAGTTACTTTTATTTACAACTTAATTTCAAAATTAGTCCCATTTTCAGATTAACATGTATGTGATTGCGAATTTCCACAAAAACTTTAATCAACTTTATCAGAACTATTTCTCCATATATAACTTTGAAGATAATTTTGCCTAAGTCAAAGTGAAACTGTAGAAAAAAATAACACCTACAAAATTATAAGAGCAGCCACAAGTGTGGAGTTATGTTTATTTTTTTTATTGCGGGCCTTTTTTTACTTGCCGGACATATAGAGGGAAATATCCCGAAATGTCTTATGCAATGCTGTATCCCATAAAAGTAGAAGACACACAACAGTTGGATTTCCGAAAGCAATAAAACAAATGGAATACAGAAATATATATATATATATATAAAAATTCAGGAAACAGTGTTCTCAATCACCGATTCTCTCGCCCCACTTTAGGATGTTTGTCTAATTCCCCCAAGCAGGCAATCATGCGTCCCCCCCCTTAGCCTGACGCTTTTGTAGGGCACGTGCCAGGTCGTTGCGCAGGTCGGCCTGCTGCCTCTGCTCCGAGAGAGACTGGGCGGAGCGGAGGCCGTTGGCGATGTCCTTCGTCTTGCCAAAGTAGATTTCATTGAGGGTGTTGCGGATCTTGTTCTCCATGTCCTGGAATCGGAAGAGCTCAAATTACAATCGACCCAAACACAAATAATGACGACCCACCACAGGCTCCAAGCTAGTACAGTGGGTCCTGTTCAGAACATCCCAACGCCGATAAAGCTGTCTCTTAAACTATGCGGAACCTCATTATAACAATGGAGAAAAATTGTAAGCATCTATCGTTGTGTGTTGTTCAATATAATGACTCACTGGTAAACGAAAATGTGTTTACATTTAAGAATGACACTACTGCCTGTTGTTGACTGAAGAAATTAACAGCAAACAAACCCAGCAGGACTTTTTTTTTTCAAACAAATGAATGTAAGCAATCATCATGAAGTAGGACCTACTTGTTCTAAATATGAATGTAGTGTATATTACATTGTTTTCAATTCCACCCACGTTGAAGGCTGTCTTTATTTGATATATAATAAATGCCTTTTCTAGCTACCTAGTGTACTTTCCTTGATGTGTATTACACCACTATAAGAACCTGACTTTCATTAAGACGGACAACCTTTAGCACCTGCTTGTACATTTATAACTACAAACTTTTAAAATTCAACTTTATATTAGTTGTCAGATGTTATGACCCTCCACCATAACGATTCGTTAAAAAAATTTAATAGAAATTTAAAGTTACAAATTTGAAACAAAGTTTTTTTTTAAAGGGCTCTTGAGGTAAATTTTTTTTTTATAAAAAACTTAGAATGCTATAAACTTTTTGGGTCATAACTTTAAGAAAGATACTTCAAGTAATTCCAATAAAAATTATGCTTCTAGATGAAGTGCAACTTGCATAATCATGTTTAAAAAAAGCATGATAATTAACATTTGACAGTTTTTTTTCATAATGCATCGTGATTTTTAAAATGTTTTCATACATGAAAAAACTAGAGTTTTAAATTTATAATTAAAAAAAAAATGTTCAAGTCTGTAGGTACCTTAACAGTTCTTTAATAAACTATTCATATTTAAACAGATTTTGAAACGGCCAGATGTGTATTGTACAATGCGTTTGAAAATGTAATTTTGAAATATTTCCAAATTCCTGATCTAAATTGAGCCATACTTAAATGCTTAAACTAACTTTTAGACTAGAGAATTAAACAATTTCTAATATACAACGGACAGATGTAGCTATGCACTCTACAAACCACCACCTATGTGAATTGTTCAAACTCGAAGAAACTCCACTATAGTGGCGTGTTTTGAATGTCTGCAGTATATCTTTCTTTCTATCTATCTATTCTCTGTGACTCACCGCATCCGAGTCTGAAACGCACTCCTTATCCACCTGAATAGCCCAAGAAACATTCAAGGAAGAATCTGCACACTCTGAAATCATTGGTAGAATTTTCAGGAAAATACTTAAAGCAAGAGCAAAGATAATTGATCGCCACAAAAAAATCTTCAACGTTTTATTCATCCGGATAGCGGATGGTTACCGGACAGTTAAAAATCAGCTGGATAGTTACCCGATATCTGTTTCATCCCTACAAATAATCCTACATGTTAAAGATGCTCTATTCTTTGAAATTCTCCGTTTTCTAAGACTGAGCATCGATTGTGCACAAAACAACAAACGATCTGATATTCCAATGATGAAATGTGTTATGACAATGAAATGCCCTTGTCTCAAAAGTTGAACATCAGGAATTAGTACCTTTTTTACTGATGCGAAATTATTCCATTAAAGCCTTTCTCTGCTTGATGTATTGCATGCTTATACTCCATTCATACCTTACATTTCTACAAATAATATTTAAACTTTAGAAAATGTGCTTAAATTTTCTCCCATTTCCTCTTCCTGAGGTTGCCGTGACTTCGTTTATAGCCAGAGAAACGTGCACCAAGACTTGTGTGATGGCGCACGTGTTTAACATGGATTTAAAGCAAAATTGTTGCAGAATCGCAAATAAATGTGGTTTTGTAGCAAGTTGGCGCAGGATACCACTTTTGCCACTCTCAGACGCAGAATTCCAACATTTTAACATAATTTTTTTAAATTGTCACTTTAATTTAATGATTTCAAGAAAATATCTATTTTTGAAATGCAAAAATATAATGACGTTGTAAAAAACCCATTTATTTTATTTTTCATGTGGTAGAGCATATATTTTAGAATAATAATAATAACATGTTTATCCTTTTCTCTTTTAAAGATATTCCACTTGGCATAGAACTCACTATTTTATTCAAAAATATCTATATATAAAACTTTGGATTTTTTTCTGATTATGTATAGGTGCTTGCTAGTATAATTAATTTTTTTCTGTATAGTTATAGTTTCTTTTTTGTATAGTCATAAAAAAAAATCAAAAGTTGGTAAACAAGACAGATACACTCAAACCTGTTTTTGTGCAGTCTTTTTTTGGTTTAAAGAGTTGCAATTTTTGTTTAACACTTGAAGAGCTTCCCCCAAAATTGTGCAAGGGTCTTTAGTAGAAAACTAAAAATTTTAGTCCCCCCCCTTATTTTTTTATAACTTTACGCCTATGCTATTACTATACTTACTCGAAAATTTAAAATTATAATATACTATACTAAATAAGATAACTTAATTCTTAAACTTTGATAATGACAAAGTTTGTTGCTATTTCAACATTTAAATGTTCTGAATTCTTTCATTCCACAAAAGAATCGGTTTCCTTGATTTGCTGTGTCCTTGTAATGGCTTTGGCAAATGGTCAGACATACTCATTTTATTTTGATTAAATAAAATAATTTCATTCCCCATTCCGTCTTAAAAAAAAAAGTTCCACCCGTACTGAATACGGAACTGCTTCCCAAGCAACACTCACCTCCACCATCTTCCCAATGTTGGCAATGTGGGGATTGGCTTCGTTGACGTTCGAATCACTCTCATTCTGAAAACCAGAAAAAAGTATATTAAAAAAATAATCTACTTGTTTCAGTCACAACAAATTATAATAATAATTGCGAATTTAGTAATAAGCCACCTTGCTATACAGTAAGATGCATACTGCAATCATATTGTATAGCAAGGCTCACACAATATGATTATCATATATATATATATATATATATATATATATATATGGGTAATTCCACGTAAATGTGTCCTAAAAGTGAATTTTAAAAATATTTTTTTTACAAAGTTGAAACTTTTATATTTGATAGAAAAATAATTGAATTTATTATATTTTGAATTAATAGAAATTTTGTGCATATTTTGTGACAATGGTGAAATTCAAAATGGTTGCTATGTAATGAAATTGAACTTGCTTACATTTGCATTATTTGTACTACTTGATTAGTAAGATAAGTTACATTTTCTGAATATTTTGAGCATGAGTTTGAGAAATACAACTAATGTACAATCAAACTCCTTACTTTATAAAAAAATTACTTGATTTAGAACCAAATGAAATAAGGCTTTTTCAATTGTAGTGTAAGTCACAAAAAGAACAAAAGTTCTTCTAATTTTTCAAAATTGAGCCACAATTAAACAAAATTCAGTGATTTCTTACTCTATACTAATATCTATCAGACTGCAATTTTGATTTTTAAAAGAATAAAATTTTTTAGTGAATATTAAATAAATTAAAACTGTAGTGTAAGTCACAACTATATGCTGTGTTTGTAGAACAACAACGATTACAAAACGCACAGTAACAATATTTAAAAATAATATCACAAATGATTTTATTTTTAAATATTGTTATTTATTATACTTTTCCTATTTTAACTGTAAATGGGGGAAAAGTAGCAAAATGAAAGAAAGAGATCAGAGTAAGAAAAAAAGCAAAGCAAATATTTCAAGCAGTTAAAGATAATTACTCCATAAATCAAAGGGAAAGGTGTAAAAAAATGGAAATTACAATGAAAGTTGATCAAATGGATTTTTAAAGCAAAGAAGAGATAAAAAAATACAGGCAAAAAAGAATTTCTGCAGCCGCTTTAAATGAACCAAGCACTTCTAATCCAAATCCAGTAGATTCTCCTAAAAAAAAGCCCATCAAAATTATAGCTCATTAGGTAGAGATATTGCAAGAGTCAAGAAAAGTCTACCTTAAAGCCCAAATAAATTTAAGGCCATTGTAAAGAAACTAGCACATCAGTTACACCGGAGACAGTTCAACCTGCCTACTCAACATTCAAGAATTATTGCACTAAGCAAAGAAATAAAATCTCTGATAAATTTTTTTATGAAGAGGCATATAATGCTCCTGGAATCAATGATTTTGTTATTCTTAGAGAACTGAACAAAAAAGGAGAAGACCTAAGAAAAAAAGATAACAATCGTGAAGAACTTAAAAGCAGCAATAGGGTATAGGTTTTATTTGTAGGAAGAAGAAAAGTGAATTTTGCTGGATAATTCATTTCTAAAGATGGCTCTACAATAAAAGTGGGTTTCTGAAATGCACAAGGAATAAGTTCCATTGGCCAGAAAAAGTAGGTGTCGCAGAGTTGTAATTGTTGAAAAAATAAAAAAAAAATTGCCTGAGCGAAACTGTGATTGTAAAATCTATTATAGTTTTTCACAATATAATTTTTCAAGTATGTAACAATTTAATTTTATTTTTATTATTTTACCAGTGCTTTGGGTGAGTGTAGTGTAAGTCACACATATTAATTTAAATTCAAATAATTTGAAAACACATCTAGAAATATAATTTTTACTTGGCTAAACTTCAAAACCTATACAACAAAACTGGCATAACATAATTTTTTTATAACAAAGCATCAGGAAGAAAACATAAATTGAAATGATATCCAAAAAATTTTGTCCTTTCTTATAGTGTAAGTCACATTGTGACATTTTTATTTTTAAAAATTAAAGCAAAAGAAAATGAAAAAAGTTTGCATTGTCAAAAAATAGAAAATAAGTCTGGTATATATCAACTGACAAAGTTTTTTTAAAACACAATTTTTTTAAAATTAAGCTTACAATGTGGTATAAATTGCGAAATGTAGTGTAAGGCATGCATGGAATTAACCATATATATATATGACAGTTGTCATAGATAGTCATAGTTGAACTCTGAAAAACTTTTAAAGCACATTGCATAGTTTACATTTAATTCATATTTCATATAAACACATAATTCATATTTCCAATTTGTCTTATGAATGCAGTTCAAAACACTGATGTTTATGAAATACTTTTTTTTATTTTTACGAGTTTCAGGCATTCTTTGTAAAGAGTCTTCAAAACCATTTTTCAAATAAAGAAAAAAAAATTAAAAATTTAATGTTGCCCATAAAAATGTATGAAACGGTTGATACAATCTATCCAAACAATTTGAAAGTCTTAAAAATAATTCAATAGGCCAATATTCAACTTTCTATTAGCTAAACAAAATTCCCCATACCATATACTCAAATCCAATGTATAAATGATCTTGTTAAAACCGGATTTAATGTAAAATAGATCACAAAAATTTAGAAAAAATGACTCCTATTAGAAGACACATTGAGCATGTAGACTAATTCAAAGAATAAAACTTTTTTAAACTTGGGACTTTTAAAAACCATGAAAACAATATGTACACAGGTTGATAAAAATTGCAGGATGGGAATTCATATTTTCAGTTATATTCACAAACGAACAATTTTTTTATAGGAAAAGCAGTATTAGCATTGAAAGCTTTTGATGTGTCTCAATCTCAATGTTTTAGAAATGAAAATAATTACTTTTGCTTTATAAACAATTACTGTACTTCTTTACTGATTGATTAAAACTTTGGCTAAGTGCTAAAATTCAAGCATGAAAATATGCATAATCATTCGAAAGTTCTTCAAATGCACTTTAAAATCATAATAAAAGATACACTTTATGAAAACTAAATTTCTAAAAATTAAAAGCTAGTTGATATGAAGTTAAAACTTAAATACATAAAGTCCCATGACAAAGGATATTCGAAAGATTTCTTCATTTAAAATTGCCTCTACTGCCGTCCTTTGTATTGCAATCATGATTATAACTTGATCGGATAGTCACACAATTAACTCTTAATTGTGTGGCATTACTGCCTGACATTCAACAAGAGTACGAGTTGTTGTGCAGTAGAGAGACATCAACAAAAAGATGGAAAACTTTCCTCCATGAATACATAAATTATCTGGCACATGGAATGATGGAAGGGAACTCTACGCACCTGCCTCGTCAGACTTCCGCCCAAGTTCATGGTCCCTGAACCCGATTTGTTTGTCTGCAGCCACAGCATGACGGTGGATGTCAGTTTGTAGTGTGCATTCCGACCACTGGACTTCTCCTACAGATGTGAAAAGAAAACTCAATTATTATCAATCAGCATTTCTATTTATTTAAAATTGCCAACACGTGATATTTCTAAAGCTCTTTTTTTAACCCTTTGCATTTTCCGTTCTTTCTACGGAACAGTTATTCATCCTTATGTTCTTTTCCCCAGAATGTGTTATGCTTATAGAAAAGAGAAACCTAATCTGTGTTGGATCTGCAAAAGAACGAGTGGAAAAAAATATCGATGTTTTTTAAACACAAGATCATACTGTTCTCGTTTATTTTAAATAACAGGGAAACAAAAGAAAGAGTCGTTATGATGTCGCCTGAGTGGCACCAACGGAGTGCAGAGCACGAAGTTCCAGATCAAACTCAGATTTGTAAATTCATTCACCGTCTAAGAGTTATACAAATTTTGCCAGCTCCATTCATTTGGGAAGTAGAGTTAGTACCATAATGCGAATTTTTTAAATGTAAGATTTAAAATTAACTGTATGGAGTCAAGTGGCGACAATCTGTCACCAAAATATGGACCTATTTTATTATTTTCTGTTCTTCAAATTCAACAAGAACTGCATGTTCTTCAATATAAAAAAAATAATTATTTTCTTCCATTAGCTACTTTTTGATCCAACTCCATTCAGAAGTAATAGGGTACTTGAGAATCAACGTATCTTGGCAATCCTGTGCACTTGAGTGTCGCCTTTAAGTCATATCAAATGTATCATTTTTTCATTCCTTCCTCGTTCCTCAAAATGAAAGAGAACATATTCTCGAGTTTAAAAATTCACTCTCTCACAAACTGCAATATAAATTATTTTTGGCATCTAGAAGCACCATGTATGTTGGGAGATCTAAAACTTTCTTCAGATTGAAATTCCTCAAAATACTTTTTAAAAAAAAAACATTTGACAAATGTTTTAAACTGCTAAATATATGGTTGGTATATTGAGATTAATATTCAGGTACATATACAACTTTTGTTTTTGTAATTATTCCCACTCTAAACATAAAAAGAACACGCTCAGGAATACCTCTTTAAAAAGAACAGGAATGGGATGCAACTGTTTGTAAAAGGAACATAAATATGGAACATGTTCCTCGAGTGCAAAGGGTTTATATATGCATAGAGTTGTTGCATGTATAGTTGTTCATTGTTACACAGCATATAAAAAACATTATGATTAATATTGTTCAGCACATAAAAACAAATTAAAAAAAAATACTTGTAATAAACAAAGTTCAGAATAGATATGACATCACATGGACATAAGGCAGTTAGCACACATGGTATAAACACCCAAGGCTAGGGCTTTTTGGGGGAAATTTCTTGAGGTTCCACTTACCCGTTCCCATAATTTTGAAGAAATTAAAGGGATAGCATCAAGGAACTTATACAAATAAACTAATGTCTAGATTTGAAAATTTGGCAAAAAGTAACACAAATTTACCATTTAAAATTGGTTGTTGTTTGCCTGATAAGGTAAATGACATTATGAAAAGGCTTCATTATCGTTCTCTCGTAGGATGTTTATAGTTTTTATCCAATTGTTCTAGACGAGATATTGTATTTTCAGTTCAACACCAAGGCACAGTTCTGTAATGGTTATAATTATAAGCATTGGTTGATTGTTGTAGACATTATAAATTATGTTTTTGTAACTAAGGACTTAAAAATTAATTTATCTTGTGTTGATGATTTTTTACTTAATGTATATTTCGATGCCCATTGGGGATGTAATCTGAATAGTAGACATTCAAATAGTGGTTATATTGTATATTTTAGTGGCATTCCAATAACTTGGAAGTGTTGTAAGCAAAAAGGCATTGCATTAAGTTCTATGAAATCGGAGTTCATTGCATTAACTGAAAGTGTTAAAGAACTAATATGGTTTACACATATTCTTGAACAAATTGATTTAATTGAGAACTTTATTCCAATTCAATTTTGTGACAACCAGGCTTTTATATATTTTGCTAAAAATGGTCAAGAAACTGCTAAGACCAACCATATAGATGTTAAGTACCAGTTTGTACGGACATTTTTTAAAGGCAATATTTTAATTTTGACATATGTTAATACTAACAGCAACTTAGCTGATTTCCTTACTAAGCCATTATTGAAAACCAAGTTTCAATTTATGTAAAATATTATATTTTCGTAAGTTGTATTCATTATTCCTTGAATGATGTGGCCGTATGTTGGAGTTTGATTTAATGTTTGATTTGATGATTGATTGTCGTTCAAGAAATATTAACTGTAACCGTTACTTATATTTTAACATTTTCTTTCTTTATGCTAACTGTTGTACTATATATATTTCTGCTGTGATGTGTTTAATAAATGAAAAGGAATTTTACTACTTAGTTATGTTGATTTGACATGTCTATATTATTGAAATCTTAACCTCCAACAGCGACAGACATTAAATGACCAGATGTGAATGAAAGGGGTATCCCTTCAAAAGGATATTCCTCTCATTTAATTCATTTGGGATTATCGTCCGATGCGCCGGTTGCTTAACCATCCCTTTGACATTTCAATTAACCCGCAAGGTCAAAGTCTAGGGACCATTTCCAGTTTTTATAGGTTCTGTCCTCAAGACTGTCTGTCGCTAACAAAGAAATGGGGCTTTGGTAACAATGGAGGTGGCGTGACTTGAGAGCACTATTTTCATCCCACGTCTATTCACCTTTGGTAGTGGAAGAGTGCGCGTAGTATTGGGGGATAGTATTGGAAGGAAAGTTTTACGGAAAGAAAAGCAATTAATGTACTTGATCTCCGTAGTCGGATATTTAATACTTTCATATCGTATGTTAGTGCTTTAGTTCAATAAAGATAACTTCTTTTGAAAAAATATAGATATTCTTTATTTATATACAAGACTTCAACTACACATACGTTTCCAACTAACATAAAATAAGAGCAGTAAAAAAGCTCCTATAAAATTTAAATTACATTTCGTATTGAAAGAAATAAACTGCAGCCCGCACAACAACAACAAACTAGCATCGTCAGTTACGATAGTCAAAACCGAAGAAGTAAGCACCGGGCTCGTGATATGCCCCCAGTTATATTCTGTGTATTGCCTATGACGTAATAAAATAAATTACTTCACTTCACATCACATCCAAGACTGCATGAAGATTAGCGAACTTATTTGAAATCACTGAAATCACGATCGAACGAGTTTGGCTTGAGGTTCGAAAGATCTGAAAACGTGATCGATGTCTAACAGTACTGATATATTACTTAAATAGGAAAGGAATATTTATATAAAAAATATCATGATTAACAAAATTTATCAGCTTGAGGACCCCAAACGTACCTGCACCTCCACCACGTGCACAGAGTCCCAGCAGCCCTTGATCTTCTTGGAGCCGTCCCCGGCCTTCTTGATGAGTACCACCCCCGCAAACCCCTGCTCCAGGTCCCACAGGTACACAGAGGACACCCCCCCCTCGAAGTACATCTCGCGGTACTGGTCGAAGGCCTCGTTCGCATCCACCTCCAGGCGGCGCAGGCGCTCTGAAGGCATGGCGCCGTCCTCCAACGGGGGATCGTATGCGTTGCTCCATGGGGACCTGCCAGGAGAATATAAAGCAGTTTTGAATGATCTTGTACAGAGGGCGACTACATGTTATAATTACTGGATAAAAAATTGTTACATAAAGAAACAAACAGGTTGAATCTGTTGAGAAGGCCACAGGCTTTAATCATCCGACGACATAAGGGCACGTATTACCGTTTATGTATCAACAGTTTTCCTCCGAGTACTATAATAGCAGGGTGCAAAAAAATGGATTTAATTTATTTAAATCTGATTTTCTAGATTTAAATAAGATTTTTCCTAAAACACTAAACTACCGTACGGATGTGGGTCTGGTAACTGGGGCCCCGAATTGTAACTGGGAACGCCAACTCTATCTATAAGTAGAAATCTTGATGGTTGGTTGTTTGGGGTTTATTGGCACAAGGGCCAAATATGGCCAAGCTGCGCCAAACACTAGATTTTTAAACCAACATTAAAATTCTAAAATTACACATAAACAAACTAGAAATCTTGAGAGAAAAAAATGAACTTTGAATAGATGAGAATGGCAAGTAAAATATAAATCTTAAGAGAAAAGACCAGAATAAGAAAGAAAAGTTTAAGTGACCATGAAGGACACCATCAGTGAGATTTTTATTTCCAACCGGGTTTCTTAATCAATCACAGATTCAAATCATCAATAACTTATATAAAATTTTATTAAAAAAAATCTATACTTTGAAACTTTTTTTGAATTTAAAGCATTTTAAATCCTTCTCTGGGCAATTCCATGTGATTTACGTTACCAAAAAAAAAGCAACTTTTGGTAGTTTTTGCATGTGTATCTTTTCGACAATGAATTGAGTTTTAATTTCTATTGTAATGACGACGGATCCTATCTAAAAGCCAAAACAAATTTATTGGTAGTTCTGTAATTATGCTACAAATAACACTGACTGACGTTACAAAAAAAAGAGACGTAAATTTGCGGCATGTTGTTGAATTTAATTTTCTCTTCATGTAAGAATCAGATGTTATTAATTATACTAAAAAGCAATTAACAAGAAATCAAATTAAAACTATCTGCTTGAAATTTAATAATTTTAACTATTTCTATTATTCAAAATATGTGTGACTTACGTTACACTTCAAAATTTTGAAATTGCATTCAGGGATGGGAAGCGCTGGAGTGTTGCCCGGCTTTATGCATTTCGGAGCAGGTTAATATGGAAATATTTGTGAAAAATTTAATGTAATTTGGTTAGGTCGGTAGTCATTGGTCGGCCCTAGTAACAATACATTTTTAATTAAATTATTGTAAACTTTAAAAGTTGAAACTGAAAATTTAAATTATAATTCATCTTGGCATCAATTAATTTTTTTGCCATGTAAATCAATATAAAATTATTTAAAGTAAAACTTTTTTAAAACTACAAATGGTTAACAATGGTACCACTGACATGAAAACTATTATTTATTATTTTCCACATATTTTTATGCCCTTCTTGCATTTTAGCTCAATTACTAACATTATTAGTAATTTGTTTTGAATATAATTGACGTTAAGCTTAACATAATCTTGCCTACTAGAAATGTTTAATTTACTGACTAATGACATCATACAGATGGAGTTCATGGGAATCTAGTTTCGAAAACTGCCAACAGATGGCGTCACCTCAACTTCCCGTTCATTTATAGTTTGAATATGTTTTTACAAAACTTTTTTTTAATATAATATGGCTTAAATTTTTCCTAATTTAAGCTGACATCATGAAAATAATTATTCACCAATGAATTGGAAGGGTTAATCATCAAAATGGCTTACATAATAGCAAAATACAAACTGCGTAAACAGATGTTGTAAGTGAAGAAGCATTGGTTCATCTAAAAATAGCCTCAACTAACTTGATGAATGTTCTTCTGCAATAATTCGCTTAGCATAAGGGGTAGGACCACTATCTTCCTTACAAACATTGTATGCAGCTATTCTTCCACAATTACTGATTCCTGACTTCAGTGTGTTCCATTATTTTTTTGCAACACAAAATTTAGTTTAGGTCTCATTCACCTTGGGGTCTGATGATATTTTTTCTCTCGTTTATTACTGAAACCTTGTTTCTTTAGTTGTTTGCACTCAGTATCAGTAGAATGATCAGTAGAAATGATTTCATTTCTGCCACATGCAACAGGTAATTCGCAAGAATTGGATCAATTTTCATAATTTTCAGTATTTCAAGGAACAAATACTTCTCATCACCTACAAATAAACTTTTCATCACTTCTGTTTACGAATTAATTTTCTTACAATTGTTGAAAGTATGCTAAAGCTTCGCTAACAGTGAGCTTCCAAGACATTTTATTCAAGCTTTATTTATCTGTACTTATTCGTTCGCAGTCCTGTCAATAAAAATTTAATATCCTCGCTTTTCTTATCGGAAACCAATTTGAACAAATCAAAATCTAGTATTATTCGACCAGTGACATTGAATATCTAAGTCATGGTCACTCACTCCCTGGTCGAGGCAAGCCGAATACACCAGAAGTTGGTGCAATGTGTTTTAGTTCCATAAATCATTATGATCCGCTTTCTGTATTCGAGAAGAGTGTTTGGGTCCGAATGACCCATTCAGTCAATCTAGGTATAAGTGTTAAAAACTCCAACTATAATAACTGCCTGACGAATCATATTTTTGTAGGCTGTTGCAGGCATAATTTTGAGAAAAGTCAAGGGATTTCATTTGGTTCTGCTTGTAAGTTTTTGAGAAAAATAGAAACAAATTTAGATTTGGGTGAAATTGACCCACTTTGTCGTTCTAGCTTGAAGACTTCTGTCTTAATTTTGTAAGTATCCTTTGCAGGGTAAATGAGAATTATTCTTACAGCTTTGACACGCAACAATGAATTTGGTCGTTGTGTTCCATTATATAGGGTCAGGTTGGCCTGCTGGTTATCAAGGTAGTTCTCCTATACCCTATCTATAAGCTAAGATTACTTTGAGTGACATATTTGTTAGGCTATGGCGATATTGACATTTTCACTTCGCCATGCAATACCTGTCAAATATTAATATTTTCTGATTAGATAATTGATATTTCCGATGTCATCCATATTTTCTCTCGATATTTCCAATGCTTTTCCATTAAATATGCAATAGGACAATTCTTGGGCAAAGGGCTCGAAATTAATTCATCATTTTTTTTTTATGTGATATAAGGGTGTATTTAAACACTTCTGGCAGAAAAAAACATAACAAATCATTTAAATCACTAAATTAAAGGATAATGATATTTTGAGTGTTACAAACACCATAGCATTAAATTTATTACCAGATGGCTTAATCCTCAAATCGAAATAATATTTTCTTTCGGAAATTTTATATAGGTATATCAAACCATCACCCAAGCCTAATAGTTGCAGTTGTTGAAATTCCAAAATATATTCGAATTATCATTAAAATTTTGGGAAATGACGCCTTGAAATTAAATAAAAATTGAACTTCTGAAGGAGAAGTACCTGTAGGAGTCCCCATCCCGATTGTAGTCGCACAGCAGGTAGTCCTTTCCACTCAATTTGTCACGAGCAATTTTCAGCGGCTGATCGACTGATGACAACAAGTCTTCGCATAGACTTGGGACCTAAAAGAAATGGTACACATTGAAATAATAAGTCACTCACAGACAATTGCTAAAGCAAAAACAGGGCTAGCAAAACTTTTTACATATGTCCCTAGGGAAAAAGGGACCAAATATCTTTAAAAAAAGGGACAAAAATGGACCAACAAAATTTAAGTCCTTAAATTTTAAGTCATCAGTATGAGAGTGACAATATTATAAGAAAAACGCAATAGAGCAAAAAGAGTTTTAAATTAAAAAACAGTTTTATTTTCTTTGTAACAATACAGGCCAGCCGCGCACTGGCAACTATCGGACATCCAACTGAACTATTTAGTTACATGCAATTGAAAAATTCAAATTGTATCCGACACTTAGCAATTATAGGATATGTAACTATCGGACAAAATATTCTTTCGCTCTATACCGCGTTAACAACTTTATCAAATAATCGACAATTTTGTATGGATTATGAAATACGAGTTTGGGCCAACTGGTTTGCCAAATTTTGGAAACATAAGCATTTCAGTGCGATTTTTACAACATTAAAAGCGAGTAACAGTGAAATTTTTCTTTCAAAGTTCCATATGCAATTTCCCCCTTTATCATTGAATATTTGCAACCAAACAACAATGTTGCACAGCCAGAAATCAACTGGAATATATTTTTTTGTCAAATTCTCCAATTTTTTTTTAAATCCCAAAATCCTTGATATTTCTAGAATTGTCAAATTCCCTTATATTTCCCGGTTTTTCCTGTTGGTGGACACCCTAAATATATTCTTCCCTTGAACAAGGTCTTCATTTACATTTTGAGTTTGATACAAAGCATAAACGAGATCCGGTGGTCCTGGAAGGACAGAAATTATTTACACATAGGCCTACATTCTACACCAATGTGATCTGTTAAGACAAAAACAGTAAGCCTGCTCCTAGTTTAATGATATTTCGAGAGTTGCAACACCCTATTAGCAGTCTCAACATAAACTCGAACATGAATAGTGATCATTGGGCTCTGGAGACCGAATAAAGATTCTTAAATGCAACTTCAGCCACTTTGTTGAATTAAATCCTAATATTTCAAATATATACTGCCCCCCCCCCCCATACACCACAAAATAAATTCTTCCACTCCATTTGGATAACCCTAGATCCGCCACTGGTTATTGGCAACGGTTCGGGGTTTATCTTGAAGGAAAGACCTGGGAACACTTCTTTGTATTTTTAAACTAGTGTTCCTGTTATGCGTTTTTCAAAGGGCGCCCTGCCCTTTTTAGAAGTGAAAAATGTGCCCTGCCTTTTTTTCAGTATCTTCTTTGCGCCCTGTAATTAAAAAAATATATTTTTCCGCAAAAACGTAGGTCTGTAGAATTGCCTTGGTATCTCAATCGTACCCTCAACCCACGTGACCTTTACAGAACAACGTAGTTAAAGTAAAGAGGCGTTTCTGAGATCTATAGGTATTCAGTTGGTGACATAAAAGATAATTGTAGGCTATTTGTACATGTGTAAAGGATTATATTTCATAACACTTGAAATGGGGCGGCAGTTGAGCCAGAATTCACAATGCATCAATCCAAAAATTGCTTACTTTGAAGGAAGGTATTTTCCAAGAAAGGATTGTAAATGACTCCTGTCAAAAAATGAACGCCCCTAATTGTGATGTTCTTCGCTCCCTCACAATGCCTGTGGATTTTCCCTCCCCTTTTTTGAAATTGCCTATTCCTATAATCAATCTTTACGTCAGAAAAATAGTGAACTTTTAATCCCTTTTGTCCGAATATTTGCGATTTTCGTCAAACGAGGATATCACATGAAATTTAAGATTTGCCTCTGATGTTAATTTCGTTTGCCTCTGACGAATGCAACTTCCAGATGGCAGTCTTTTAAGAATTTTTTCATTCATAAAAAACCTTAAAATAGTAGAAATTCACTAAACGCGATCTGCTGCGATCTCTTTTGAAAGAATTACAATCCTTTGCATCTGATGAATAAATGTTTATACTTCACCACTTTCTATTTCATCATGATTTAATTTCCACTATATAACAAAATTGCATGACATTTTTCGAAAATATAATTCAATTTACGAAATTGAAGTTTAGGACTTGTCATTTGGAGTTATAAAAATTGATTTTTAGAAGAAGCTTGTTCTTTTTGTATGGTTGGTATTAATGTTCAAATTTGTTTTACTGCTTATATATTGTTAATTTTTTTTATTTGAAACTTATCTCTCTACCTTCTTTATGAAATTTGAGATGGTAAAAACTTTTTAACAAAAAACTTTAGAAAAATTTGAACATTTCAATTTTTTTTTTTTTAATTTTATTTTTTGTGAAATTTTAAACATTTCTAATAAACACTAAATTATACAAACTTTAAAAAAGCTTTTAGAAGAGAAAATTCTGGCCCTCCTGATAAAAATCCAGTTAAAGGTAAGGAAAGTGCCTTTTCAGTCAACAGAAAGTGCCCTTTTACATAACAAAAAGTGCCCTTTTTGACAAATCCCCCCCCCCTTGCCCTTTTTTAAAACTATGTGAACACTATTTTAAACTATGGTCAGATGACAAGGTCGACACCCGAGCTGGCACCCCTCGCAACCTCAGCAGGCGTTCAGGACATTGGACCATGATCTGATTTAACTTTCACCAGTCCTCTACACACAGAGTGAAAATTGTTGATATTTGTAGACAATGCTTTTAGAAAGAATCTGGCACCCCCTCCACACACAAGAACACTACGACTTGTCAAGTCCATGTAGATATTCGAAATAGCACGCCTCAGTTAGCGACTCGGGTACTTCACAACGGGCCCCCCCCCTCATGCACTTGGTGTCTCAACAAGCCTTACCAGGTCGATGAGGTCTCCTAGGTTCTTCTCTATCTGCTGTGGGGGGAGCCTGCGCATCAAGTCCAAAGCACAGTCCAGCTGCTGCTCAGTCTGGAAAGAGAGAGAGACAATGTTGAGCAAAAATATCTATTGAACAAGGAGAATAGAATAGGATGGGCATGTTTATGGAGGAGGTTATCAATCCCTTGACTTTCATAATCTCGTCCAAATTTGGCTGCAAACCTGATATTTTCACTTATCAGTATGAATATTTAGTCTGTTACAATATATGCTTTTTCTGTAACAGTAGGTAGAAAAGCTTGTTCAAATCTATAAATTGTGAAAAAAAGGGATTACATATCTTAAAGCTTTCTTGGCCAGTTATTTTTGGTCACTTTGAACAGTTAACATCATCAACAATCATAGGGCAAAATCAAAGTAACGGACGTACCTTATGCAAGAATAACAAAAAATTAAAAAAAATTTTACTCCTCAGTTATTAACTAGGTAAAAACTTTGGTATGTTTAAAAAGAGCACAAAATTACCTTTCACAGTGATAAAAATATTCATTCTCATGTGAAAATTAACTTGAGAAATATACTTTTTGAGCAAAAACTCCAATGCTACTTACTATTTACAAGGTCCTGAAATTAATGCTAGGGATAAAATATATTAATTTGTTAGAATGGGTTTAATATAGGGCTACGAAATTAGTTCAGGGTACTTCATTAATTAAAAATATAGATTGAATTGATCTTTAAACATGTATACACTCAGGACTATAGGAGACCTTATTCAACTATTTAAATTTATTAAAGCAGGTGATGTTGAGGCCATAATATTTAATACAGCCAATGGAACTAGAGGTCATGGGTACAAGTTATACAATCGAGGATACGATAGTCTGTAGTTCATCGACAGTATTTGTATGCACTCGCATACAAATCATTTTGATATTTTTTAAGGTAATTCAAACCATAATTAATTAAAATGTCAACACCCAGGGTCATTAAAAACTTGTGAAGAGCCCAAAAAGTTATGTTCAGGTGTTCTGCAATTTAAGTATACATGCAATATACTCAGAGATTATTAAGAATTACATAATATTCAAATATGATCAAAAACTTTTTGGTATTTTCAACACCAAGGATGTTTTAAAAGGTGAAACTAGCCAATTTATTGAAGTAAATGAGAAAATTCGTTTTCTGAAAACTGCATCAATAAGCAATGTGTTTTTTAAAGATAAAACTATTCAACATAAATAATAGTCTTTCCATTGTGTTATTAAATAGATACACCATAAAATTGTTGCATATAGTTTTTTAGTAGAATGGACAATTCCCGAATTTTTTAAAAAAAATTTATTCAATTCGGACAACCGAAAAAGAGTCATCCATCGCAAAATTTTCACTTTATGATTCGTATTTATTTTTTATACGACTTCAAAGTTTGTGTTTTTTAAAGTGCGCAGAATCAGGCTAGAAGCGTGCGAAGGGGCTGTGACGTACCAATAACCTAAACAACCGCGGCGAAGGAGAAACCTGGTAGATGATCTTTGCTAGGTCTCGGGCGGAAGAAGCGAACCACACTGTCTCGACTATTTGCAGCATATCTTCCCTTCTAGTCCAAAAACTGTGTAGAGATTATTGACTCAATAAAGACAAGTTGTAGCGATTGTGTACAAATAAATCTAATATAACGGACACAATTTATCCTTGCAATTGGGGAGCCAAACATTCAAAACGTGTTTTGTCACATAATGTGATTCGTAGAGAAACGCACATAACTTTTTCTAAATGCATTTATTAGTTCTTGAATATATTCATATCTTCACAAAAAGTTTCCATTTTGACAAAATTTGTTTCAGGCGAATAAAATAGGTTAGTTCTATAGAAAATTTGAAGGCGAATTCGGGGGAGTAATAATTTCATTTTCAGATATTTCGGACACAACTTGAATAGTTGCTTCTCAATTTTGCCTCATCAACTCGAAAAGTTCCAAACAAAGCCCCACAGTTACACCGCATACATGAAATATTCATATCCTGATGAACTCTAGTATAACAACTAGTAATGTATCAGTGACTGACTGATATAAGTATTCGGATAACTGGTCAGAAAATGCTTGCATTAAAGAATGATTCTGAACAGCAGTCATGCATCCACACAGCCAATGATCTATTCGCAAACCAAGATAAAAATTTGCAATTGATTCAAAAGTCAAGTATTAAAAGTTATGTCTTAAATACAGGAAAAAATCAAAGTACATGTAAATTCAGCAAACAATTTGCAAATAAGTCGAATCTCAAAAGCTCACTTGTTAATTCATGCAGGAAAGAACTGCATAAATGTCAAAGTGTGCAACAAGCAATTTACTCGTGGCCTCTCGTGCGGCACCTGCTCTTGCATACTGGAGAAAAGCAGCACAAATGTGAAGTACGCAGTAAAACATTTAATCTCTTAAATCCCATCTCAAGCAGCACCTTTTTGTGCATACAGGAGAAAAGCTACATTCTTGTGAAGTATGCAACAAACAATTTATTTCTGGATTCGATCTCAAGTGCCACCTTTTTGTGCATACATAGGTGAAAAACCGCTCTCATGTGAAGTATGCAACAAACGATTTGCTGATGGATTCAACCTCAAAAGCAGCACCATAAACATGCTAATTGATGGACTCTATCAAATGCAGTAATATTGATAATAACGTCGAACTTAAATGTTCGATGATATATTTAAATAATATTATAAAGTTATATTAGAAAAACATAGAAACGGTAAATACATAGGTTGGTTGGTTGGTTATATGGGGTTTAATGGCGCAAGGGCCAAATGTGGCCAAGCTGCGCCAAACTCTAGATGTTACAAACCAACGTTAAAATTCTAAAAATTTACACATAAACAAAATAATTTCAAATCAAAGGTAAAAATCCTGAGTAGTTTAAAAAGATAAATAATGATGAATGAGGTGGATTATTCAATAAATACGACAAATGGGGAGATGAAGTATTAAAAAAGCGATTATATAAAAGTCTAAGACGAGGACAAGAAGTTAAAATATGAATTATGGAGAGAGGTTGTTGGCAATGATGGCACAGCGGGGCGGTTTCGTTGAGCAATAGGTGCTTATGCGTTGCTCTTGAATGACCTATGCGGAGACGGGTCAATAAAACATCACACCGTCGGGATGACAAGGAAGGTAGGAACGGGATGCTGGGAAATACAGAGGCTAATTTATTAGCCGTCTGTAACCTCCAGCCATCGCTCCAGTCCTTCCGCACAAGGTCTCGCAAAACATTACGTAGGTCGTCATATGGGATTCTGATATTAAGCTGGGATGTGGCATTTTTGGCAGCTTGATCTGCCACTTCATTGCCAGTTATGCCGACATGCCCAGGAATCCAACACAATATGACGCCATAGCCCCGTCGGATAAGTTTATTATGAATAGTGAACACCTCAAAAGCTAAAGGATGGCTTAGAGAATCAGATGACAGAGATTCTAATATGCTTTTGGAATCGGTGTAAACTATGAAATTGCCAACAGTCTGGTGAGAAATGTATTTTAATGCTTTGTACAAGGCTAAAAATTCAGATGTAAAAACAGAAATGAAATGTGGCAATGAGAAACTAAATGTGTCAGATCCGCATACAAAAGCACAGCCGGCATGACTACTGGATTTTGAGCCATCCGTGTATACGGCTGTATGAGTATTAAAATTATTACGGTGATCTTTAAAAATTTGAATATATACAATTGGACTAGTGGTTAATTTGTCATGTCCAGGAAACAAATGCAAAAAGGAATAGTTAGAAGAAATCCAAGGAATATTATCAAAAAGAGGACTTCTATTGAATGAAGGGCAGTGCCACTCAGGGTTTCTCTCATTCGCATCCCAAAAGATGGAATACAAGATGGTCGATTCCTGAAAAGGACATCTCGCGAGCTGTCCAGAAGGCAATTCTGCAAAGGATGGTCAGGATGTGACAAAATGCGATAATAAAGTCGCAGAGACAACATACTGCGTGTGGAGGCCAATGGCAATTCATTGCACACAACATAAAGGCTTTCAACGGGTGATGTGCGAAAAGCTCCAGAGCAGATTCTTAGTGCTGAATGATGTATCGTATCGAGCTTACGCAGCACAGATGGACGAGCTGAACCATAAACGGCGCAGCCATAGTCCAATCTGGAGCGAATTACAGCTCGATAGATATTCAGCATAGTGAATCGCTCTGCTCCCCAAAATGTATTAGATAGAACTTTTAACAAATTGAGCTTTTTCATGCATGACACCCGCAAATGCTTAATGTGAGGCAAAAATGTAAGCTTCTTGTCAAAAATGACTCCTAGAAACCTTGCTTCGTCTACTACTGCAATCCTATTACCAGCCAGAAAAATGTCTGGGTCAGGATGCAGATTTCGTAGACGGCAAAAGTGAACGCAGGATGTTTTTTGGACAGAGAAGTTGAAACCATTTTCTGCACTCCACTTGGTCAACCTTGAAACGGTTGACTGCAGTTGTCGTTCGACAAATCGCATATCCTTTCCCTGGCAAAAAATGCTCAGGTCATCGACATATAAATTGCCCTGGACAGAAGGAGGCAACTGATTCATGATATCGTTGATCTTGATAGCGAATAGAGTAACGCTGAGTACGCTACCCTGAGGAACGCCCTCTTCTTGGATAAAAGAATCCGAAAATGCTGAGCCAATGCGGACGCTGAATTCTCGCAATGCCAAAAAGTTCTTAATAAATATCGGTAGATGTCCTCGAAACCCAAGGGAATACAGATCTCGGAGTATACCATATTGCCATGTCCGATCGTACGCCTTCTCCATATCGAAGAATATAGCCACAAGATGGTTTCGGCGCAGAAAGGCATGGCGTATTTGAGTTTCGAGGTACAAGATATTGTCTACCGTAGAGCGGCCGACCCTAAATCCGCTTTGAAATGGCGTTAGAGCCTTGGTCTTCTCTAACATGTAAACAAGGCGAGAATTCACCATCTTTTCTAAAAGCTTGCACAGGCAGCTGGTCAGTGCAATAGGCCGATAGTTATTTGGATCTTTAGGATCTTTTCCGGGTTTAGGGAAAGGAATAACTAGTAAATATATAGGTCTCATGTTAACAACAAATGTCGATTTAGAACGGAACTATATTTTATATTTAGCATGTAATATTCGAAATGATGTTTGACATTCACTACAAAGGTAAAGAACGTATGCAATATTAATTATTTAGTGTGTTAAATTATTTTAACTTTATGATGTCAAAAATTGCAATTTTGTCAATCATTATCAATCTCTTAAACAAGGAACGGTGATCGGAAAGTAACGAGAAGAACGCTTTACCCCAAATACGCTTGTCTATGTTTCGGTTATTGGCACGTCACAATCGAAGCAGCCAATAGCGGAGCGATTCGAGAAGGAGTCAAATTTTGCGATTTTCCTTTCGTTATACTTAACAAAGTAATTTTTTTTGGTGATTTTCTTGTAGATATTTGAAATCAGCATGGTTTTCTCATTTAAAAAAAGTAGTTTTTACAGATTTTTAAAAAATGTGGGAATTGTCCTTGTTACACATAGTTGAGCATATTATTTGGCAGTGATAGTTTTAAATATTACTATTTTTAAAAATAATTAGTAGTTTTATATTTTGTAATAGAATATTGATGAACTATTAAAAAGTATAAGTTTATTTCAATTAGAAGATAATATAAGCGCTTTTAAACTGGTTTTATCAGGGAAAAAATTGACTTTATGAAAATGCATGGTTTTTGGTAACGGGCGTCATTTTTATCATCATAAAATTATTTTTCTTGAAATGTTGCGATTGTTTTTTTGTGTATGTTTGTTGTCAATCAAGGAACCCTTCCATTTTCTCCCTGCAGGGTTGCTGAAAAGAGGAAGCAGATATAGCTAAAAATCAGGGGTGAACAATGCATTTGAACACAGTATTCTTTATCTTTAAGGTTTATAAGCATTTTAAATAATTTTTGGTTGGGTTTTTTAAACGATAGCGGGTACTTCTTGGCAACTTTTTCTGATGATTCATTTCTCAATGTGAGAGTGGGGTAATTGTTTACAAATATGAAATGATAGGAATTTTTAAGATTGGTTTAAAGTGTCATGCGGCTTCGGAGAATAGGAATTTCCGTGATTGGTTTAAATATTCACAATATTACATTGAAAATAAGAATTATTCTTTTCGAATAGAATTGCTGTAAAGTATGCAATCGCATATTCCTAATACATAACACAGAAATTGTTGTTATATGCAAGTAACCCTGGTAAATTCCTAGTGTACGGTGCCCCGTTGTCGCCAAATCCAAAAATTGGCGCCAAAGTTGACGTGTTTTTTTTTGTTGCCAAATCAAAATGGCTGTTTGGTTTGGTTAATCAACGTGGCACTAGCGCTGAACAGTGGGCTATTGATGACGGTTCGGTGCCTATCTCGAAGGAAAGACCCGGGAACGATGCCTCGTATTTTTGAACCATGGACAGATGACGCAAAATGGCGAACATTGCGTTGGTCCGGGAAGTCGATCATGGTGCTTACAGGCGATCCTTCGGGCAGTTGTTTGGGGCATTTCGATGGCACTCTTAAGTGCACACGTGTTCCGCGCGCTTAAAGTCACAGACTCCTGCAGTCGATTTTGTGGTCTCTGGCCTTCGGCCTCCGACTACTCATTATTACATCCATGATCCCCTCCGGGCCGTCGATCATGGTGCTTACAGGCAATCCTTCGGGCAGTCGTTAATCGTTTAATCGACATTTTATATGAAAATCGGAAACAATATCGGATCCAGGAAAAACATTGAGTAAAGTTTCCGATCTCCGGTCATCCACGGCAACCATGAAGCACTTGTTGGTAACGGATTCAATCCCTCCAAACACACACTGGCCTTCCACACGCTTGCCCCGGTTGTACTTGCGTTTGCCGAACTTCGACTCGTCAATCTCAACGACGACATGCTCTCCGCCGATAGGAACAGGATTATGAATGACAGTCAGTGACTATCTGTTTCGCTAGGCGCATTTGCTGCATAACAATCCGGCATCCATGCACCACTCAATCACGGCACGTTTGCCTTTCATCACCAATTTCCAAAAATACTTGCTATTCAAATAAACAACGTCCTCGCATACATCGTTTGCTCAGAAAAATCACCACGTAGCCGCGTCCATTAAAAAATGGCAGAAATGCGTGAAACCAAGGTTAAACTAGATGCGCCCACGCATCTAGTTTAGCGATGCATCTTCGCATCATCAAACGCAGCATGGCGCAGCTGCGTGGGTAAAAAATTTAGGGTTGCCACAGAACATGATATTTTCGCACGCGTCAAGTAGGGTTGCCAAAATATAAACTTTATCGCCCAATCCCATTTGGCGAGTGCACCGGACAATAGGAATTAACCGTAACCCTTTATTGCTCTTGGCACGGCTACTAGCTATGTGGTTTGGTTGAAAGATTTTTTTTTTAATGAGATGTACGTATGATATTTTATGAGAGTTTGAAAGATGTTAGTAATATGAATGTGAGTATTACGAAAGGTACATGGTTTGAAGACAGTAAGTTGAGCTTGTCTCATTTACGGTAAATTCCTAGTGTACTGTACCCCGTTGTCGCCAAGTATAAAAAATTGGAGCCAAGGCCAAAAATGATGTTTTTTTTGTCGGCAAACCAAAATGGCGGACATTGCGTTGGTCGCACTTGAGCTCCACAACGGGCTAATGGCGGCGGTTTCGAATTGATTGAGAAGTTTTGTTTTGGTTAATTAACATTGCACTAGAGTTTATATTGGGCTGTTGGCAGCAGTTCGACGTTTATCTCAAAGCTAACAATGTCCGTACGGGCAGTCGATCATAGTGCTTACAGGCAATCCTTCGGGCAGTTGTTTGGGGCACTTCAACAGCACTCTTAAGCACACACGCGTACTGCGCGCTAAAGTCACAGACTCCTGACGTTGATTTTGTGGTCTTTGGCCTACGACTACTCAGGATCACATCCATGACCCCCTCTGGGCAGTCGATCATGGTGCTTATAGGCAATCCTTCAGGCAGTCGTTTGGGGCATTTCGACAGCACTCGAAAGCGCACACGCGCTAAAGTCACAGATTCCTGACATCGATTTTGTTGTCGACTACTCAGGATCACATCCATGACACCCTCCAGGCAGTCGATCATTTGCTGAATAATGTATCCATGGTTTAATAATATAAACCCATTCCACACTGAATTGAAGCTGGGCCAGCTCCATGCACCTTCCTCATACCTTGCATGTTCGCTTGTTAGGCAACAATGCAGCAATCAATAACGTCACGTTAGCCTTTCATTTCCAACTCCCACAAATACCTACTATTTAAATGTCGTCCGCATATACATCCATAGCTCAGAAAAATCAAAAGCACAACCACGCGAACCAAACGATGATTCAAAAATGGCGGAACTATGTCAAAAAAGTGAGAGGGAAAAAATTAGGGTTGCCATACAACATATTTTCGCACTTCATCAAGAAGGGTTGCCAAAATATAAACTTTATCGCCCAATAATTTGTTGCCAAATCACATTTGGCGAGGACACCAGGTATTAGGAATTAACCTTATTTTCATTTATATACTTATTTTTGGGTGAATGAACACAGCCAGAAGAGTGCGATAGATATTGATTGCAGTTCTAGAACTGTGTGTGACATTGCCCGGTGCCAAAACCTACTACTCGGAGGGGATGAGTAGCTCCAAACAACTGCTTGGAGGGGGTACAAGCTGTTTTTTTTTAAGTAATGTGCCGTTGCCCCTAACAACTGCTCGGTTTTTTTTAAAGGAATGTGCCGCCAAATCTAATCGGGATCCAATGTCCCGACATCTATTAAGGTTGCGTCAGGTGCCAGCTCAGGTGATGTTCTCGTCATCTGACTATTGTTCAAAAATACGAGGCATTGATCCCGGGTCTTTCCTTCGAGATAGGCACCGAACCATCGTCAATAGCCCAATGTGCAGCTCTAGTGCGACATTATTTCATCCAATCGTGCAAACCCAATAGAAATAATACGAAATGAATTACGAACTGTCACCGATAGCCCATTACGCAGTGGACTTCATTCGATTGTAAATCAATCTCATCTGACCGTGGTTCAAAAATACAACACAACACTGAGTAGTTAACTGTAATTGTGTGTTTAACCGGAAGTAACCATAAAGATCAGAGAGAAAAGTGACACATGCGCACTACTCATCAGATCTTTTGGCGACTAATTAAAAACATTGCCAACCCGCTATCGCATGCTAACTCTTTATCTAATTTTTTTTACATAAATTCGATTAACAGATAGAAAAATTGGGTTATTATTAGTAATCATGAAATTTTGGTAAAGTCGAATATGGGGTGAATTGGCGCATTTTTGAAAATCGGCATATGATGGCGTTTCCGCCTGCCGTTCGCCTTCTATAATAAATAATGGGTCAGGTTTACTGTACGGTCACCCTTGGCGCGATTTTTCCGCATTTGGCGATAATTTTTTTTAAATGGCAACTCCCCTCCGAAACGACAAGGAATTGCAGCAATCTTATTGGACAACAGTCGCCAAAATGGCGACTTTTGGCGAGATTTTGAAAAAGTCGCCAAGGGTGACCGTACAGTAAACCTTTACCTAAATAATACACAAATGGACCAACTTGCCAGTGAATATTGTTAATTGTAAAAGAGTAACGGATTTTAAGAAGTTAGGTATGCATTGGGGGATAGTTAGGAGGTACTACATGGACCAACCTTGTTGGGTTTTTAGCCTTTTGTGGTCGTCAATATTTTTTTGGTATTTATTTGTATTTGTTAAATGCAAGGTTTTGGAAAGTATGAGAAACTAGTCTACAATCAATCGAACAATAACTTTTTTTTATTTTTAAGTAGGCAAAGATACCAATTATTTGCTTGCTATTTAAATGTTCTTGTATGTTGATTATATGTTTTTATATATTGTGACAATAATAAAATCAACTTTAAGGAAGCCGGATATGGCCTTATGAGGGGAACTTACCATCTTTTCAAAATTTGTGCAAGCTTCGACGTTATATAACTTTAAAGAAAAGTAACTAGTAAATAGAAATTCAAAACAAATTTTAATTAAACACGAATTTACGGTGACACCCACTTAATTGTTCATAACTTCAAGACATATCAGAAGAGTGAAGACAGCGGATAATTAAAGAGACTTATTATTGCATATGGCTTTCTAACAGACAAATTCATTGATGACAATACGGTAAACAAATTCATCACTCGTTCACTAGAGGGCAAACTTGTTTGATTAAATCTTACTGGGTAGAGATTACAAATTCTGGCATGAAAAATTGTAGCGAAATTCTTTCGGGATTGGCGAACACAAACCACGTGTTAAGAATACACGAATCATAAAGGTGTCTTCGAAGAAATATATTTATATTATAGTTTTTTTCAGAATGAGGGAGTTTTACGTGACGTATCATGATGGAAACTTAATAGTAGTTTCGATTTCTTCCCTACAGCAGACAACTTTGCTGGGAATACGAAGATTCCTGGTTCGATCCTAGGCGATGGACTTGACAAAGGAAAAGTAAAAAGTAGTGATCTTGTGATCGGAGGGTTGCCAGCTTTCCCTCCAAAATACTAGAAAAGTTGTCCAGAACATCCGCAAAAATTATCGGCGTGTATACGGGACGATAAATCTGATCGGGGTCCAAAGTTCCGACGTCTATTGAAGGCGTTGAGTGCCAGTTCAAGTGTTTCCTAGTCATCTGACCATGGTTCTAAAATAACGAGCCTTCGCTTCCGGTATAACAAAATATATCGTTACATAACATGAGCACAAGGCTGCATTGGATACTTTTATCATAAGGGTGTGCATGTAGATTTTTACACATTCTAGTAAAAGGGGGACAAAAATACGTCACAGTGACGTCAGAGGCGACCCTTGGAAGCGAATCGTTGTAAATGCTCCGCTCCTCCGTTCTGCTCACATGTTGATAAAACGTGCCATATTGTTTTTTAACCCTCGTTATAAAAAGCGAATTAGTTAATTCTACCTAATCTTTTATTTCCTATCTGATATTGGTGTTTATATGTTATAGAAATTCGTGCCTCTGACATAATGTAGTTATTATTTGATTCTCCTAATTTTTATGTTTATATTGTGATGCTATAGCGTTTTCGTTACCGTTTCATCCTGTTTTCATTGTATTTCAAATGTTTAAGTTAATTTTTAGTGAATATGATTTTAATGTATGTTTTTATAATATGTTTATTTTTATTTAAATATTCTGTTTTATTGAAATGATTGTCCTCGTAATCGGTTAATTGCAAGAGGAGAGCACTTGACTAATCTAATTGTATAAACATGATATGCATTTTAAACTTTTTACAGATTCCAATGATTGAAGAACAAGGTTTGAGTGGCACTTTTTAAAGAAATATTTTCATTAACTTTTTTATGTCCAAGTTGTTTCAGCTGTTGCTGTGTGCCCATTGTGCTTTTATAGTGCAATGTTAATCTAACCAGGCGGGTTATTTCAGCATACTTCCTCTTAATACGAACACCTTTGTGAGGAATCTTATTAAAAGAATCATAGGTAAATTCCTAGTGTACGGTGCCCCGTTGTCGCCAAGGCCAAAATTGAAGTTTTTTTTTCCGCCAAATCAAAATGGCAGACATTGCGTTGGTCGCATTGAGCTCTACAATGGGCTAATGGCGACGGTTTACAATTGATTTCGAATCTTTGCTTTGGTTAATTAACATCGCACTAGAGCTTTATATTGGGCTGTTGGCAGCATTTCGGCGCCTATCTCGAAGGTAACAATGTCCCTCCGGGCAGCCGATCATGGTGCTTACAAGCACTCCCTTGGGCAGTCGTTTGGTGCATTTCAACAGCACTCTTTCGCACACGTGTACCGCGTGCTAAAATCACAGACTCCTGACTTCGATTTTGTAGTCTCCGACTACTCAGGATCACATCAATGACACTCTCTGGGCAGTCGATCATTTGCTGCACAATGTATCCATGGTTCGATCCATAAACCCATTCCACAGTGAATTGCAGCTGGGCCAGCTCCATGCACCTTCCGCATACCTTGCACGTTCGCTTGTTAAACAACAATCCGGCATCCATGCAGCAATCAATCACGGCACGTTTGCCTTTCATTTCAAACTCCCACAAATATCTACTATTTAAATAAACGTCGTCCGCGTATACATCCATCCACGTACACATAAAAATCACCACGCGAGCCGAACGTCGGTTCAAAAGTGGCGGAACTGCGTGAAACCAAGGCTAAACTAGATGCGCGTGCATCTAGTTTAGTTAGTCGCATCTAGTTCAGCCTTGTTGCCATTTAGTTCATCTAGCCTTTTGCATTTAGTTGCCAAAATATAAACTTTATCGCCCACTCCTTTGTCACCAAATCCCATTTGGCGAGGGCACCGGACATTAGAAATTAACCGAATCATATTTCAATGCAAAACCCGGTTAATTCCTGGTATATGGTGCCCCTGCCAAATGTGATATGTGAGCAATAAAGTTATATTTTGGCTACAAACATGTTTTTGTCACCAGAACGTCAGTTGCAAATACTGCACTGCTAATTTTCATGCCAAGGAGAACTGCATACTTTCAATTTACCTTAAAAGTTCTCAAAATTATGCATATATGTATTATAAAGTTGCAAGTATATGATAGTTTCTTAAGTGTAGAGCAGTGGTTCCCAAACTATTTTGGTCGTGGAACCCCAAAATTTGTTGCCAATGATCGCGGAACCCTGAATATTTTTTAATCAACGACTTTTCAAAATTTAATATCTGATATTAAATAAAACAAGTATTATTTTGGTATGCCAGATTTTATTGAATTAAGCAAAACTAAAAAAACAAAACAATTAATCATAGAAATAATTAATAAAAATACAAAACATAAACTAAAATAAATAGAAAATCTGTAATGTGAAGATTGCACCTGCTTCTTTGATTCCAGGATTCTCTTAAAATTGGACGTTAGGTTTGATAACTGAACTCGCATATCTGGTGCAGCATCAAGTCTGTTACGATATTTGGTTTTTGTCGCAACATATTTTGAAAACCCAGCTTCACACAAATAAGTGGTTGCAAACGGCAATAGAATTCGAATAGCCTGTTTTGCTATATTTGGATATTCATTGAAAATGTGAATATACTAAACACCATTCTTATTTTTTTTAATCAAATAAAATTTGTCACGCGGGAACCCTTAAATAATTCGTTTTCGTGGAACCCACTTTGGGAACCACTGGTGTAGAGTATCGGTAATATGGGAATGACCAATGTAAGTTTATGGTCAATGTCTACCGGGTTAACGTACACCAGCCCCTGGCATACGTTACGAATTTAATTCAGTTTACGAGCTTGCGGTAGATTTCAAGATGGGCATTCTCCCAGGCATGTAGGTATAGGTTTTTCATGGGGGCTGTCAGATTTCTTTATGTAGCTCATTTCCCCCCAAAATCAGCATCTTCCTTCTCCCACCCTCATCGGGAACCTCCCCACCACCATCAGATAAGTATAGTAAGAATCATTATATATATGGTTACATGTATATATTTAACATGTTTTGGAGCCTTTGTTGTACAGCTGTGTTTGTGGATATTTTCCCTTTGTCACCGAAATGAAAATGCTATGAAATTTCCTTCAAATTAATCAATTAAAGGGAAATTTCTTATGATCAATTGCTTTGATGTATTAACCTTTTTTTTTATATAGCTCACTCTGCAATTTCCAAAGAATTTGACACAACTAAATAATTTTTGTGTTTGAATGTCATTGACATCTTATAAACATTTTTTAGTTTACAAAGTCAAGTTAAAATGTACACAACTTAAGGAATGCACTACATAATTTTGAAGAAAATAGTTTATTAAAAATATTTAATTGCATATAATTGTAAAGATATTTATTAAATATTATTAATTGCCTAATTATAATCTATACTTGTGAAGGAGGTGCCTCCATAGACTACTATGGTTTATTTTATATGCTAGAAGGTAAGAAACTAAGACACATGTTTTGATGATGTGATGAATGAAATGATGTTAGGAATGTTTCTGACTTGTAAAGTGTCTCAAGACTTAGAGACAAGATATTACTAATTTTTTTTTTACTATTACATATTTGATCCAGAAAATAACAAGAGATGCTTGTTTTATTGTGAAATACATTTTTCAGCAGTAAAATTAAATGTGGTCAATAGCCCATAGTGCAGCTCTAGTGTGACATTATTTCAACAAATCGAAATTTAATTATATATTATAAAAAGAGCATTGGAAGTAGCTAGTATTTTGTTTAACAATAGTTGATTTTTAATGTATCAATGTTTTGTTCCTAGTTGCACATGTATCAATTGTTTTATTTTTAATAACATGAAGTATGTATGTCATAGATGTATTTATTATTATATATAGTTCTGCTTATCATTTTCTGTTTTTGAGAAATTAAAATAAATATCTTTTGTGGTTATTTTTCAATTATTACAACATTTGTATGGATTTCTATAATAAGTATAATATTTATTTGGGGAAATATCACATGCAAGCTTTGAATTTCAGTCATTTACATTAATAAACCTTTTATTTAATAACTGATTGTAGTCTGATGAAATTATCATATACAATGTTTGGGCAAATATATATTTTTAATTATCCAGTTAACTGATAATCCAAAGATTTGATGTATTTTTAAAAAAAAGTTGAATTAAATTAAATGTAAGTATAAAACTCCTAAAACGAAAAATCACCAAGTCATTTGAAAATTTAAACTATTCTTGAAATTCTAAAAGTTGAACAACTTATATGCATGCGCCTGCGCAGAAAGAAAATTGTCCATTTGGCAGTCAAACATATAAAAAAATTTGTAAGTGAAAATGTATAACATTAAATCAAACTCCATAAAAGTATAAAATTGTCAAAAGTAAGGTGTTTAATGTAAAGAAATGTTATTTAAATTGCTTCAGTTGTAAATTTACTCCAGAAATCAGATAAAATATTAAGTTGAAGTTCAAAGTAAAATAAACATTTGTAATAGTAAAAGCAAAAACTCAAGTAAATATCAATGATGTGTGCAAAAAATTAAATCTCAAAAATATCTACTCTATATTCAATAGCACAAAGTCAAATAATTATTCAACATGTTGTGTATTAGCACATATTCTATATACTCAAATTTAAATATTAATTTTTTTAATGTTCCAACTTGAAACCAAACAAAAAGAAAATATTTAATTTTTTGAACATGTCATTAAAAGTTACTTATTAATAATCATAAAAGTAAAAAAAAAAAATTTCAACTATAAAAATTCAATGACTACTATAATTTGTTTTTAATTAAAATTAGCAAATTACATTTGAACTAATTTATAAGAAACTATTTCATAACTGCTCATTCCTTTTCAATGTATGGGTTCCTAGATGCCCTAAATATATTTATAAACTATATGTATCCAGAAAACCATAAAAATTGCAGTTTCTGGATATATTGAATGAAACGACTTGAATTAAAATAAAGATTGGTATAATCCAAGTTTAATTATCTTTTTATTCTTAACGTAAAGTTGACAAGTATGATAAGCTAAATTTTAATGTAACTATTGCAGCTAATAAATATTATTTAAATCAGGTTATCAAAAATCCTAATATTATTAGAAGTTATCAAATTTTGACATTTATATATAAAAATATAGTGACAATTGATATATTTTAATATACTACGTTTTGCTATAGTTGAATGTATGCAATGACGACCTTTTGAGTAGAGAGGAGGCCGAATTATAAGAGAGTTCACGCATAATAATGCAATAGAATAGTTAATATAAATGAACTATGGTAAATAATTATAAGGCTTTCTTCTAAATATAGAAACATAAATAAAACAAAATCAATCCCGATTTTATAAAAATTGAAAAAAAATTAGATTTGGAAATACACCAAAAATTTAATTGACAATAATGTATAAAAATCAGGCGAAGTATTAAGAAAAATTTAGTTTAACAATTAAAACATATACTTGATACCGACTGATTTAACGTGCAGCAGTCCGTCCCCTATACACGACCCATATGGGAATTATTATTAATAATTAATTGTGTGTACGAGTTGCACAAAATACTATATATATTGAATATATTTGGTTGATTTGTCACACTAAATAGATCCCGGATCGTTGGCAGTTGTGCAGCTTAGTGTCCAATTGCTCTTTTGGATCTTTGCCGCATTACTTTTTTAAATATTTTTATATAAATTTAAGGAATCGAACTTTGTGCGGGAACTTAGTTTAAATAGCTATTTAGCGAGAGTTTTCCTGATTTTTTAAAACCTGCGATTCAAAACCATAAAAAATAATTCATATAACCCATAAAATTGGAATTTTTTGGGGGCAAAATATATAGCAATATCCGACGTGAAATGCAAAACACTCTATAATAAGTTCTATTGGAAAATAATGAATTTTCTTTTAACTGAGATAGGTGCACTAAACTGAAATCTAAATGATACGTTAAAAGTTTTTTTTTTTAAGTTATAGCTTAACACGTGTGAATTTTGATAAAATTGACTTCTAATAGTTAACATAAATTAGCTAAGTGTATTTTAAAAATTACACATTGTAAAACAAAATTTTTAATACATGGCTTTCAAAACAGTTTACAATATTTCTGTCCCTGCGTATCAATACTTATATATAAGAATGGAGTGTCTGTCAGTGGAATCGAACAAAACCCCTCATTTTGAGTTTTCTCCACGAATTAAGATACACTGATTCCGAAAATCACATTTAAAATTTTTTTGTCTGTCTGTCTGTCTGTTTGTCCGGATTTAACTCAAAAACTACTGCACGGATTTTTATGAAACTTGCACCATGTGAACACACTTTTCTTAGTTTAAAATATGCACTTTGTTTCATGTGGATATCTGCAACCGTTCAAAAGTTATAGAACTTTTTCCATTTTCTCTAACATTACGCCTATGGGAAATTTACATCTCGATCTTCCCCTCATAACATTATTGTTAAAAATCACCTTGGCGACCAAAAATATTTTTCGACAATACTGGGATAAACGATTTATTTTGATTGGCTAATGAGTAAATGTCGCCAAATGAATTAAAAATGTCGCCAAATATTGCCAAATGAATTAAAAATGTCACCAAATGTTTCCAAATAAATTTAAAAATGTTGCCAAATGATTTAAAAATGTCGCCAGATGTTGCAAAATAATTTTTTAAATGTCGCCAAATGAATAATAAATGCCGCAAAATTAATTAAAAATGTCGCGAAACAGATTAAAAATGTCGCCAAATATTGCCAAATGAATTAAAAATGTCGCCAAAAGAATTAAAATTTTCTCCAAATCAATATAAATGTTGCCAAATGAGCTAAAATAAAGGTCCTATATTTAAAAATATCATCACAATGGCGAAATTAGTGTCCAAATAACAAAATTAACGTCGTTAACAAAAACCTCGCCAACCGAAGGAGGAAGATAAACCAGCTTTTTTGACTGACGCCATGTGTATTCATGTTCTGAACAACTTAACTTTTATGACAATAGTGCTATTTGTTACGGAGTGGAATATGTCTATGGTGTTGAAATGGGCCACCTTAAAAGTTTAATTTAAGGTTTTCTATATTTATACCTCCATGTAGCTTATTTTTAAAGTTTTACCTCAAAAACATATTATTGGAATTCAAAAATGAATATTTGATAATTAATTTTTTATAAGAAATATTGTCCGTAAATATTGACCCTTATGAAATTATGTTGAAAGACGGATATATAGACACCGGTCACCAATTAGCACAAAAAAAAAAACTTCACCAAATACGATACATTATTTTGATTTGGAACAATGCAATATTTGTTCTTTGATATATTATTGCGTCGCCAATATTAAAACTAATGAATGTGAAATATTTTTATACAAAAAATGTGCAATTAAAAAAAAATTTAGGAATTTTTATTTAATAAAAAGAAACATTTTACAAAAACATCACTTTAAATAGTAATCGCTTTAAATAGTAGTCGCAATAGCATGTAAAGTCGTGAACATAAAAATAGATTTAGGTATCTCAAAAAATATTCAAAGTAATTTAATAAATCTGTATTTTGATAAAGTTTATTTTTCACAGTGCACAAAGCGTGCTATGAGATGGCTACGCTGACAATACAAAATCGCGCATCTCTTACTGAGCAAAGTGACCACGAGCAACGCCGGGCCATATTGCTAGTTTTTAATAAAAATATCTTCAGACTGCACTTTCGTTCGCATTTTGATTTTTTCCATGCATGTACTGTTTGAGAAGTTTATATAGTCACATAACTTTTAAATAAGTTAAAAACAAATAAATTAAGTCCAAAATCCTGTCCTCGTTTTAAATTTGATTCCACTTTCGGTTTGATTTTACTATAATTTCAATGTATTAAAATTAACATAACTTTCGTTGTAATTAACCCACTTTAAAAACAAAGACTGTTTTGGAAACATAAATGTATGGGCATCAAAACCTGCAAATAAAAAAAAATGAAAATTTTCATCGAAATTGGCATTTTAAACGTATTTGATATCGTAATACATTAAAGGGGGGGGGGGGGGGGGGGGTTATCGAATTTTATTCATATATAATTTTTAGAAACCAGACTCTCGGTAAATCAGTCTTTATTTGTTGGACATAATGGTGGATTTGGATACCTAAATTTACATAAAATAGGATCCTATCATACTATCTAGGCATTGTGATTTACTGGAGGTCTTCCCCATTTTCCATAGTGCCCTACTCTTATTTAATTACTCAACTGTGTTAAAATATTGTTTTTATTTTAACCTACTGATTCGTAAGCATTAGAGAACTCATTTAAAAACAATTATTATTAAAAAATTTTGGAAACATTCAAAATATAAAGAATGCGAGGGAAAATAATTTATAACTATGCATCTAAATTAAAATATGTGTTTAAAAAAAACACAAATGGAATAATAATATCTTATCTGTAGAAATTAAAAAATAATTCTCCACATTTTGAATAAAAGTTATCTGGAAATCGACGATAAACGCAATGTATCGAGTAAAAAATACTTATTAAAAAACATTGATTATGCAATGAGTTCATTAAAAATTTAAATATATCGTCATCTGACGTTTTGGTTCAAAAATACGAGGCAGTGTTCCCGGATCTTTCTTTTGTGAGACCCTGAACCATCGCCAATAGCCACTGTGTAGCTCTAGTGCAATGTTATAATTAATCTAACCCAGTTTAAATGACATAAGCTAATTTAAAATAAAACAACATAAAAAATAATCAAACTGCAAATATTTTTAAAGTATTTGACTCTACGCCCCTTTCGGAAAAGGATTTGAAGGAAAAATAATAATAATTTACTCAAAACTGTTTTTAACAAACATGATCTATAATAGCCCGAGCTCATCAATCAAAAAATTAGTTTTAATTGAGTAAATTAATTCCCATTATTTTTTAAAATTACAATTCAAGTAGCAAGCTAACCTATAAAAAAAAAAAAAAAAAAGGGTGATATTATAAAATTATTTGAAAATTATTATTTAAATTTTCGATTCAAAAAATGTCTAAGTCCTAACAATATTTTTTCTTTGCCATGCGGCTGACTATCTTCTCGTTCAAACGTTGTAAACAAACAATCTCAGAATCCGCATCGCCTCTGAAACCCGTTTGACTTCTTTTACAACGATTGAGCAAAAAGGGTATCCATCCGGTAAGACCGGATGTCCCCCTTTCTCTCGAATGTAGCTCGCTCGTGCATGTATGTGTTCCCGGGTATTTCCTTCGAGATAGACTCCGAACCGTCGCAAATAGCCCATAGTGCAGCTCTAGTGCGACGTTAATTAACCAAAACGAAACCAAACTGATCGGGTCCAATGTCCTGACGCCTTTTAAGGTTGTGTCCACTGAACTCTAATAGCTCAGATACTATCGTGCCAGCTCAGATACTATCCTTGTCATCTGACTATGGTTAAAAGATTCGAGGCATCGTTCCCGGGTCTTTCTTTCGAGATAGGCCCCGAACCGTCGCCAATAGCCCACTGTACAGCTCTAGTGCGACGTTTATTAACAATGAGAGTTTGATCAAATTAGAGGGCATCTTCTTGTAGGAACATTTTAGAACATAAACAACGTGTGAATTTTCCCGTTTCTACATGCACATGCTAAGTATGAAAACTAAAATAGGTAAAATATAAGAGAAATTCCAAGGTAAACTTTATCTTCATTTCAAGTTGTAAATATTAATAATTTGGATCTATAAGATTTGACCCAAAAACTTTAATTTCCCTTAATTTCATTTCTTTAGTATGTTATTATATGTTTTATATTGTACTATTATTATTTATTTATCGTTTATTTGGTTGCATTTCTAATTCATTGCATTCCTCACTACCGGTTGGAGTATCAAATGCCCACCGTTTTGCGCCAAGCAGCAGAGACATAAAAAGTTCAATATAGCAAAGTTGTTAGTAGGTTGGATACCGGAGTAATCTTATTGGATTAATGATACTCTTTGAATCAAATTACAAACGAGAGTTGTTAGTAGGGGGAAAAAAAGGTATTATATTTGTATATAATTAGAATTACAACAAAATACGGAAAAATACTTTTATTTCAACACAAAAATACTTGATAAACGATGAGTACAATCTATCTCAGTATAAATTAAGTGAATATTTTTCTATTGAGGGATTATTTAAAGACTAAAACTTCAAATTATAGTACAGGAGCTAAAGCTCCATGCTAACCCTACAAAACTTCGGCGTCACGGAATTGTCTCCATGTTCCGTTGGAACAGCTGTCTTCTTCTTTTCGGCGTAAAACTCCCCCAATGGACCCCAGTAGCAGAAAAGTGCTGTTGAAATACCCCAAACGACTGCCCGAAGGATTGCCTGTAAGCAGCATGATCGACTGCCCCGACAGGGTCATGGATGTGATCCTGAGTAGCCGGAGACCGCAAAATCGACGTCAGGAGTCTGTGACTTTAGCGCACGGTACGCGTGTGCGCTTAAGAATGTTGTTGAAGTGCCCCAAACGACTGTCCGAAGGATTGCCTGTAAGCACTATGATCGACTGCCCGTAGGGACATTGTTACCTTCGAGATAAATGCTGAACTGCCGCCAACAGCCCAATATAAACTCTAGTGCGATGTTAATTAACCAAAACAAAACTTCAGAATCAATTCGAAACCGCCGCCATTAGCCCGTTGTGGAGCTCAAGTGCGACCAACGCAATGTCCGCCTTTTTGATTTGGCAACAAAAAAAAACGTTCATTTTTGGACTTTGTGACAACGGGGCACCGTACACTAGGAATTTACCAAATCATGTTTTACTTATCATTTAATATCATAGATAGTGGATTAAGTAAATTCTATCCATCTGAGTCACTTTTCAAAATGTAATGTATAACTAAAACAAAATACGCATAATAAATACATAAATCTGGGAAAAGTCAATTATTTGTAATTGTTATTAATATGATAACTACAATTTTCCAACACTAAAATGTCTTCATCCGTGCTGTCCGTAGTCGGTTTTTTAATGTCTTCATCACGTATGTAAGTGCCTTTTTGTTCAATAAAGATAACTTCTTGAAAATATAGATATTCTTTAATTATATATAAAAAGTCAACAATATATACGTTCACAACTAACCAAAAGAATAAGAGCAATAAAAGCTCCCATAAAATAATCAATTACATTTTGTAATGAAAGAATAAGCTGCAGCTATCAGACAACAACGAACTAGAACCGTTAGTAACGATGGTCAAAAACCATTTCCGAAGAAGTACCGGGCTCGTGATATGCCCGCTGTTATATACCGTCAATTGCCTATGACGTAACAAAAGAGATCACTTCACATCTAAGATTGTATGAGATTAGCGGAAATACTTGACATCGCTGAGATCAAGATTGAAAGAGTTTGGTTTGATTGAACTTGGGTTCGAAAGATCCGAAAACGTGATAGATGTCTAACAATCCGGAAGCTTAATGAGAAACTTGCTTATTTCTTATAAGAGCTCTTATGTCAAGTTTAAAAGTGCTTAACTTTAATCTTAAGTTGTATTCCACCTACAGTCTATTCCTAAACTTAAATGTATATGTAACATACATTTGCTCTTTGTATTATTATTGAACACTTCTAATGCAATTATTTACTTTAAAAAAAGGTTGGGGGGAGTGTGGACCCATCCCAAAATAAATGTAAACCAATAATTATAATCATTAGAGATCATTAATTATTTATTACTAGGAGACTCCGCCCCCTGCTCCGCTAACGCTCGCCAATCACTTTTATCACTTTCTGATTTTGTAGAACAGGACAAAAACTGGACAAATAAAGTTTACTTACATATTCCTTCGTCTTTCACGATTAAATGAGAGAAAAAAAAAGTGGACCCGTCTTGGGGAAAGGGTTGGGTCATTGGGACCCTATGCCACCTCCCCTGGATCCTCCAATGTGTCTATTGTATCGAGTATATTGTTGAAATATTTTCAAATGCCCTTCAGTTTTATCACAATTCTTTGATAGGCTATAATAATAAAATTCACTTCTCAAGTTTTCTTTCTTTCAGCTCTTAACGAACAAAATGTGCGCAGCTGTCAAGACATTTGGAATCGGAAAGTTTGATCTGAATCCTCGTGGCAACCTATGGGCAAAAGGTAAAGGAATGTATTCTCAGTGTTCATGGCTGCCAAAGGCGACTATTTTTAAGATTCAGCGACTATTTTTATTAAAATACATCCCACTGCCAAAAGCGACTATTTTAATCAAAACCCTCTAAATTTTACAGTTTTTGGCGACTTTTGTTTGATAACTTTTTTTAACAGCACAGTTTTTCAACTAATATTTTCCAGAATCACGCACCGTTTTACTCATTTTGAAGCGTTACGAAATATGATTGGACATCATTAAACGCTTGTGGAGGTGTTTACTAGTAAATACTTGCCAAGCATGATTTATCGCCAATAAACATTACGTTCTTTACCTTTTAGAGCAATTTGTATTTAGGTTGCATGTGTTACTTTTAGAATTCCCTCCGCAAAGCAAACCTCAGAATGAAATTTTTTCGCAGTTTTTCTTTATTACTATGAATTTAATAAATGTATCAGTTACCAACTATACTCGCGTATATTCCAAATTTTTTCATTTGAATTTTTGTAGAGTTGGCCTATATGCTTGTTAGTTAAAAGAATTGCATAAAATAGCTGGGAAGGAGTGGATTTTCGAGCTGAATCATGGTGATTATTTTTCCCGGTGCCAGAGCACAACAATTTAAACAAAAATATTGTTATCGGCACAATCGTTAGAATCAAAATTGCTGTAAAAATATAAGGGATGGGAATTCGACGCCAGAGAACGCAATTGGGGTAGAATACTAAAATAGAATTGGTGCAAGATATCAAAAGTGGTGTTCTGTGCCAATTCACTACATAACCACATTTATGTGCGATTCTGCACCAATTTTGATTTACATCTTTTTTAACATGTGCGTCAAATGAGCCAACACTTGGTGCATGTTTGTCTGGTGCGAAACGAAGTCGGGAGCCTCAGGAAGTGAAAATGGGAAAAAATTTAAGCACATTTTCTAAAATTTAAATAGTATTTGTAGAATTGTTTTGTTACAAATCTCCATAGACGTAAAGTTATCAAAAATATTGGGGGGGGGGGGGGGGGGTCTCAAAATTTTAACATAGTACATACAATAAGTATAGCGTGATTGATAAGTGACAAGCAGCTACGCCTAGTGTGTGTGGGGGCAGAAGGGGGGGGGGCAAGACTATACAGTATACATTAACCCGTTGCAACATACATATAACAATTGAAAATGTTTTTTTAGAAAAAAAAAAATTGTAATTTTTACAATTTTTTTTTTTATATTTGCAAATCTCTAAATAAATTATATTGAATATGCCTTCAAGAATGAACAAAAAGCTATGGTGCGTCATTGTAATTAATCTCGTGCTGAGAATGGGTGGTTTTGTTAATATTTTATTACCTCCATAGTAACAAACCTCAAAGTACCTTATCCAAAATAATTATCACTTTTGAAATTTGAATGACTAAAATAAATCATTTTTAGAAATGAATTATGAAAGGTTTAATTAAAGTGTTCTTTAGATTATTGTAAAATGTTACTGACTCGGTCAGCTAAGGAGACTTAAAAATAGCTGCATTTTTTAGAGCTATCTAATGTGGGTTCTTTCGAGTACAGAGTTGAATTGAAATGGTGATCCAGAGCAGAATCACATTTCACCAAATACAAATTAGCCTCTGGTCAGTGGGTGGAAAATGAGTTTAGAAACAGGCTTGTGTGCTTGCATATACTCCACCCTCATTTTTTCAAGGTACAACTCAGTGGCAGCCCTGAGAGTTTGACAGAAGTTACATTTTTAAGATCTTGGATAAGAATTCCTGTCATCCATTTTCACATTGTTATTTTTTAAAGCAGATTTATTACAAATACCAAAAATATTGCCTAATATCTGTGGCTTGGAACAAGGATTCGTGTCATAATTAACAGATTTGAAAACAATGGCTTCAAAGTTTGAGGAGGCTCAGCCTTGTTGCAATGCTCTGGAAATCTGTTTGATTTGAAAGGGGGTAGGGCCCTGTGGAGGATATTATTTTCTATTTCATTTAGAAGTTTAAAACCCTATACATATTCCAAATAGTTTATTATTAAAAAAAAATAATGAAATTGACATTGGTCCTGTTTAAAAATTATAAAGCAGTTTTTTTTCAAGTGGTCTGTTTCGCATCCAGTGTTAATCAATCAATCTGAAAAGTTATTGTATGACCTTTTGTCAAAGGTAAATTTAGTGGCCTTTCCTTGATATTCGATTTGAAATTAGCCACACTTATTGGGTTGCTACAAAAATATATGAGCAATTGTCAGCTGTTGTATCCTTTTTTCGAATCAGCTGTGTGGAATTCTTATTCCATATCTGATAATTTTTCTTGGGATTTCCTTTAGGATTGAATTGTGATTGTTGTTTCAGATGGAAATAAGTTTGGTCAAAGACTGCTCTCGAAGATGGGGTGGAGCGAAGGAAAGGGACTGGGGAAGAACGAGAACGGCATCACTGAAGGCATCAAAGTCAGGATGAAGTTCGGTTATTCAGGTAAGACTTGACTCACTGCTCTTAACCTGGATATTTCTAAAATGAATTAGATGATTGTGCTCTGTTAGATTCCTTCCATCATCAATGGCATCATTTTTTTGTTGTGAAAATTAAATTCACAGTTATTTTGAATTCCATACTTTTTTAATATGTTTATTGCATGTGTCTAAAAAGATGCAAGTCTCCTTTTATATGTTATTTTGAAGTTTGTGTCCGGCTGCAAACTTGTGAAAACTACATTTTTTTTTTATGGGCTTCAATATAATGAAAAAATCAGTTATATTTCATGTATTTTTAGTCTGGAATTTTTTTAGAAGCTTCTGGTAAACTTAAAAAAGTAAGGGAATTTTGGTCCTAATAGTGAGTGGGGCAGCTTTTAATTTTTTTTAACTCTGTGTGGAAGAGATTATTTTTATCACCCAAATAACAATCTGTTCTTTTCTTCCCTGCTCTTCAAATTGAATGAGAACTGCATGTTCTTGAACATAAAAAGATGATTTTCTTTTTTTAGTGTGTTCTCTATCGAACTCTTTTTAAAAGTATGACATCACTTGGGTATCAATAAACTTAAGCACTCAGTGTCATGTTTAAGTCACAGAAATAATTATGTGTTATTTTGTCTTCTGTTCTTCAAAATGAAAACATTTAACAAATGTCCTAACCCAATATATACTCTTCTTTCCAAAAATCTCCCCAAAAATTCGGAGTTGGCAGATGGTGACTTCTTCAGATGAATTGTTTGAAAGTCGTAGTAAAAGAAAGAATGTGCAAATATCATGTGGGGCTTTTGATGTACCTTTTGCAAGAATAATAACAATGATTTAAATTTTTTTGCTGCTCCGTTATTAATTGTAGGTAAAAATTTTGGTATGTTTAAAAAGAGCACAAAATTACCTTTCACAGTGATACAAATTTCTATTCACATTTGGAAACTAACTTGAGAAATGTACATTTTTGAGTATGGTAACGGACATACCATTTTTGAACAGGAGTTACATAAGCATGCTATTTGAGGCTCAAATCCTCTGAATTGCTAAATCTCTTTGACAAATTAAGGTACATTAAGCATTTTCTTTTACAGGTACATTGGGCAAACTGAGCATTTTCCTTTTAGGTGTATATTGAGCCTTTTCTTTTTGTAATACGTTAGGCTTTTACTTTTAAGGAACCTTAAGTTTTATTTTAAGGGTATGTTCGGCTTTTCCATTTAAGGGAAACATTCAGTTTTTTTTTCTTTAGGGATAAATATTTTTATTCTTTAGGAACACTGGACTTTCCTTTTTTGGATAGATTAGATTTTTTCTTTTAAGGGTAAATTGCTTTTTTTCTTTTAGGGATACACTGGGGCTTTTCTTTTTAAGATATATTAAGCTTTTAATTGTTCTCTAGGATTTTATTTTAAGGGTACAATAAATTGGGCTTTTTCTTACGGGATTATACCTATACATGGCTTTTTGTTTTGGGAGTATATTGGAATTTTTCTTTTGGGGACACATTCTTTTACCTTACCACATTCTTTTACCAACCCATTGTTTTTATTTTAAGTGTATTTTGGGTTTTACATTGTACTTTTTTTTTCATGGAGAAGCTTTGGCATTATTTTAGGGATAAATTGGAAATTTTATTTTAGGAGTTCATTTGCTTAAAGGAATACACTTTTCAGTCCAGTCAGCAAAGCATGAAAAAAGGGCCAATTCGGAAAAAATCCATAAAAGCTGGAAACAATTTTAATATCTTTTAAAAAGTGTTCTATATCATATATTAATTTTGCACCACCTCGGCGTTGACCGCCATCTTGGAGAAATGGAAGCCAAAATCAGTTTCTTTTAATTATTTTCTAGGTATTCATTATAAAGAAAAATTGTCAATTACAAAATTATTATTTAATTCATTTCCAACAAAAATGTGAAAGTTACTTTTAAAGGGGGAGTAAATACACAAACAAAAGAAGAAGAAGAACCATAATATTAATTGTTGTTTAATTTAAGAATTTACATGGCCTGAACGTATAGTTTTAAGCAACAAACAAAACAAAAAGAGAATTAAAACCAAGACTAAAATTTGATGACCAAATGAAAACAAATTTATTTTAGATAATAAGGGAACGGAACACTTAAAAAACCTTACAATGCCAAACTAGTTAAAAACTAAATGAAATAAAAGGAGAGGGTAAACTAAAAATAAAATAAACTAACTTCAGCAATTTAGTCGAGAGAGATGCGACTGGAGGTCAAGGCGACACAAAATGAGCACAAAAAAGAACATTTTCGTTACTGCCATGAAAGAAATGAAAATGTCCAAAAGGGAGGCGGACGAAAAGGGGGGCACTTAGCACATCCTTCGACAGAGTCAACTCTGATGTCAGCGGATAGAGGTGGTCTATCAAAGGGCGTCGGCCGGGAGTAGTCGTCTAGCAAAAGGATCCCGTTCAGAGGTGGTTGGTGGATGGGATCTTCTCTGGGCGAGAATCACCGGCCTGACGGTGACGAAGGAGACATCCGGGGCTGACATCGGAGGCAATGGCTGAGGACTGGGTCATCCCTCTGGGATCTACGTCGATGGGTGGCGGCGGTTATGACATTTAACTCCGAAACATCTACTTTGATGGGTGGCTTTCGTGCATCGGTGGGTCCCGAAAAAGGATCCAATCAGGCATCTCTTTGTTAAACCCGCAGGTTTTGAAAAGAAGTGGCTCTAGGCCAGCGTTTGATAAAAGGGGAGCTGCACTGCTGTGCTTGTTGGAGCTCCGAAAAATCAGTATCAAGTTATGTCAAGTCAGCATGTCATGTTCCGTAAAAAGCCCCATCAAAACAGCGCACTTCCGCATATATTGCCAAAACCTCGTTGCCAGGTCTCTCAAAACAAACTCCTCAATTTCCCTCGCAGCCAATCACATAATTTAAAAATACAACACCAGTTACAGTTAAACACTAAAATATGATACAGGGGGGGTTCGCTGGGGGGCCGAGTTTGGGGAGTGAAAGAAGTGGAAAATGACTCCAGACAGGGGTTATCGCTCTATTTACCGTTGAAAAAAACTCTAAAGGGGGTTATGAAAAAGGAGGAAATCTAAGTTTGGACTTTATGGAATTAAAAGTGAATGTTCCCAGATACAAAGTTTGACAATTACATAGGATAAATCATTATTATATAAATTAATTAATACAATTAGGGGAGTCTGAAACTAAATTAAATATCAGAGGAATTAAACAATTATGGTTTAACCACAACAAAAATGTCATTTACACTTTTTTTTCTGTGACCGTTCAGACGCTAAACGAGAATTAATTTGGTATCACACCACTACATAGCATGAAAATTCAAGAAATCAAATGATTTCTTGAATTTTAAAAATATGACAGTTTTTTTTTCTTACTTTAGTTTAAAACATCTATTTTTATCTTATGCATATATACTTTAATAAAAAAAATTATATTTTCTAAGAAAATTAAGCATTGCATTTCATGATTTGGTTATTAATAGAAATTAAAAAACCTTTCTCAGTTTAAGTAATATATCTCAAATTTTTCTATTTTATTACTGTTTGCTGATAGTTCTAAATGTCTTTATTTACTCTTCAAAAATTCTTCCCTACAAGTCAGAGACTGTATTCAACACCCATTTCTTATGCATCTTCTACACATATGTTAAGCATAACAAAGTAAGCCGCTTCTATTCACCGCAGCTCAGTAGGAGTAGAGTACTGTGTCCTCATAGTTGAGTGATAATCTTCTGTGTGGTTACATTGCAATTCCCCAGTTTCCTTCAAGCTTTGAAAAGTAAAGTGTTGGTTTAAAACCATTAACGGGGTACACAATAATAAAAGGCATATGTTTACAATGTGTAGCAACAAGTTTTTATTATCGACTTTTAAATGTGACACTTGGGATTAATTAAGAAATGCTGTCTTGTTTGCCACGCAAACTATTCTTTGATTGAGGACCTGCAATGCATTTACTGAAGGAATCAATAGTCATTTAAGTTACAGGCTTCGCAACAGGCCACTTTTTTCCCTAAAAGTCCTTTTTATTACTTGAAGTACTTAAAAATTATTTTTTTCAGAATATGGTCCCTTTTTCCCTTACTTTAGAAAAAATATTTTTCCCTCTTTATGCCTATAACACATTTGTGGCTCTTTCTCTTTCTTATTTAAACATTTTTCTTATGTAAAGTCATTACATTCATGTTCGTAAATGTGTTGAATCTACGACTAGGGTGTTGCACATTTCGAAATATCATTAAACCAGAAAAAGGATGTTTACAAATGTAATTAATCACATTGTTTTGGAATGTGGGCCTAAGTGTAAACTGTTCTTCCAGGACCACTGGATTTTGTTTATGCATTGCATCAAAAGCAAATGTAAATGAAGAAAATGAAAATGGAATGAATCTTAAAAACTGAAAAATAGCATGTGAAAGTGTAAATTGGAATTACATAATTTCCCAGTACCTAATATTCTATTTAAGAAAATACTGTTCGATTTACTTCTGATTTTAAAAATAGACATTTCCTGTAGTAAGTAGCCCGTTCTAAATTTCAAGAAATTTAGCCAAAATTTAAAAAGTTAAATTACTTGAGATTATTACGAAATGAATATTTAAAAAACTTTTTCGCACAAATTTACTAACTTTTTTTAATAATGTTCCGATTCTCTTCAAATTTGGTTGGGATAATGCTTAAAATAGTAGAATGCTATGTAATTTAAAAAAAAAAAAAAAATCTTAATGAATATATTTTTTCCAAATTTCCACTAGGGGTACTGGAAAAAAGAGTGAAAGGAAGTCAAAACGATTCAGTGTGTTCTTAAACATAGTTTTATTGCTGCAACAAAACGCATGCATTAATTCACTGATTTATGTTATACCTAGCTGTTACCCATAGTTTCGCACACATAAAAAAAAAAATGGTTCCTCATCGGGTCGTTAACCCAACCAGCCAACTTGGTTGGTGCAGCCCACCATCCTCTACACAATGGTAGATAATTGATCCCTCATAGGTCGATTCTCCGTTGTTGTGTAATGGGGACTCAAGCACATACTGCAGCCAAAGGGCCCCCCCCCCCTCCCACACGGTACAAAGGTCAAAGGAGGGAATGAGTTAACAATCACCCTGGTCGACGTGTTTCACCTTCTTCTACATGACGGTATGCCATTTATGCACATAAGCTGCTTGCACATGGAGTTATGAGGGTTGAATCATATATTGCAACAATTACATGCAACACCCCCAATCAACATGGTTCAAAGGTCGGAGGGTCCCTTTTTTAAGATGTTTGGTTCCTTTTTCTACTCCTACTTGATTACTATTTTTAATTTTATGTATAAGTTTTCTTATTTCATATATATTGTTTCTTATAGTATTTAATGTTATTTTAGGTGTTGGATTCACTGAAAAACTACAACTTGGTATAGAAAATCATGAATATGATGCAGTTTTAGAAAGTTTGAATAAAAAGTTTAAAACGAATAGTAAAACTACTAAGGTGGAAACTAATTCGGACGGTTTGGAACAAAGATCACAGCAGTTCAAAAACAGACTCCAGTAAGAAACTGTTTATTTAAAGATGACAGAGCGTACAGGCCAGAGTCCTTCCGGAAGCACTTTTATAAATAAAAAATTTACAGTTTAAATTTTTTAATTATTTATTTGCGCCAACACAGAATTTTCTGGTGGTAGTACCACCGGCTATCCTGCCAGAATGAAGGGGGGGGGGGGAACATCTGATCATGAAGGCGAGTCCTGACGGAAGGATGCTGTACGTTCTATCATTAAGAACCTTTCATTTTACAAGTTCATGCACATTTTAATTACTGCATTAATATTATTTGAAAATTGTATGAAATAACTGTACAAGAAACATTAAAACAGCAAAACCGTAAAAAAAGAAATTGCATTATGTGGGTTATGTCATAAATGTTTTAATGAAAAGGCTTTGTAAATTGTCAGTCTTGTGTATTTAACTCATTACATTTATTAGCATTTAATAAAGAAAGTTGGAAGAAAAATAACATTTAGTATTTAAACAATTAGTTAAGACTACAGTTTAAAACATACCTTTAATCTTTGACACGATTTAAGATACACACAATAATTTATGCAGGGGCAAGCCTCGCAATAGGCCCTTTTTTCCCCTAAAAGTCCTTTTTGTTACTTGAAGGTCCTTTTTTTTAGAATAGGGTCCCTTTTTCCCTTATTTTAGAAACAATATTTTTCTCCCTTTATACCTGTGATAACACATTTCTGGCCCTTTTCTCTCCCTTATTTAACCAAAGATTATTTTTTTTCATTTTGTAATAGCCATTACAAAAATCAGCATTCATGTTCGTATTTATGATGAGTCTGCTAATAGGGTGTTGCAACTCTCGAAATATCAGTAAACTAATAGCAGTGTGGAATATCCTAGGACACTATTATCCTTGTTCTTTGTGGTTGTAGCTATCCGTTCTCATCAGGCACTTAATCTCAATATATTCTCTCTATCAATTCCAGTACAAACAAGAAAACCAACACCTCAGGTATACTAATTTAAGATTTAATTAAACTTAAGAGGTTACATATTATTATTATTATTTACAATTAAGGCAAGTGCTCCTACGTGATTGACACTGCCTATTCGTGGACCTCGTGGCATAGTTTTTTAGTCTCTGACTCTTTCTCACAAGATGGCGAACCTCCAGCGTCATCAGAATTCAATTGCGCAGTTTTCTCCGGCCATCCCATTGGACGCTTCACAGGCGTGGGAGTTTTGCCCACGTGATTTCCAACAAACAGGCTTGCTGTTTTTGTCTTTACAAATGTAATTAATCACATTGGTTTAGATTGTAGGCCTATGAGTAGACAATTTATGTCCTTCCAGGGAATCCGTATCTTGTTTATGCATTGTATCAAAAACAAATGTAAATGAAGAGCTTGTTCAGGAGAAGACGGGCAAATAGCAGGTGCAATTGCAATTTTATAAATTCCCAGTATCTCTTATCGTAATTAAGAAAATACTGTTTGATTAATAATTTATTTGGAGTACTGGAAAAACAAGTGAAAGGAGTCGAAAAGATTCAGTGTCTGTTCTTAAACATAGTGTTATTGCTGCGATAAAACGCATATGCTGCCCGTTATATGTTCATTCGTATTTTCACAATCATACAGAAACTACAAATTGTTGATTATTTCACAAAGTTGTTAGCGCGGTATAGAGGGAAAAGATATTTTGTCCAATAAATTTCATCTGCTCCAAAAAGCTTTTTTTGATGTTCTAAAAATTAATTTTAGCTGTTCCAAAACGCCTTTTTGCTGCTCCAAATTTAAATTTTACCTGCTCCGAACATTGCTCCAAAATGCATGCAATTGAATCAAAATTCAAATTTTCAAAATGCACCCTTGTTTATGTAAAATTGTTAAAAAATATAATTATATAAATTTTTGAAACATTAGCATGCCGTTTAACAATTAAAAAAAAATGGTTACAACTTTTTTGTTTTTATTTTATATGTAAAAGTATCTAAACTAAAATAAATAATATAGTATAATAAAGCATTTTCCTATATCCAATGTTTTCACTCTAGAAGAAAAATAAAAGGCCGGATGCTATTATGAGAAAAAGGATACTATTTTTCTCTTGAGGGCCGGCCATCTAGGGATACATCCACTGAAATTGAAACTTTTTACTAAAATTTAAATTTTAACCAAGCTTTCAAGTGTAATATATCAAATTAATCCTGGAAAGTTTGTGCTTATGAATATGTTAGGTATTAATTCATAAGATGATAGTCTTCAGTGAAATTGTTCTGGAAGTTGACATTTTTTCATTTGTATTGGAGCTAAAAATATCACTTTGGTTATTGTATATTATTTTCCTATTTCAGTTCATTTATTTAAAATATTATATATGCAAATGAATAATCGGTTTTGGTATTCATCATGTATACATAGTTAAAATATTTTAAATTAGCTTTTGAATACAATTTTAAATGTATTTAATAGTGATGTATAATTGTCACAAGAGTAACAAAAAACAGTTTCAAATTTTTTAAAACTACTTAACATTTTTAGTTTAAATCTTTTAATCTCTGATTTGTTGGAATAAGACATATTTTACATCATGTATTTTTCAACATTCTCTGCTGTGTTGTCACAAGAGTAACAAATGACTGTGTCACAAGAGTAACAAATGACTGTGTCACAAGAGTAAAGCATAAAATTTCTTTTAATAAATTAAATAGGCTGCCTTCAGACCTAAAGCAATGGCTTGCATTTAGTTGTTTTCTCCATATTTAAAACAAGTTTTTAAGTCGTTTACAGCAGTAATTACAAATTAAATTACTTTCATTCATATTTGTTTTTTTAAAGAATTATTTTCATTTTTATTTACTTTAAGATTACTGAACAATTAATTATGACAACAGGTCCTCGGAATGTATTTATCGTCATTATCAAAACAATTCATATGGCAGTTGCCGATTTATTTCGTTCATTCATAAAGAATTTTTAGCTTACTGCGATACCTTATTTGAATGTAGGAATTCAGAATGTGCAACTTGTAAATATATGATAGAAGAAATATCATAGAAAGACTATATATCACAAAAGATATATTTTCTGTAACCTTTTAATTGTGCATCTCCCAGAAAATGCATCAGCCAAAAGTGCATCTGTTTTTTTCTGATAGTTGCATATTTGGTGGATTCCCATTTTATTACCAATGCACTCGCAGTTACACAAACTAAAAAAATACAATTGTTCTACCTGATTTTCTCACCTGGTAAGTCAGGGAAATGAAGAGAGTGAGAATCCACGTATCTGCCCACAGTTTTTTTGCCTGATATCTAGTTTGGTTCAACCCAGTTGTGTCGAGTTTGCGTTAAATATTTATTCCTTAACCCACTGATGGTTGAGCAAGTTAAATTGTAGATTTGTTTTAACTGCATGAGAGTTTAATTTACATTTTCAATCATTCCTTTTTTAACAAATTTGTTTAAAGAATTATTTTAGTAGTTTTCAAAAGTGCTTTAAATTTGGAAAAACGTTTCAAAATAGAAATGTGTGGGACTTTTTATATGATGTGTATATTGCTGAGGAAACTGGCGATGCAAAAGAACGTGTGCGAGATCCCTCGGGTGGTTAACAAACTTTTACAGAATTTTTAAAAACCCTAATTGCTTTAACATTGTAATGCATTACACAAATATTAAAAAATGAATTTATTTACTGTTATTTTTACATATTAAAAAATGTGTTCAATTCTTTCCATTTTTGTTCCAAATTCAGCTACCAGAAGTTTCTGAGAGGGAAGGACTTTGGTCGTTACTCCGAGAAGGACATGGACAGCATCTTTGTCACGAGGAAGTCGGATGCACCCGTGGTGAGTGGAACGATTTTCGCTCGACTCTTACTAGGGATGGACCGGATAGTGGTTTTGCCAATATCGGATATCCGGTGCACATTAAAAACGGATACTGAATATCTGAATTGGATTTTGCCAAATGTCTGGCAATTTTTTTTTTTTACAAAAAGATATTCTCTTGACCGTTCTATAATGAGCTGTTCATATTCATTCTGATTTTGAAACGGCTGGACCTGTATTGTACGATGTGTTTGGAAATGTAATTTTGAAATATTTCCAAATTGCAGATCTAAATTGCACTATATTTAAATGCTGAAATTATTTCTTACTATAGTGGAGAGTAAAAAAAATTCTAATATATAACGAACAGAGACTCAGCTATGAACCTTACACCCATGTGGAGTGTTCAAATTCGAAGGTACTCCAAGATATTCAGTAGCTGATTCCGAATGTCCACAGCATATCTTTCTTACTATCTGTTCTCTGTGACCCACTGTGTCTGAAACGCATCGTGTCGGGCGTTAATGAAAAAGTAATCGCTTCACTCCTTACCCACCTAAATAACCCGACAAAAATTCAAAGGAGAATCGGCTGACTGCTGACATTACTATTATTTTTAGGAAAATACTGAAAGCGAAAACAAAAAATTATTGATTGCCACAAAAAAATATAATCTGTGGCGTTTTATTCTCTGGGATATCCGGTTTGGTAACCGTAAATTTCGGCACTTTGTTTCCAGATATCGGATAGTTACCAGATAATTAAAAATCAGCCGCGAATACAACATAGCTACAGGATATCCATTTCATCCCTACATCTTACGTGTCATCCATGCTTTGGTGCAAATGGAAAAAAGTTTGTTTGCAATTAAAGTAATAGTGGTGCGAGTTTCAACTGGACTTGAACTACTATTACAGGCCTCGCAACAGGACCCTTTTTCCCCCTAAAAGTCCTCTCTGTTACTTGAAGTACTTAAAAGTACATTTTTTTCTGAATATGATCTCTTTTCCCCTTATTTTAGCAAAAATATTTTTTTCCCTTTATGCCTGTGATAACACATTTCTGGCCCTTTTTCCTCCTCTCTTTTATCTCTGGTTAAATATTTTTTTAATTTTGTAATGGCCATTACAAAAATCACCATGTTCGTATTTATGTTGATTCTGCTAATAGGGTGTTGCAACTCTCGAAATATCATTAAACTAGGAGCAGGCTTGCTGTTTTTGTCTTGACAGATTACATTGGTGTAGAATGTAGGCCTATGTGTAAATAATTTCTGTCCTTCCAGGACCACCTGATCTTGTTGACACCATGACTGGTGTTTATGTTAGTATGATTTAGGAATAGGGATGTTTAATGCATAACGTGTACACTATTTAACCAATAGTTATTAAACTCTTACATTTGGTAATGGAAAAGTCACGGACTTGTGATTGATGTAATAAAATCTCTGATTATAAATTATTTGCCTGGCACCAGCAATAATTGCACTGCAAATTTTAATTAGCTGAGTGACTGAAAAAATCACTCAGCAACTGTCCAATGATTATTTTAATTGCATTCAACTCGGTGCTACCATGTTTCAGATTTCGAAATCGCCAAAGTAAAGAAGAAAGGTCGTCCAAACTCGTATTTCACAATCCATACAAAATCCGCGAATTGTTGATTATTTGACGACGTTGTTAGTGCTGTATAGAGCGAAAGGATATTTTGTCCAATAGTTACATGTCCGATAATTGCTAAATGAGCAGATACAATTTGAATTTTTCAGTTGCATGCAACTAAATAGTTCAGTTGAATGTCCGATAGTTGCCAGTGCGCAGCCAGCCTGTATTGTTACATAGAAAATACAACTTTTTTTTTATTTAACTCTTTTTGCTCTATTGCGTTTTTCCTATAATGTTGTAACTCTCACATTGATGACTTAAAATTTAATGAGGATTTAAACATTGTAGGTTCCTTTTTGTCCCATTTTTTAAGATTTTTGGTGCCTTTTTCCCTAGGGACATATGTCAAGAGTGCTGCGATCCCTGCTGTTACTTTAAACGCCTCATATATATATTTACAGTGCTCGGTTTCTAGAAATAGAGGTACCGGAACGGTAACCTTTCGTAGGGTGTGGGAGTGCAATGCTTCAGCCATCAAACTAAGTCTTGAATCATAATTTTTTTTCCTAAAGAGAGGTACCGGAACACTGTTCTGGTGCGTTCCGGCTTAAATCGAGCCCTTATATATATTTAAAAAAATAAGCCCTAGGTGGAATTTTCAATTCTTTGGCTCTTATTTAGATTATATTTCAAAAAGTAATAATCCTAAAATTACAAAATTAAGTCAGTTGTTAAGAAATGTATGGGAAATAAGCCTTTGTTTCAATACAATTATTAGTTTAGAAATTATTTAATATTTAAAGTCGTTGTTGCATAAAATTTTGCTTACAAGTAATTTGGTCCGTCAAGTTTCTCCCACAATTCACAGAAGAGAACTCAATTTTTTTTACGGGATGTAGGAATAGGTCTGAACTAGAAAACTAAGTAATTATTTTTTTTTAATTCAAAAAAGTTTTGATTTTATTATGGTTAAAAACCATAATTGTATTTCATTTTATTTCCTTTTTATTATTTATTTGTAACAGACTACTTTAAATTGAATAATGTGGAATTTCTTGATCTATTTATCAAACTTTTGTACCTGTGAACTTTCACTAAGAATTCCAAAAAGATCAAACTGAATATTACCCATTTTTATAAACCCCATAAGAGGCTTCAAGTGTAGATAGACCGATGACCCCCAGTCTGGAGTCAATTTCATGTGGAAAAGGTCCGTTCTTACTGCATTTTCTTCTCAAATTGCACTCCCTTCAAGATTCCTAGGTTTTAAATTACACTTCGTATTCAGCACCTGGAGTGGGTTCGTAAACAAACTTACTGGTTTTCAACAGTGAAGAATAGGAAACCTGTTAACTGCAACCGTTTTTTTTTTTTAAATTCTATGTTTGGCCGTTGGATTAATTGGGGTTCTAATTTTTAGCAAACTGACAATGCTGTTTTGGTGCTTATATATACGAGAGCACACTTTTTTTTTGGGGGGGGGGGGGGTCCCGTCTTCAAATCACCTCTGGGTTCCGGGTCATCCATGTCGGCCACCTATTTTAGAGACTGTCCTTCAAGCCCCAAACAACTGAGACAACTCTGACAATGGATGAGCTTCTCCACTTGAATACCCCTTTTCGTCCGTTTTCAAATGAGACACCTTTTCTTTTAATGGCAGTAGTGGCGTGGCCATGTTTTTACATACCATTCACTTTTAATGTTTAGTGTTAACAATCAATCACATCTCTCGACGAAGTTTTCATAGTTATTTTTTAGTTGCCCTTGTTTGTTAAAATGTCTTCTTTCCAATGTCATAAAGATTATATTTTTTTCTTCACAATTAAATTAAATATCGTAAATTAAACTAGGTATTAAAAACAACAAAGAAATGTGTTTCTTTCTGGAGGTTTTGCGGGCTTGTGAATGAGTTAAATCAGGCTGCTGCGGTGTTTAATCGTAATGCAAGAAAAAAAGTATCTCTAAAGATCGAAATTGAGTTTAGAAGATAGCTGTGGATTTCAGATTCAACTTTTAAAGTGTCCTGTAATGATTTATATAACTAAAAAAATTATTGTTGCTAGGGCACATTGTCTGTGTGTTCTACCCTGCAGTGATCATTAGTTTACGAAGCAAACCAAAGAGGATGTCCTAGTTTTGTATATAAAAAAAGGTTTTATACTGCTGATAATTGTGTTGCAATCTTTCCAGGGTTGAGGAGCTTTAAAGCAAGTAGGGGGCAGAACCCCTTAGTATATATAAATTAAGGTTTTAAAATCTTCAACTTTTGGAAACAAAAGTTCACATTTGTTTTGATTTTATATCCATCTTTCCAACCTCATACTATTTCTGAACTCCACAGACATACTTTATTTGAGAAGGAGGAGTTTATTTTCAAATGGGAATATTGAGGAAATGTTTCTTTTTGAAAATAATTTCCTCATTTGTTATTTTAAGTATTTTATGTTTTTTAATGAAATTACAATGAATAGTTGAAAAAAAAAGTTTAGTTTCTTTTGTATATATTTTAAATATTTGTGATTGACAACTGTTGATTAGTAAGTAAGTTACGTAATAAGCATAATAGTTCTTTTATATATAAAATTGCAATGTGTTTAATAATGACTGATAATATTGATGCCTTTCATATCTAAATATCTGTTGCGGTGCATTAAGGCTTGCCATGTTTCTTAATGCTATATATTCACTGTCCATTCTGTAAGAAAGTGTCACCCAATTTTTACTTAATCAATCCTATGAAGGATTCAAAAAGTTTTTTAATATCTTAAGATAGTTAAATAATATGTGTTGTCTGTCCCAAAAAATAAAAAAAAAAAAAATAAAGAATTAAACAATTTTTATTAGATATTCACACCTTTGAACTGATTTTCTCGTAATGTTAGAGATTCAATACATTTGAATACTGTTTTATGATTAATGTATACTTTTTACTGACCCTCACATGTTTCATAACTGCAACAATATTTGACAGTAAATAAACATGAAAATTTTAGGTATGAACTACTTGTTGCTAAATATGTGTTATGATGAGTGTCAAACTGTACATTCGTTAAATAGGTAGTTTATATACATTTAATACAATATTAGTATGATTATATGTTATTTTTCATTGCCATTCTTCAAAATTGGTTTTGTTTGTCAAATGATTTAAATTGCAATAATATTTGACAGACTCTGTCAAAATCGGATTCTACGAATGCCGACAACGCACAGACCGAGAATTCTACTCCCGAGGAACTTCCTACATTTAAAAGTCAGCTGAGCATGAATGATTATTTTTCAATGAAACTAAAAAACAAATCTGGTAAGTTGCTATCTTGAAATGTTGTACAAAATAAAATACTTGAAAAAGGTTTGGGCTAGTCGCACAATGACAATTATTGGGCATGCAACTCAACTCTTCAGTTCATGCAACTGATAAACTTAAATCATTTCCCCTCACTGAGCCACTTTTAATTGCACAAAATATCCTTTCGCTCCTACTGCATTAGCAGCACTGGCAATTTGGAAATTTTGTACGGATTGTGGTAATACAATTTTGTTGAATTTTCACCTACACTTTGACAATTACACAATCGTAGACCTGGCAGTCCTAAGTTGGATGTCGTTAAAAATTACTTGCAAGTTTTTAATTGCCTCAGTTGATTGCCTGTAATCTCAGAATATTACTTAAAAATATTAAAAAAAAAAAAAAAAAGAGTAACCCTCTGATGGAGCTGAAGAATTTAAGTTGTCCATAGATATCCAGTTTGTTTTTAGTAATGTACATTAACTTTAAATTCATAAAAATATTCGATATTAAAATATTTTTCAAATCAAATGCATTGGGATGTTTTTAGGAAGCTATATCTATTAAAATAATAAAAATTATATATAATATGCATGCATTGGAAATATAAAATAAACTATTTATCAGAAAAAATACCCTTACAATTTTGAAATTTCACTAAATTCTCCGAGTGGTAATAGAATTTTATGGGTAAAAACTTTGATTGACAACACCTTTAATCTTCAGAAATTTACCATTCTCTGTGTTCATGAAAATGTGTATTTGAAAATATATGAAATTGAAAGTGAACACCACCGTTATAAAATGTTTAAGGAACTCTACCTGATGAAACCTCATATTTGAGATGGTATTTTTATGGATGCCAAGTGGTGTCGCCGCCTATGCGATGAAATCCTCATACAAAAGAAATAGTAGCTTTAATTGTGTTAATGAAAAGGTTGCTATTTTTTTTAATTATTGATTTTTATCCAGGTAGTAGATTTGTGGTAGATATGTAAAGATTTTATTTCATTACATGGACGAAATGTATATAGATCAAAGTGGCAACATAACCTGAAAAACTGGGAATTATGAAATTTATAAAGTTTTACAAAACTCATGGAAAATTTCAAATTTGGATCATTAAAACATAAATTATTGTCTCTTCTGCCCTCTATTCCGGATAATTTAGTTGTCAATATTTCCTTTTAGTTCTGAAAAAGAATTTAAAAAGAATGCATGGTTATGCACATTTTCAGTTTTATTTTTGTACAAATGTGAACCACTGCTAGAGGGAGAAGTAAAAACAAAGTGCATTGGACTTTGGATTGTAAGCAATATGTGAGGGGCTAATGCAGGCCTCGTAACAAGTCCCTTTTCCGCTTAAAAGTCCTTTTTGTTACTTGAAGTACTTAAAAGTCCTTTTTTTCAGAATGTAGTCTCTTTTTCCATTATTTAAAAAATATATATATATATTTGCCTATGACATATTTCTGGCCCTTTGGGGCAAATGTGTATGACTAGTGGGGCATTTCTGCACACTGGTAAGAAAAAATCGCCACCAACTCTATGTTAAAATATGCCCTTGTGGATGGGGCTCCTGGTGAAGCAAGCATTGTGACCGGAGGTCTATTGTACTGTCCCCTAGAAATAAAATAAATCCTTGGATCACTTATGAAAAGAGATCCGTAGCTGAAGCGAAATTCAGCAAAGACCTAATAGAAATGCCCTGAAGCTCCCAAGGCACAGGTAAGTGACGCCCAAGTGCTCAAACCTGTGAGCAGAAAAGGTGTCACACTGGAGAATATGGACAATGGTTTCATCTTCATCCCTACATTTCCTGCACAGAGGGTCATCCGTAATCCTCACGACAGTTAGATGCCTCCTGAGAGTACTGTGTCCAGCCATTAATCCAATGGCCCTACGAATACCAGAGCGATTGGGCTCTAACAGCAGCTCTCTATGAAGAGAACTAGTACATCCACTATTCAGCTCCATGGCTTGTCTCTGGTCCACTACATTATGCCAGTCACTGTACTGTTGATTACTAAAAATGGAGAAGACAGTACCTCTAATAACTTCATTAAAGATACCTAATGCTGGCTCAAAACCAATAAAGGGGGAAAACTAGAGCTCAGCCTGGCCAGTTCATTTGCATTATCATTATCCTGAATGCCTGAGTTTTCTGGAAGCACAATCCAGACCAATAGTGAAGTATAATTGGGTTTCTGTAGAGTCGGGAGAGCTGCCGCCTGGCTGTCCGAATATATGTAGATATGTTTTCCATGTAAGCCCCTGCCTATGCATATTTTGCAGCATATAAGGATAACGTAGACAGCTTGGAAAACTGTGGTGAGTTGTCCAAGAAGATAGGATGTTTTCGTTTTGTCTGCATGGCAGAAGACACCTGCCCCAGTGAAATTATCAAGTTTAGAGCCGTCGGTGTGCTAAACAATATGGTTATGATTACTTGTTGGAGCCTCAGTCCAATCTGCCCGTGAGAGGAAATGGACATTAAAAGGCTTATTAAAGCCAAATCTTACAAGCATTATATCACAGGGCATGTTGAACAGCTGATGGATGCTCAGTGACCTTAGGATTTAGATGTCTCCAAGACAAATATTTTGAATAGTCAATCCAGTGATCCAAATATTTCAATCTTTTTACACAAATGATATAGCCTCAATTCACATATGAAGAGGATGCAAGCCAAGGAGAAGCTCTAAGGTTGCTGTTTGAGTGGTTTTATGACAACTAGAGATTGCAATGCACGCCATCCTTTGAATTTTTGCAAGATCTATGCCCCAATATGAAAATTCCCACTAGGGCATATTCTTTTTTAAAAAAACAGAGATATATGCATTAATATGACTAATGACACGAACTTATTAAACTTAAATAACTTGCATATCAATGGCTAAATTCTTCATCATTGTGTGTTTACTTTTGTAAATTTTTGGATAACCTCAAAAGAAGACAAAACTTTGCCCTTTCTCGTACTCGGGCCGAACTTTCAACCTGTACCACAAAATTTTTATTTGGAAGGCAAGGTTTGTGCAGGAAGAAAGAGCTTAGGCTCCCCCTTCACATTGATACCAATATCACGGTTGGTTCGAAAATGGACATACAATGATTGTGCTTTTAGCCATCGATTAGTATCATTGTCAGTTTATCTTGAAGGATTTATGAATGGATTTATTTTGTTCTTTTTCAGGGGAAGCTCCGCAATCAACCTTAGTCTCCCAAAATACGAGCTCTTCTCATGATAATGGAATTTCAAATAAAAAGAGGAAAGCGGAGCTAAAAAACAATTCCAGAACATACAAAAAACTTAAATCTGAGCCTCCTTATAAGTCGGATGACGATGGCAATCTGCCAAAGGTTGCCATCAACAATGCGAAAGTGAAAAATGAAGAGTCGAATGGTGGGGGAATTCCCGCCAAGGAGAAGCAAGTGGGAATGAAGTCGAAGAAGTTGGCGGGGAAACTCGGAAGTTTGAAGAGCTGCCTGAAAAGTAAATTCCTCTCCAACCAGTGGTTTACGCAACAGAAGAAGGAGGTGTCCTTCAACGACAGCGTTTCCTACACAATCATCGAGGACGCTCCGGACGGAGATCTCGCTTGCTGTGAAGCTGAAGGCTGCTACTCGACCGCGGAATGCACCAATGGTTCAGTTGAGGATTGGGACGCAGTCGAGGGGGTTCTCGATGGGGTCGCGATCGGAGAATCCAGTGACAATCGTCTTCACGCAGACAATTACACAAACATTACTGTGAATGAAAGCGCGAAATCAAGTTGCGTGGGAACTGCAGCGGACGACATGGAAGATTCAAAGGACGACGCTTCGGACATCCCGAAATGTTTCGATATACCGAAATGTGACAATGCAAACTACAACACTTGGTTGGAGTCGCAGAGGATTGCTATAAAAATGAAACTTTATAAGAATATGGTGAAAAAAATTAAGAAAAACCCTGTTTTACGAACATCTAACCTGTTAGATATAAAAGGATATGGTAATTGGGGAATTTAAATAAATTTCAATTAGACTGTTCCCATTCTTTCATTCTAATTAAGTACTTTTTTTCCTTTTCGACTTACTGCTGTAACTTTAGGCAAAACATGGATGAAATTTTAATTTTGTTTAGTACGGGGGAAGGGATATTTACATCGTCAAAATATAAGTAAGGCATCTATGCGGCTGACAATTTATCAAAGCCATCAAAAAGTAAAAGCCTGCAAAACTAAATTAAAAAAAAAAAAAAATTCTCTTGTGGAACGATATTCAATGATTATCATATGATTGAAAACTAGTATTAAGTATTACTTTCAGCTTTTCAACACTATTCGACTATGGACATTATCTACGGCACTAAATCTTTGGCTTGGAACTAAAAGAACCAATGCCATATGTGACAGTTTTGAGAAAAGTGGCTTTAAAAAGCTTAAGACTCGCCCTTGTTGCCAGTAAACTCAAAAACAAAGCAACGTATCATGGTAAAAATTGGTTCAGTAAAGAATGCAACATGAAGTAGTCTATAGCCAATGCAACAGCTTAAATTTGCTGAAATATATCTTTTTTCAAATAAGTATAGGCTGTGTTCGATTTCTAGAAATAGAGGTGCCGGAACTGTAACCTTCTGTGGGGTGTGGAGGTATTCCAAATTATTGAGCTGAAAAGAAGAAATCTTGAGCATTTTATTTAATTCCAAATTTTATTTTGCAAAACAAGTACACAAATGTGTTGTAGTAAAGTAATAAAAAAACACATTTTCATTATTGCTTAAGTTGTCTGCCCATCCTAAAATTATGTCCAAAATGTCAACATGTTTTCATCATACTTCCTGTCTCTGGACCTCTCCTTACTTTTGACGGTTTATGCTGAGTGGTGTCCAGGCACAAGCCAAGAGTCAACATATGTAGCTGGGTTAAAGAGTCGGAAGAGGAGGTCCATTGATTTTTACAAAGAACAGGCTAGAAACCGTTGCAGTATTCAGTTATGATCTCAATGGTGTGATAATGTTGTTTAACTGTGAGAAACCTCTTTCACATTTACTCGACGATATGGCTATCGAATGGATTGACTGTTTCAACGGGGGGAGACTTTCCGGGAACACTCTGGAGTGGAGATAATCTCGGAATCCTATTATAATTAGTTGCCTTTCATTGAGTTTGAACTTGGAGACATTACTTTGATGGTATCAGCACGTTCAAAGTCTTTTTCACTGAGCAGTCTTGTTTCAATAGACTTTGTAAGTGCCTCGTATTACTTTTCGAAGTTCAAAGGCTGGTTGTCTTTCCTACCTTCTTTTTCGTGGAGAGGTACTCCGGAAAAAGACAAGTTGTTTACTGCTTCTTGAGCCATCGATGAGTAAAATCCTGCAACTAATTTTCTTTCCTCAAACAAAGCAGCTGTAATTTTTAACTTTTTGTTAGCATAGCTTAGGTCGATGTTGCGAAGCTTCACTTAACTCTGAGATCTCCTGAAAAGCACCGGCCATCCAACCCAAGTCTAGAATGAAATTAATTTCAGTAATCTTTTTGAGGAGGCCTTTAAACGTACTTTTTACTCTGCTATCTCTGGTTGGGTCATTTGAAGCTTCATTAAAGTAACGGACTAGTGCTTCATAAGACTTCCAAACGGCTGACACACACATCTGAAACAAGACTCTACCCAACGTGTGCTCAAAACTCTTCCGAAATTTAAAAGTTCTGTCTCTAGTAAACTTGCACAGGTTCGCAGTTCCCTGCTGTCCTGTTCCCTTCACTCCTGAAACTGACTTAACTACATCAGAAACTGAAAGCTCTAACCTGTTGTTAGCACAGTGCCAAACAATAACAGAAAGGAATTTTATACAAAATAATACTCCAACACTTTTATTTTTACCAATCTTAGTAGCAGCGCCGTCACGTGTTATGTTTTTTATTTAAAAACGTCTCTGTTATTCCATTAGAGTGAAGACAGTTAATCAAAGAGTGGAATACCGCCATAGCAATAACACCATCAAGTTCGAGATACCTAAATCCTAGTACTTTTTAATTTTTATGTTCACGACTTTACATGCTTTTACTACTACAAATTAAACAGATGTTTTTGTAAAATGTTTTTTTGTTGTTATATAAAAATTCATAAAAATTAATGATTAAAGTAACGTTTGCGAATATTAGTCTTGTAACATAATGCCAATAAAAATAATATATTTTGCAAAAATAAAAGTAAAACAGTTGGCGATGTTGCTTTGATGCCAATTGGTGTTGAAAACTTATATTATTTTAAAAGTTGCATTTTTTTTGTACAAAATTTAACCCTGCAGTGAGAATAAAAGTTCAGTAAGAAATATTAAACTTCACGTTTATTAGTTTTAATATTGGCGATGTAATAATATATCAAATACCAAAATATTGCATTTTTCCAAATGAAAATAATTTTTTTTTTTTTTTTTTTTTTTTTTTTGTCTTTTGTCAATTGGCGACCGGAGTCCATTTATCCGCCTTTGAACATAATTTTTGAAGAAGAATAAATTAGGAATATTCTTTTTATAACTATTAACATTGCAATTTCAGATAATTGTAAAATATAATTTTAAATATGCCTGCTTCAAATTTTACTGGCAATATTTTTTAAAATTAATTTTAAAATATTTATTTTTGAATTTCAATAAAATGTTTTTGAACTGAAACCTTGAAAATAAGCTACATGGTGGTATAAATATAGATACCCCAAGTAAAACTCTTAGGGTAACCATTCCGATAATACAGCACTGTTCCTCTCCATAACAAATAGCACTATTGGCATACATATAATAACGTTGAATAGGAAATTATGCACCGGCGCGTATTAGATCTCAAAACAAAGCAATGTTCCGGGCCTGAATGGATACCCACGTCGTCAGACGAAACAGCTGGTTTATATTCCTCCGGCGAGATTTTTGTTAACGACCAAAGAAAAATCGCAACAAAAACATCTAGTATTGTTGAAAAATATTTTGAATCACCTAGGTACAATACTACAATATAGGGAAATCTACATGTACATTTCCAATACGAATAACGTATGAGAAAATTAAAAAAAAATATAACTTTTGAACAGTGGTGGAACCTAAAAAAATATTTGTAAAATAAGCAATAAAATTTTCTTATTGTTTATTATATTTTGATAATTTAAATAATAATGTTACTATTTTCGCACTAATTTCACTGTTTTAGTTATTGTTTTACAAAACGTTGACATTAATTTTAACATTTTGTTACTAATTTCACAAATTGACGTTAATTTTATTATTTGGATACTAATTTCGCCATTTTGATAATATTTTTAAATATAGGACTATATTTTAGCTCATTTGGCAACATTTTTATTAATTTGGCGACATTTTTAATTCATTTGGCAACAATTAGCGATATTTACTCATCAGCCAATCAAAATGCATCGTTTATTCCAGTACTGTCGAAAAATATTTTTGGTCGCCAAACATATAAATTTCCCATAGGATAAATGTATTGGAAAATGGAAAAGTCCTATAACTTTCGAACGGTTACAGATATCCACATGAAACAAAGTGCAGTTTTTAAACTGGGAAAATATTGTTAAAATAGTGCAAGTTTCATAAAAATCCGTGCATTAGTTTTTGAGTTAAATCCAGACAAACAGACAGAAAAAAAAAGTTTTAACGCGATTTTCTGAATTAGGGTATCCTAATTCGTGAAGAAAACTAAAAAAATGAGTGGTTTTGTTCGATTCCGCAGATAGACACTCCATTCTTATATATAAGTACTAGCAATATGGCCCAGCGTTGCTCGTGGTCAATTTGTGAAGTAAGAGCTGTGTGACTCTTTTAGTTAGTGTATCCAGTCTAATATTTTTCTCTATATCCTGTCTAAATTTATTCAATTACCTTGAGTAGTTATGGGGATACCTTAATCTATTATTTTTTAATTTTTATATTCACGACTTTACATTTTTGTAAAATGTATATATTTTGCAATATAAAAATCTCTAAAAATTAATCATTAAAAAACTCTTCCTAATATTAACCTGTAATATGATGTCGATAAAAATAATGCATTCTGCAGAAAATGAAAATAAAACACTTGGCGATGTTGTTGGAATGCCAAATGGCGTTGAAAGCTTATATCTCTCTATTTTAAAAAAAAGTAAGCCCTAGGGGGAAAAAGTAAGCACTAGGGAGAATTTTCAGTTCTTTCAATGTTATTCAGATCGTATCTCAAAATGTAAAAGTCCTAAAATTACGAAATTAAGTGAATTTGTTAAGAAATGTTTGATAAATAAGAAGAATATATTTTTGTTTTAATACTGTTATTAGTTTATAAGTTATTTAATATTAAAGTCGTCGTTGATAAAATTTCGCTTACAAGTAATTTTGTCCGTCGAGTTTCTGAAACACTATTAAGTGGAGAGATCCAATTTTTTTAGGGAGTGTACAAATAGGTTTGAACTGGAAATCCAATTAAGCATTTTTTTAAATTCGATTTAGTTTTGGATTTATTAATTTTTTAAACATTTAAACACGCTCCACTTTTTGAAGTTTTTTTACCCTCATTTTTGAAACGTGATTTCTAAATTGCTATAAGTCATTTAAAATTACATATTTTCTTATTCAAAAAAATATATTACTGTTCGTTAAAACTTCCTCTTTTCGATGTTATAAAAATTATATTTCTATCTTTACAATTAAATTAGATATGGTCACTTAAGATAGGTATAAAAAATAGCGAAGAAGGATAAAAATGTCGGATATTTCGAGCAAATTTTAATTTGCGACTTTTTGTCTCATTGTTCCTCTTGCATCTCAAAAGGTAAATGTCCTAAAATTATGAAATTATGCCGGTTTATTAAGAAATGTTTGGGAAATAAGGTGAATATATTTGTTTTTTAATACGATTAGTATAATAGACGTTATTTTATGTTAAAGTCATAATTTTAAAAAATTTCGAGTACAATTCATACATTTTTAGACACTTGTCTTCCAATTTTCAACAAAAAAATAAATAAATAATTAGGGATACATATTAAACTATTGGTTACAAACGATCCAGAGCGTTTGTGAAAATTCGATTTAGTTTTGTAGTTATTAATTTTTAAATAATTGACGAAATGTCTGAAATAATCGTCAATTTTACGCGTAAAATTTTAAGTGATAAATTAAAACTGCTCTAAGTAGTTCAAAAGTATACTTTTTCCCCGTTAAAAAAATATAGTTATGTTCGTAAAATCTTTCTTTCTTGAATGGTATCAATACTGAAATTCTATCTTAAAAAATAAATTATATGTAACTATTTATGTGAAGTACTATAAATATTATTAAAAGATACTTCGGAACGAAATGCCAACATTGGCAAAATGCCAACATGTATTTGGCTGCCAACGGCGAATTATTATTAGCGCCAATTCCCAATTATCTTACTTTATATAATTATAAGTTGGCGATTAAGCCTATTTATGCTTGGCGCGTTTATGCTGTTGTTTGTTTACACATGTTTCGCTTTTCAATGAGCACAATTGCGTTGAAGCAGTTCTACAGTTGAGTTTTCCCAGTTATCAGGGGGGGGGGGGGGAAGCATGCCCCCACCCCTCCCCTCTGTAAACTTGAAACCTTAAAAGTTGGGAATTTCGAGTTTTAAAAATCCCTGAGTTTGGAAAATTTATGCCTCAGGCAAATTAATATTATTAGCAAATGAAAGCGCCGGAAGACTAGAAATTGCAAAAACTTGTATTAAGATGAAACTTGAATTAGACCTCAAAACGGACCACTGCATTGGAACGTGCGTGCGACAAATCAATACTTTCGAAAGAACTGTTTAATATTACATATAAAAAAGCTAAAAATTTCTTATAAGTTGGAACTGGGAATTTTTTTAGCTCTGTTGCGTTGTGAATTTCGAATTGGTAAGTGTGGTCTGGTTAAATAACGTCGCACTAGAGCTGCACATTGAACTACTGGCGTTGGTTCGAGCAAAGCGCCCTTGATTTGTTATTGGTACGTATTTACTTACTACATCAAGGACGCTTTGGTTCGAGGCCTTTCTCGAAGAAAATACCCGGGAACGATGCCTCATATTTTTAACAGTGGTCAGAAAACGAGGACAACACTTCAGCTGGTACCCGATGTCCTTAAGTTGGGAATTTTTAATCGTTCAAGTTCGGAATTTCGGATCGTTAAGTTGAGAAATTTCTTGTCTCAACATCCGAAAAATAAATTTGTGTGACGGCACTGCCAGTAATAATTTATATAACTAAAAAAAAGTATTATTGTTAGGACACATTGTCATTGTCTACAGTGTATGAAGCCGGTATTGGTTTGCGAAGCAAACTAAAGAGGATTGCGTAGCAATCCTCCGGGGGTTGGCGGAGCATTAGCGGAGCAGGGGGCGGAGCCCCCCAGTTAATTAAAAAGTTGTATATATTTTGTATTGAAATTAATCCCAGTAACAAAAAAATGCAATTATTAAACTTCACATTCACTATTTTTAATACTGATAATACAATAACACATCAAAGCTAAAAAATATCATATTCTTCCAATTGGAAATAATGTATTGTATTTGGCGAAGTGTTTTGGGTGCCAATTGGCGACCGGAGTTTTGGTGTCCGTCTTTAATAACTATTTCTAAGAAAAATAAATAAAGAATTATATTATTTTGTAACTGTACACGCTGAATAGTTTTTCCCCTTCTAGAGAATTGTGCCATAGAATAATTTTAAATATGCCTGCGTCAATAATTACAGGCAATAATTTTCTAGTAAATATGAATTTTCAAATATTCATTTCTGAATTTGAATAAAATGATTCTGAAGTGAAATCTTTCAAATAAGCTACATGGAGGTATAAATATAGAAACCCTTAGTTAAAATTTTAGAGGACCCATTCCGACACTATAGCACTGTTCCACTTCGTAACAAATAGTACTAACGGCATAAATGTAATAACGTTGGATAGAAAATTAGGCACCGACGCTTTTAAGATCTTGAAACAAATCAATGTTCAGGGCATGCATGGATACCCGCGGCGTCCGACGAAAATGCTGGTTTATCTTACTCCTTCGGTTGGCGAGGTTTAGTTAACGACCGATTCCTATAATCTGCTGCCTAATAAATGTGTTTTTAATGAAAAATTGCAATAATAGAAGGCAGCCAGTATTGTCGAAAAATATGTTTGGTCGCCAAGGTGGTTTTTAACAATAATGTTATAAAGGGAAGATCGAGTTGTAAATTTCCCATAGGAGTAATGTTAGAGAAAATGGAAAAAGCTCTATAACTTTTAAACGGCTGCAGATATCCACACGAAACAAACTGCAGATTTTAAACTGAGAACATATTGTTCTAATGGTGCAAGTTTCATAAAAATCTGTGCAGTAGTTTTTGAGTTAAATCCGGACAAACAGACAAAACAAATTTAAATGTGATTTTCTGAATCAGTGTATCCTAATTCGTGAAGAAAACCCAAAATGAGGGGTTTTGTTCGATTCCACAGACAGGCACTCCATTCTATATATCAGTATCGATTGATTCTCTAAATATTAAAATACCGATTATTTAGCAGTAAGATATTAATCGAATTTTTTTTCAAAATAACATCCAGTATAATTATGGTATAATACTCTTTTACTATTTATCAAATCAATACTTATATATAAGAATGGAGTGTCTGTCTATGGAATCGAACAAAACTCCTCAGTTCTTCACGAATTAAGATACACTGATTCAGAAAATCACATTACATTTTTTTTTGTCTGTCAGTCTGTTTGTCCGGATTTAACTCAAAAACAACTGCACGGATTTTTATAAAACTTGCACCATTAGTACAATATTTTCTTAGTTTAAAATCTGCTCTTTGTTTCATGTGGATATCTACAACCGTTCAAAAGTTATAGAACTTTTTTCATTTTCTCTAACATTACTCCTATGGGAAATTTACATCTCGATCTTCCCTTCATAACATTATTGTTAAAAATCAACTTGGCGACCAAAAATATTTTTCGACAATACTGGGATAAACGATCCTTTTGATAGGCTGATGAGTATATGTCGCCAAATGAATTAAATGTCGCGAAATATTGCCAAATTAATTAAAAAGGCCGCCAAATGAATAAAACTTTTCTCCAATTGAATAAAAATGTTGCCAAATGAGCTAAAATAGAGGTACTATATTTAAAAATATCATTACAATGGCGAAATTAGTGTCCACATAACAAAATTAACGTCGTTAACAAAAATCTCGCCAACTGAAGGAGGAAGATATACCAGCTCTTTCGACTGACGCCATGTGTATTTATGTTCCGAACAACTTAAATTTATGACAATAGTGCTATTTGTTACGGAGTGGAATATTACTATGGTGTTGAAATGGGCCACCCTAAAAGTTTAACTTAAGGTTTTCTATATTCATACCTCCATGTAGCTTATTTTTAAATTTTCACCTCAAAAACATATTATTGGAATGCCAAAATGAATATTTGATAATTAATTTTTATATGAAATATTGTCCGTAAATATTGACCCATATGGAATTATGTTGAAAGACTTCGGTCGCCAATTGGCACAAAAAAATACTTCACCAAATACGATAAATTATTTCGATTTGGAAGAATGCAATATGTTTTATTTGATATATTATTGCGTCGGCAATATTAAAACTAATGAATGTGAAGTTTACTACATGGGTTTATTGTCACTAAATGGTTAATTTTTATACAAAAAATATGCAATTAAAAAAAAAATTAGGAATTTTTATTTCACAAAAAGAAACATTTTACGAAAACATTAGTTTAAATATTAGTCGCAATAGCATGTAAAGTCGTGAACATAAAAATAGATTTAGGTATCTCAAAAAATACTCAAAGTATTTTGATAAAGTTTATTTTTCACAGTGCACAGAGAGTGATTTGCGATGGCTTCGCTGACAAGACAAAATCGCGCATCTCTTACTGCGCAAAGCAGTGGCGTAGCCAGCATTGGGTTACTTTGGGTTAGAACCCCCCCCCCCCCCATAGCCAGTTTAATGTTTTTTTTTTTTAAATAACAAATGCAAAAAAAAAAAAAAAAAAGATTTTTTTTCTGATTTCTATAGAGAAAACATACGTAGCATTTCCTAGTCTACCACACATGTATCTCCTGCTCCTTTCCCTTCTGTCCCTTGAAGGTATGATTTTAAGGAGAACAATGGTGAAACAACCTTGAAGACAGATAATTCGACTTTTTGTGGGGAGGGGGGGGGGGGGGATGGACGATGGGGTATGATTGTCTTGGTTGTTTGTACATGTAAAGGGATACTTTTCTTAACACTTGAAATGGGGCGGCAGTTGAGCCGGAATTTACAGTGCATCAATCCAGAAATTGCTTGCTTTGAAGTAAGGTATTTTCCCTGACCCATTCATCCCCTACCCTTACGTGCAGGCACGTCGCGCCGGGGGGGGGGGGGGGGGAGTCCGACCCCTCCCTCTCCCCAATAATTTGGAAACCCTAAAAGTCGGGAATTTCAAGGCGCGCCAGTCTCATTAAAATTTATCGTCTCGTGTCTAGGATTTTTTTTTTGTTATTTTGTTTCGTTTTGTGATTAACCAATCACAAAATTGTGTAATGTTGACGCTGTGCGTTTCCTGTGTGTTTTTCTATAAAAATATTTTTTTTTTAGTTTTTACCAGTTTCAAATAGAAACTCCCAGAACTTTCGATGGGTTCTTTTATTTAAATCACCCCTCGGTTAAAAAGATTTCTCGGACTTCGATACGATTGCTACGAAAAATCTTAAGCGCGGAGGACGCATCTTTCAGTACCTATTTTCTTTACCTAATTTTATGTGATATGTGTTTCGTTTTAACATTAACTTTGGAGGACTCTCTCTTTGAATAATTCTAAGTTTATTGAATTTATTTATAATAATTTAAATTCCTGTTTTCCTGCATTAATTAATTTAGAATTAAAATAATTATTAATTTAATAAAAATATAATTTAATTACTACTTGATAAATATGGTCATATTGGTATGTAGATACTTTTTATTTTTGAATATTATTTTATTTATGTTTTATGTTAAGATTAGCAATGACTGTTGGGTTGGCACAACTGCCGAGTCCCTTTCACTCCCACTATTTACAGATCACGTTGTATTTTCAGAACATGGCTGTATTTGTTATCCCCCCCCCCCCCACCCTTATGACTTACACATTAAAATTATCCTATATAAAGTTGATAAGTTGGAACTAGAAATTTTTAGCATTGTTGTGTTCAAAATTTCCAATCGTTAAGTTTGGTTAATTAACATCGCACTTAGAACGGACACTGCACTGGACATGCGTGCAACAAATGTTGCGTGCCACAACGTTGGTTCGGGTCTATTTCGAAGAAAATACCTGGGAATAATGCCTCATATTTTTTAATCATGGTCAGATAACGAGAATAACACCCGAGCTGGTATCCGTACCCGACGTCGTTATGTTGGGAATTTTGAATCGTTAAGTTGGGAATTTCAAATCGTTAAGTTGGGAATTTCGAATCGTTAAGTTGGGAAATTTCTTGTCTTAACCCCCCCCCCCCCCAATTTTTTGTGTGTGACGGCACTGCCTACGTGTTTTAAGAAAGGATTGTAAATGACCCCTGTCAAAAAAATAACGCCCCTAATTGTGATCCTCTTCGCTCTCTCACAATGCCAGTGGAATTTTTTCACTTTCTCAAAAATCAGTTTTCTGAGAGGTTGTTTGTCTCTTATTTGTCATTTTTGTCTCTCCTTCACAAAAACATAAACTATTGGAAGATTCAAGACAAAAGAAAGAAGCATCGTGCAAAAAATTTGCTGATGTGTTTAAAGTATGTACTCCTTTTCTTATTCAAATATTTTTTGTTTATTGAGATTATCGTTGAAAATACCCAAACCAAAACTAACTAATTTTTTATTCAATTACGTTTACAAATTAGTTTTCTGTCACTCAGACGTGTTACTTTTCACGCAAAAATACGGTTTTCCGTTTTTTTTTTTTTTTTTTTTAATTTGGGTTTTGATCATTCCTTAGATTGATGCACATTCATTTGAAAAGTTTTATGGTGGATTATTAAAAAGTTATATTCAACTATTATAAATACGAAGGTCACATAATGGAAAAGTTGGCTCTATTTACGAAGGGTGGGGTCAACAGATTCTCGTTTAAATCTGTATTAATAACCTTTTTCTGAGTTTTTTTCTGCGGCGCTGCATCTCGTGCTGATGATTAGGCAAGCATTTTTCCATTGTCTAGCTTCACAGATTCTACAAATCAATGTTTTTTTTATAATAATATATTTTTTATTCAGTTATTTGATTTTTTTACGAGCAACGCCAATTTCCGTTACGATTTTGCCGCAATAGACCGTTTTGCTGCGTCACGTGACCAATGAAACCTCCTCCCCCATGTCACGCCACAGTCATGTATAATAAAATTAACCGGAAAATAATGATTATTATTCTGTTATTTTAAATTATATAATAAAGAATTATTTACAAATTTAAAATTACTACTTAAAATTTATTATTATTAATTAAAATTACTAATTTAAAATTGCTTCACTCCGGACCCCCCATCAATATTTAGCTACAGACTTAAATCCCAGTAAAATGTCAGTCAGGTTTGTTAGTAATTTAAATTATGAAATGACTAAAGATTAACTTGCGAAAATTAAGCTTTTAATTTACTTCTTAATTATAATTTATATATAATAGTTTTTCAATTAAAATTATGAATTTAAAACTACTGCTTAAATGAAAAAATATCATAAATTAAATTTACTAATTTAAAATTACTACTTAAAAATTATTATGATTAATTAAAATTACTAATTTAAAATTATCAATTAAAATTGCTAATTTAAAATTATTAATTAAATTAAAAATTATTAATTAAAATTGCTCATTTAAAATCATTAATTAAAATTAATAATTTAAAATTAGTAACTAACTTTTATTCAAATTATTCACTAAAATTTATGCAAATTATTAATTAAATTTAATTAAAATGATTAATTAAAATTATTAGTTCAAAAAATTTCAAATTAGTTATTAATAAAAAAAATTTATTTGGTTTTGGTCGGACCAAAAATAATTTATGGACCCCCCCCTTCGGACAATCCTGGCTACGCCACTGGAAGTGACCACGAGCAACGCCGGGCCATATTGCTTGTGTTATATATAACGCTGAAATCTTCAAAATGTGTCCGGATCTCTGTTGGTTTGTTTGTTTGTCAGTATAAAATAGACTCCGTAACTACACAACTTAAAGCTTTGAAATTCACACGATAGTTAGTTAAAAAAATAAGAATTTTAACGTGACTGTTTTCAAGTCTCTACGATATTCCATTCGAATGTTATGACATTTTTTAGTGTACGAGGGTGGGGTAAAAAGTTTTCGGCCTCGGGAGCAATTTTTTTTAATAATATTATATTATTTTATTTTTCAACATAATCTTCCTCAAGTAAAATGCATTTTTCATATCCGTGCTCTAATGCAGTGATACCATTTTTATAGGACGATTTGTCGAGTCCTTCAAAATACGCATTTACAACATTGATGACTTCCTCGTTCCTCCCAAATCTTTTACTTCCGAGCCATATTTTGATGTTGGGAAACAGATGATAGTCTCTGGGAACTAATTCTGGTGAATAAGCTGGATGAGATAACAAATTCGAACTTCAATTCGTTGATTTTAGCCATTGCAATGACTAACGAATGAGCAGGTGCATTGTCATGGTGAAACAATATATTTTTATTTGCCAAATGAGGTCGTTTTTCCTTCATTTCTTCAAACGATTTAATTACTCTGCGTTCTACCCTTCGCAAGGTAATCAATGAAGATAATACCTTTTGAGTCTCAAAAGGCAGTCGCCATAACCTTTTTCACTGATAAAACTGTTTTTGCCTTCCTTGGAATTTGTTCACCTGCTCCAGACCAGGGCGGATCCAGAGATTATTGTTGGGGGGGGGGGGGGGGGGGGGGGTAATACAGTAGATTGCTATCATGAACGCCAAATTTGACGCCCTTCTCCCCCCCCCCCCCCCATACACTTTTTTCATTCACTTTTCATTTAAACTTTAAAAATATTAAATTGTTTATTTCTCTATAGAAATTAAAACATGCATACTTTGAGTAACTCTGTTACTCAAAGTATGAAAGTTGATTGCTATCATGAACGCCAAATTTGACGCCCTTCTCCCCCCCCCCCCCCATACACTTTTTTCATTCACTTTTCATTTAAACTTTAAAAATATTAAATTGTTTATTTCTCTATAGAAATTAAAACATGCATACTTTGAGTAACTCTGTCTACGGAATTTTGAGTATCACTGGGAATAAAAAGCTTGTAACTCTTCTGTCAATTCAATATTATGACCCAGGTTTATTGAGCATTTTTTTTAAATAAAATACATTATCTTCAATATCAAAATTAATTTATTTGTATTATAATGCACGATTGAAATTTCCGAATCATAAGGTGAGGGGTGTACTAAAAGATCTTATAAGCTAAGGTCTATTTATTCTTTTTTTTCTATTCAAAAATTACCATAAAATTCTAGAAAATAAAGAAATATTAAGACACTTCAGAATTGAAATAAAACCTTGTATGAGAAACAAATATATCGTTGATGAAACAAAGTTTTCTCAGGATTGTACTTAAAAATAATTATGAATCTAAGAACATATTACTTAAAATTATTTTAATAAAAACAAATTATACATCAACAAAATTTTATAACTGATAAGTACAATAAATATATATGATTGATTGCAGTTATTGTAAATTAAATTAAGAATTCTCTGAAAAGCATCACACAACTTTCTTAAATTTCCTTCAGAATTTTTGCGTGATTTGATTCCAAAGCCAAAGCTTCATTTTCAAACTGTGCCCGATTACAACTGTACTACATCTATATTTACATCGAACCTAATCAAATTCAATACCTTGATGCAGCTTGTTGCACTAGTTGTTCTAGGAAAGGTAGACCTCGCGACCTAAATAAAACATATACGTCATTTTGAATGACTTCAAGGAACAATTTGAAGAAAATCTAACAACGCGTTTGGTCGTAACTGTGTGACAAACAAATTTACAGACAGACGAAAAGCAGAAAGGTCGAGTTAAAACAGAGCCCTAAATAACAATCGGTCAATAATATATTGTGTTTTAAGGGAGGAATTTGTTTAATATGTTGTGTTTTAAAGGAGGAATATATATATATATACGCAGACGAGGGTGGGGTAAAAAGTTCCCGGCCTGAGGAACAAAAAAAAAATTATTTTAAATTTGTTATTATTTTATTTTTTAACATAATCTCCATCAAGTAAAATGCATTTTTCATATCCGTGCTCTAATGTAGTGATACCATTTTTATAGGACGATTTGTCGAGTCCATCAAATACGCATTTACAACATTACGCATTTACAACGCGCAACATTACGCATTAAAACGCACAACATTACGCATTAAAATACGCATTTACAACATTGATGACTTCCTCGTTCCTCCCAAATCTTTTACTTCCGAGCCATGTTTTGAGGTTGGGAAACAGATGATAATCTCTGGTGAATAAGCTGGATGGGATAACAATTCGAACTTCAATTCCTTGATTTTAGCCATTGCAATGACTGACGAATGAGCAGGTGCATTGTCATGGTGAAACAAGAGCTTTTTCTTTGCCAAATGAGGTCGTTTTTCCTTCATTTCTTCATTCAAATGATTTAATAACTTTGCATTCTTCCCTTTGCAGGGTAATCAATGAAGATAATATCTTTTGAGTCTCAAAAAGCAGTCGCCATAACTTTTTTAACTGATAAAACTGTTTTGTCCTTCCTTGGGGTTGGTTCACCTGCTCCAGTCTATTGTTTTGACTGTTGTTTACTTAAAGGAGTGTAATGGTGTACCCAAGTTTAATCATGTTATAAATTGACGCAAAAATTCGCTGAAATGTTGCTTGTATAGTGTCAAATTCTCGTTCGAAACAGGCTTTTGATGCAGCATTTGTCGATAGTTAGAAAACGCGGCACCCACCTAACACACAGATTCTCCATGCACAAATGTTGCTGTAAAATATTGCGTACGCGTTCAGTTGACATCCCAGTAGTCTCAGCTATCTCACTCACTTTCAATCTGCGGTTCTCTACTACGATTTTATGAATTTTTTCTATCATTCGCCATTTGTAACCTCAGCGGGACGTCCTGAGAGTAGTTCATTATCAGTGCTCGTGCGACCTTTCTTAAATTCAAAAACCCATTGTTTGACTGTTGAATATGACGGAGTCTCTCAGTATTTAATCCAATTTTTGTTTGATTTGAAGTGGTGTTAATCATTCCAAATATCAGTATTTGATGACCGCTTGCTTCTCCACTGTTTCCATTTTCGCGGAAGCAAGCGAGGCGTTTTATTCAATAGGCTGCTAAACATATACTAACAGAGCAATCGACGTGAAAGTTATTATATAAGTTAGTCAAGGATTGTACTATCCAATACGAGTCAAAAATAAGACTTGCTGGCGCCATTTCTGTGTCAGGCTGAAAACTTTTCACCCCACCCTCGTGTATATATATATATATATATATATATATATATATATATATATATGTATAGCTGTTTGAAAATATATAGATTTTTAATTCTACTAGGAAAAAAATCAAAGTTAACGACAAAAACATCGTCTTCGTAAGTCAGAATTTAAACCACTTCCCTTGTTGTCACGCTCCGCTGTAAACGCGAACACTAGTATATCGATTTAGGAATGCATTCTTTCATGATAAATTTTCTTTAATGATACACGTGCAATTAAATTGATCAAATAAAAAAAACCTTTTTGGACTGATGGGATCTCAAAACATGTGTATGTACATGTACATATACATGTATATATATATTTATATATATATATATATCAGTGAAAACGCAAGTATGATTATTATTGAACTAATACTCATTTTTAATCTAATATATTACAAGGTAGTACAAATTTAAAATGTCGCAAGCAAAAGCATATAGACTGATCTCTGCTAAATTTGTATTTATTTATGATGGTAATAGGTTTAATTTTTTTAAAGCTTATGCTTGCAATACAAGATAAAAAAAATCCCTTACTTCAATATAGTTCTTTACATAGCTGCTGGAAAGTCTAGTTTCCGCAACTATATGAACTCTAGTAACTAAGAACAGACATTTCAAATGACGAATTGGATCTGACGGCTTGAATTTTTAACGTCACCCTATTCCCTGATACAGGTGTTGATTTTTTTCACCATTACCTTTCAGCGAGGACTTGATAGCAAGAATTCGGCATTTGCGATAGGCTGTTTCTAACATGGGGAACACTACTGAATTGTGAAGGTAGATGAAGATAAAAATTATAGGCGTTACGTTATAACATTAATCATTTAAACTCTTCCTAGAAGTATGTAGATCGGAATACGAATGCGATGTTTTTTGGAAAATACGTTACTGCAAGCTGTAAAGTTAATAATTTCTGAATTGAGGCATTGTGAATTCTTGTTCAACTCTTTTCCCATTTCAAGTGTCAAGAAAAGCGAATAGCAATTATCCTTTGTGTCGCCAACTGAATGAAATATCTATGTAGACCACTGGTACAAAAATTGTTACCCCCACCCCGTTCCATAGGTCTTATTTATCACAAGTCCTCGCTGGACATAAACTATCTATGTGACAGACGTTTTCACGCCCCTGCCCCCGCTTGAAAAGGGTAACCTCCATTCTTTTATGATTACCTCCCGCTGCGGGTGCATTGTCTAGGTGTGGGTTGCAACAGGTTGCTCCCGATTGGCATAGCAATTAATTCTCAAGGTCAAAGTCTAGGGACCATTTCCAGTTTTTATGGATTGTGTCCTCAGGGCTGTCTGTCGCTAACAAAGAAAGGAGGAGGCTCCCGGGTGACATTAAAAGAAAATGTCCATGGTCGCAGCTTTGGTAAGAACAGTGATGTGACATGAGAACACTCTTTCATTCCTGCGTCTTTTCGTCTTTGGTAAGAAAGCCGAGGCAGAGGGAAAGGGGTGTATTGGGAAGTTTTAAAGAGCGCTAAGCAATGCATATATATCACGATTCGCAAAAAAAAATTCTTAGTTTGAAATTTTTCATTGCCTAAGGTGACTTTAGAAAATATAATCTTAGATGTTAGAAGGGGTGGGGGTAATTTCCCCTTTACCCCTCACCGGGATCCGCGCTTGCCCCCCCCCCCCTGACTATATTGTCTGGCTACAAGCCTGGCTTGTACAGATTTTAAAAACACATTTTTGGCTTTTAAAACTACATTAAATGTTACACATTCCATGTTTTTCCATACTTCCTTCCATACAAGAAAAAGAAGACAAAAGGGACCGAAAAAAGGAGTTTTAAACCTTTCTGTCATGTCACGTGAGACTCTCACATAGCCAAGGTAGAATGTTTTCCCAACCTTTCTTCCGAATAGCATGCATCCGCAGCACGCTATGTACAGTGTCGTCCAATGGGAGTCCTCCGTTGCATGCCATATATAGTTGCCAGTGCACGGCTAGCCGTAGTTGGCGCCTTTTGAATTTCTCACGTCGGCAACCCTGATGACGTCGGCCAATAAACGGAGACCGCTACTTTTTTCCCCAGGGCCCTTTGACACGACTGTAAAGCCATTAGGAAGAGAGAGAAGAAGGAAGGGCCCTTCCGGGAATCCCCTTCCCCCTTTGGCCATGACGTGAGTGGAAGTTTATTGGCGGCTGATGTTTCTTCTTTCCTGGATTTTGTTTTTCCGGTTTTTGGTTCCAGTCGACTTGTTAAAGTTTAGCGCTTATTTAACAAAGAGCGGAGACCCTGAATCGTTACTTTCGAACAATGTCCTAATATGTCAGGCCCATGGTCCGGCAGAGGTGGCGTTAGTAGGGCTGTCGCCCCCCCCCCCTCCCCCTACCGGGGAAGGCCAGTTCTGCTGTCGGGGAAAATTTTGAAGTTCGTCGGGGAAAAGCCAAATTTTTTTTAATGAAATAATGTGTTCTGCGCTTAAAACGGTTGGCGAGATGCCGCGTATGACACAATTCAAACAAACAAAAAAAGCATAACCTTGGCGCCAATTTTCAGATTCGTGACAAAAAAAACCAGAAGAATCGCAACATAAAATAATCGCGACTGAGAGTATCGTAAGTTAGGAATCGAATATCAATCCATGCAGGACAGAAAATATCTTTAATATATTTGCGTTATGCAATATATGAACGACCCCTCTCACGATTCCGCAAATATACCTACATCCGTAATCTTATTTCCATCGATCAACAAATTTAAAAGAAGTTCGAAATTAAATAATATATATATATATATATATATATTATTATATATATTATTTATGTTAAAAAAAAATATATATATATATATATATATATATATATATATATATATATATATATATATATATATATATATATATATATATATATATATATATATATATATATATATATATATATATATATATATATATATATATATATATATATATATATACGCAGACACACAGAATAAATCGTACATATTCCTGTGAAGCGCTTAAAGCTGCATTAACACAAGGAACTGCAATTATTTATTTAAATCAATCAGTTTGGAGCGATCAGTGGTAGAGCACTTGTGCGGTAAACAAGGGGTCCCGGGTTCGACTCCCGGCTGGATGAACTTTTCACTCTTATTGATTTATATATATATATATATATATATATATATATATATATATATATATATATGCCGATTTAGAACGGACTTTTAATTTTATTTAGCATGTAATATCCAAACAATGAAAATTTTGATGTTCGACATTCACTACAAGAATAAAGAACTTATGCAATATTAATTATTTAGTATGTTCAATTATTTTAACTTTATGATATCAAAATTCGTATTTTTGTCAACCTTCATCAATCTCCAAATACAAGGAACGGTCGTTGGAAAGTAACGAGAAGAACGCTTCACTCCAAATACGTTGATCTGTGTTCAGGTTATTGGCGCGTCAAAATCAGAGCAGCCAATAGCGGAGCGATTCAAGTAGAGTCAAATTTTGCGATTTTCATTTCGGTATACTTAACTAAATATTTTTTTTGTGATTTTTGTGTAGGTATTGGAAATTATAATTTTTAAGGGAAAAAGTAGTTAATATTGTTTAAAAATAAAAACAAGAAAGGATTTTTAGGTGAGTTGGACATTGAAGACTTTGCATTTTTTTTTTCGAAAAACTCTTATATAATGCATACAATAGTATATTTCAATATGAATTGAACTGAGTTTCTTCCCTTATATTTCGTGAGTGCGTATTTACAGACATTCATTCCACACCTTTTGCCATTGCCATCCATATAAGCGCAAAAATTCTAAAAGAGAGAAAAAAAATGAGCACCAAAAAATAAAACGAAAGCCATCTCTCGCTTCCAGAGTACAATCACGAGATGTCGCAATAGAGAGAAAACATTTTCCATTTAGAGGAATGGCAAAACAGAGAAATGATTTCATCGTGGGAAGAGAACTGAAAAAAGGAATCACTGCCCCCCCCCCCCCCCTTGTTATGTACATTTCCTGCTTTCTCGTGATTTCTTTCTGTTTATACTTCCGATACCGATAACAGCTTCTCAACAGCGACTCGTTCACTTCTCTAAGAGGCTTTCACGAGAAACGAGCTTTCTTATAAAGGAAGAAAGCAGCTCCTTTAATGGACCCATGTCTTGATATTCTTTGGCGACTTTTGCGTTCTGATGTGGGGGAACACCTTCGGTGGGAGGAGAGGAAGGAAGGGGACAACAACTTTTAAAAGTTCCTCCTGATTGATCCCTCCTTCTCTTTTAATGCTTTTGTTGGCATCGGCGTAAAAAAAATCATCTTCACTTTTCCCCCCTCTTTTAGCCGCGAAAGGGAAAAGAATGCATTTCCCCGCTCCTCCCGGTTTCCCCGCCTGTTGTTGGCGAGTCTTTTTCATGCGCCAAATGGAGTTCCTTAGTTGCACAAAGAAGAGATAGTCCAGATTAACTACTATAGAAGATATGAGCTTATTTTTAAATCGATTTTTTGCACATTTTTTACGTAATTTTTGAATGGATGGGGAGCATTTTTTAAGGAAATATTTTTTTTTAAAGTAGTACATTAAAATGTAAATGTGTAGCAAAAATAAACCTAAACGTTTTTTGCAAATAAACTGAATAAAATTAATAGCCCGGTATAAATACTCAACTAAAAATAGTATGTTTTAAAATACTACACAACTTTCTTTTACTACGTTCAAATGACCATGTGTTAAAGAATTCCAGTGAATACTATTATTACAGAAGAATAACCACCTATTTTAATGTTGAGAAAAAAAAATTATTTCGGGATCAATGTAATAAAAAAATCGGCATTTACTAATTTTTAACCGATTGAACAGCGCGCCAACTAAAACTCCAAAATAAAACCGCCAGAAACTGTAAATTAAAACCGCCAAATCGCGCGTAAAATTAAAAATTATTTTTTACTTTTTAGCGCCTTTTCTTAAAAGTTGGTTTCCCTTTTTTTTATATATTAAACCATTTTTTCTAAAATTTGGATTTTGTAATCTATTGTTATAGTATTCGCATCGAGAAATACCTGTCATATGAGTACTCATATAAGTTCCACGGCAAATTAAAGCCAAAACGTACTTTATCCAAAGGATAAACTGTTATAACTTGGCGACATAAATCATTTAGTTTAACAAACCGTGCACCATATTATAATTTCACCATTTGTGTTCAATAATTCTAATTTTCATTCCTAATGTTCGCCATTTAATGTATTAAAAGGAAATATTCATTTGCACATTAAATAAAATATTTTCTCAATTATCAGTTGGTATCTGTGGAATTTTATTCCTTTAATAACATTAAAAAGTAATATAGAGTTGAAAATTCACAGTGAAACTAAGCTTTGTACAATAAAAAAAATACTTGCATAAAATACTTTTCAAATAAATAAAATTAAAGTTCATACACAAACTATTCGCAGCATTAAGAAAATATTGTTTTATAAAAGTTCGATCTAAAATAATCAAATATAGTTACAATCAACCTACAAACAAAACAAACGGCACACAATAATTATAACGTTAAAACAATTCTAAACCATTTCCCTAAGATAAAATTCTTGTTCTTTTAATTTTTATAATAATCCGTATTGTAACAAAAAGCCCAATGCGCAGACGTATTTCAATCATTATTAAATCAAACAAAAACTATGACGTCATTTCCAAACTGTCAATAACGAAAAAAGTTATTTTAAATTGCAAACGATTATATCGTTTGTTTGGTTTGTTTTTATTAACGTCACACTAGAGCTGCACAGTGGGCTATTGGCGACGGTTCGGGGCCTATCTCGAAAGAAAGACCCGGGAACGATGCCTCGTATTTTTGAACCATGGTCAGATGACGAGGACAACACCTGAGCTGGCACCCGACGCAACCTCAATAGGCGTCAGGACATTGGACCCCGATCAGATGTATCGTGCACCAGTCCCGTATACACGCCAGTATAATTTGTTGGATGTTCTGGACGAATTTCTAGTATTTTTGTATAAACGATATTATCATTCATGTTAAATGAATAAGATATAATATACGAAATATGGCAATAAATAGTCATAATACAAGGATAGTGGGGACTATATATATATATATATATATATATACAATATATATATATATATATATATATATATATATATATATATATATATATATATATATATATATATATATATATATACAATATATATATATATATATATACAATATATATATATATATATATATATATATATGTGTGTGTGTAACACCCTGTTTACGAAGCGCCCTCTTCGGGTTTGTAGGTAAGGTCTTCAGTCGGAAGCCAGACTTTGTCATGTAAGGTTGTGTCCAAATGTATGTCTGTGGTGTGTGTAATTTTCATTTTTAATTAAATTTGTTACACTAAAACACAAATGGCCATTCCTTGTCTTCATCATTAAAGAACCCTATCCGTAGCGCAAACCCCACGCTACACAATGGCGCCCAACGTCCGTTCTGATTTTGACAGGGAGTGACAAAGTTTTGGCTATCTTTTGTTTTTCAAAATTACTACTGGCTTTCGACTCGATTTTTTTTCCAGCATTAATAGCACGTCTTCAGAAAGACATCGAAAGTTGTTGTAGTGTTCCGCACCCGTCAGAACTAAACAGAAAATTCCTACCCTAGGATTATGTTACAGGCATGCTTTTGATTTTGCTATTGATGTAGGAGATATGACACATCCGTTGTCAAAGTAAATCGCATTGTCTATTAAAATAGAAGCGATTAGTTAAATAATTAACACCCCGTTAATTTGAAATTGTTTTGTAACTTTATGAAGAATATCAATGAAACCTTCATTGTATAGTGACTTCATTGAAATAGTTCAGTTTCGTTTTAAAATTTGAAACGTGTATGTTTAAAATTGTTTTTAACTGTTATTATAAAATAAACTTAAGTTATAAGTTTAGATTTAATTATAATAATTAGTTGTTTTGATTTGAAATGTTTTGTTCCATTTGTTAGAAATCGAAACTCGTGTGACGTCACGGACTCCGAAAAACGAATATTAAATCTCCCCCACCCTCCTCTGCATCAGGCAGTGTCATTTGAAACGAATAAAAATAAAAAGCAATCGTTCATTTGAGATAACGGATTTCTTTTTTGTTGTTGTTTTGTGTTTTTTCTTTTTCAAAAAGTGCAATGAGTGACCTTTTTATTGTTTTCTTATTAGGAATATTTTATTTGTGATTCTCTTTCTATAATCCAGCGGAACGAGAGCAGCGACCGATGCCTGTCAACTAGAGTCTCCCGGCCGCTGGAGGAGCGACCCTCCAGCGGAACGAGAGCAGCGAACGATGCCTGTCAACTAGAGTCTCCCGGCCGCTGGAGGAGCAACCCTCCAGCGGAACGAGAGCAGCGACCGATGCCTGTCAACAAGAGTCTCCCGGCCGCTGGAGGAGCGACCCTCCAGTGGAACGAGAGCAGCGACCGATGCCTGTCAACTAGAGTCTCCCGGCCGCTGGAGGAGCAACCCTCCAGCGGAACGAGAGCAGCGACCGATGCCTGTCAACTAGAGTCTCCCGGCAGCTGGAGGAGCGACCCTCCAGCGGAACGAGAGCAGCGACCGATGCCTGTCAACTAGAGTCTCCCGGCCGCTGGAAAAGCAACCCTCCAGCGGAACGAGAGCAGCGACCGATGCCTGTCAACTAGAGTCTCTCGGCCGCTGGAGGAGCGACCCTCCAGCGGAACGAGAGCAGCGAACGATGCCTATCAACTAGAGTCTCCCGGCCACTGGAGGAGCAACCCTCCAGCGGAACGAGAGCAGCGAACGATGCCTGTCAACTAGAGTCTCCCGGCCGCTGGAGGAGCAACCCTCCAGCGGAACGAGAGCAGCGAACGATGCCTGTCAACTAGAGTCTCCCTACTCAAGGTATCTCATCTACTGGCGCCTCCTTACCCCATGACATTAACACCCCTAAGGGAGCTCTGTCGTTTTCAATAAACTCGATCTCATCAGGGGATGAATATATTCTATCTCCTGTCAAAAAAATTCAAGTTGGGGCCTCCATAGAGTCCTCGGTTGAGGAGAAGTCGGATCATGAATCCCGGTCATCCTTCGATCAGAGACATTCCCCGATTGTAACCATAGAACCTGATGCCCAGGCTAGTAGATACTCGCAGTTAGAAGAAAACGACCCTTTATACGAAATAAACATAATTATTGATAATATAAATCAAACAATTAACAGGAAGAGCAGCAAAATCAATAAAACAGAAATTTTCGAAATTTCAAAACATCTGCAAGCGGTTACTCAGTTAATAGCCAGGGAACAGAGGAAGCAATCTCATTTATTGGAAAGAATATTGTGTTTGGAGAAGGACAGAACAACCAGGGATGATGAAAACCAACTAAAACTTGAGAAAAAATTTGAAACCTTGGATGATCTCATTAGGCAATTTAAACAAGCTGAGGAAAACTCAAGGGAAAAAACCAAGGCACAGGTGAAATCTAGTAAAGATCAGATGGAGAGCTTTGAAAAAGTTATGCAAAAATCAATTGACAATAGCATTGAATCGACACTTAAAATAGAACATCAATTTACAAGTACATTAACATATCTTAAAGATGAAATGAAGCAAAAAGTTGCCGCCATACAAAATATGGCCAAGGATGACAACAAGTCCTTAAAAAACTTACATAAAGAAAATCTTAAGGAATTATCTAAGGGTTTTGAACTTAGACATAAGGATATTAATCTCCGCCATAAAGAAGAAGTTGAAAAGTTGTCGGAGGCACACAAAAGGGAGCTACACAAAAGGAACTGTAAAACCTCCAGATCCCCAAGCTAAGGGTTTTACAGCTAATCTACTTAAGGCTAATAAAGCAATACGTGATGGTCCACTTAGGATGAATAAAATCATAGATGCGAGAGATGGAGGTGCGATGGTGGAACTAGAAGAAAAAAACCAGTTGTCTATCTTTATTGATATAATTAAACCATTGGCCACCTTTAAAGATTTTGTGGTGAATGAAATAAAACAACGTCAACCTTAGATAATCTTGTTGAATTCAGATAACTCATATACCATTGATGAGTTAAGAGATCAATTACTAAAGAAAAATCCTCAATTAAATTCAACCAATTTTGAATATGCCTTTTCGATACCCACAAGGAGGGAGACTTGTCACCATATTTTTACGGTATCACCCTCCCTATTTCACCTGTTGGCTCAGGGTATGAGAATCTATCTTGGATTTGAAGAAATCAGGCATCAAGAATTTTTAAGTATCAAACACTGTATGAAATGTGGCCGTTATGGCCATACTTCCAAAAGGTGCACAAATCAAGAAGTGTGTTTAAATTGTGGATCCATCCCTCATGAAGGATCATGCACCCCCTCGTGCATTAATTGCACATTTTCAGTGAAAAATTTCAATCAAACAATAAATTGTAATCATTCCTGTAGAGATAAAGAGGTGTGTTACAATTATAACCGTCATCTTAAACTGATCAGTGACTCTACAGACTATGAGGAATAGAATAAACATGTTGTAAATAATTGAACAGATACAATGTAAACAATTGGTGAAATTGACTGTTCTTGAATTATATCCGAAAAAAGGTCTGGTGTTTATCGTGAGTTCTTTATTGTATGTTTTATTGCTGTTAGTTACTGTGCTTGATTTTGTTGTAAGTGTCCCTAATTGTTTGAAATATTCTGTGTGTAGTGGGTATTTAAGTAATGATTCAGTGGTTTTGTTATAATATTAGTTTTCAACAGTTTGTATTCTAGATTACAAAAAAAAAATTAAAACATTTATTTTGGGGAATTTAATATAAATGCTTGTTAAATTTTAATATATATCTCTTTTGATTGACAGGGTTTGTACTATAGCTTGAATTAGTTTTTTTTAATTTATTTTTTAATTTTCAGATCTTCTAAATTACCAATATAAATATTTAATCTTGCAAATGACCAATTAAGTCTCGTTTGGCTCAATTGAAGAATTCCATTTCTATGCAAGTTCCTTCAAAATCTTTTTTATTTTCATTGTAGGTGCGAAATTTTTTATTAATACTTTATCAAATATGCAGTGAAATATAATTTTAAATTCAAATTTGCAAAATGTGCTTTGTATATATATGGTTGCATTTTTGCAATTTATTTCGTAAAGTCGGAATGAACCCTGTCAGCAATCGAAGACCAGATATTGGTGGTTGCATTCATTGCAATATGGACTAAAATGTGTGTTGTTTTTATTGCACTAAAAGATTGGTACACTGAATGGGTATGCTTTATTTTACTAATTGAAATTATCCAGGCCCATGTATACCTAAAGTGTACTAATATTTATTTGGTCAAATCAATAATTCTTAACTTTAAATGTACTAGAAACTACTTGGTTGATAGATTACATTTCTCTCATACAGCCTATTCAAAAACTGTTGACAACTAATTACATATGTATAACTAATAATTTTATTCTCTTTTTAAATAAAATAAATTATAAAATAAATGGTTAAAATAGCAAAAATGACCTTATCTCAGCATAAGTGGATCCAACCTAGGAAAGCTAAATTTGGTAAATGAAAATCAATTTATATGAATGAAGAATAGGGCACTTTGAGCTACTTGAAGACCGCTTTTGGTCCATAGATCTCATGGGGGCCATATCCAAAAATGCATCCACCAATTTCTCATTCACAATCCATAAAATAAGCCCCGTTCAACAATGCTACAAGTGCATTCAGTATACACTCTGTATTTACTTCTGGTGCTTTGACTAAAATATTTTATTACACTGTCTTGTAAAGTAGCTGGTTTATAGAAACATTTATTGCATCTCTAATCTTCCACTTTTATAGATGAATTGTGTATATGTGTTTCATGGAGTCATTCAAAATTTTGAACACAGGCTCAATCTTCAATATTAAGGTTGTAAAAGAAACGAAGGTAATTTTTCGAAAAGTCTTATTCTAGATACTGCTAAATATAAAAAAAAAAGGGAAGATTGGTTTTAAGTTTTGAAAATTCTATTGGGTATAGGTTTTTAAATATAACCTGCAAAATTGGAAAAAAGAGACTGGGGAAGGAAATATTTTCGTTTAAAAGTGAAATTGCTTTAAGACAGAATTAATTAAAAAGTTAATTTATGATTAAATTTTTGTGCTTTATGTTTTGCGCGCACAAGTGTTGCATTGCGCCTATGGTGTTCTGGTTTGAATGGTTTCTGTGCTTAAAATTGTGTTTTATATATAATAGTGGTTTTGAGTAAATATAACATTGAATTCTTATTGGTTATATAATTTAAATATTGGTTTGTCATTTTGGATTGATTATTGGGAATTGTGTTAATTATCTATTTGGTATCTATTTAAATAATTGTCAAACTTATTTTTATATATTTTGTGGTCCGGCTCCGAGAAGGGGCTGCCCCGTCGTGCTTGGTATTTAGGGGTTTAATGTTGTCTAACTGCTATACTTCGTATTTTAATTTTAATTTTTTAATTTATTATCCTATTTTAATTTGCCGCTCTCCTTAAGAATTAATTTTAAATGTAACTTTAAACATTAATAATAAATATGAATATAAGATAAGATATAATTAATAAAATAAGAATAAAGGAGATGGTGTGTCGGTTGGCTCGCTGGAGTGCTGGGAGGCATTTTTCCTCCCAACCCGCACCGTATGCTCATGGGCTACTTAGCCTGAGTCCTTCGGGACAAAGTTGGTGTGGGTTAGGGTTTGAAACTAGAGTCTCCCGGCCGCTGGATGAGCGACCCTCCAGCGGAACGAGAGCAGCGAACGATGCCTGTCAACTAGAGTCTCCCGGCCGCTGGAGGAGCGACCCTCCAGCGGAACGAGAGCAGCGAACGATGCCTGTCAACTAGAGTCTCCCGGCCGCTGGAGGAGCGACCCTCCAGCGGAACGAGAGCAGCGAACGATGCCTGTCAACTAGAGTCTCCCGGCCGCTGGAGGAGCGACCCTCCAGCGGAACGAGAGCAGCGAACGATGCCTGTCAACTAGAGACTCCCGGCCGCTGGAGGAGCGACCCTCCAGCGGAACGAGAGCAGCGACCGATGCCTGTCAACTAGAGTCTCCCGGCCGCTGGAGGAGCGACCCTCCAGCGGAACGAGAGCAGCGACCGATGCCTGTCAACTAGAGTCTCCCGGCCGCTGGAGAAGCGACCCTCCAGCGGAACGAGAGCAGCGAACGATGCCTGTCAACTAGAGTCTCCCCAGACAATCAGGAAATTTTTGATAAGCTTCAGTCAGAGGTTGAAAAACAGATAAAGAATCAACCAGGGGACTTAAGAAATATTTTCAAGAAAAATAAAGATAGCACTCCTCCTATAATAGTAGAAAAGCTTTCTTTGCCTAAATTCCCCACACCCCATAGATCTCTCTGTGTACCCCACCGTCTCCCAAGCCCTCGTTAGAACCGCAGGGCAACCAGGCTACCAGCAATGTTCATGGGCAGACGCAACTAACCCAATCCCAACTTCTACTAGAAAAACTATCCCCTGGGATGAGGGGTGATCTGGAAAAATGGGAGGAATACTTTAAACTACCACTACAAAATGTTTCCCCCAAGGATCTTGATCGTTTACCCGACTATTTGCTGTCATCCAGTGACCCCAGGAAAACTATAAAAACATTCCTTCAACTTTTGGAAGATAAATCCAAGACCTCAACATTACAATCAAAGGTTTACGAAGATCAACAACCCCTATCACAGCCCACCCCTACAAGATCCCTACTTTATGACTTAGAAAATTTAGTTAAAAATTTATCTGATTCTCCGGATATTGAAGAGGATCCACCCCGGTCACAACAACTTCCATTGAGGGATGATGATAAGAAGAATCCAACAGAATTACATGACCCCCAATCGTCCGAGGGTCCATTGATTCCAATCAGCTCAGATGTAACCACTACTTCATCGGCTAGGGATCTGTTACAAGAAGTTGGAGAGGCTATCCATAGAATTGATCAAACCATAAATAAAAAAAAATATCAAAATTAAGAAATCTGAAATAACCGAGATCACTGCGAATCTTCACACAATTCTGAATACAATAGCTAAAGATAAAATTCAACAAGCACATCTCCTGGGCCGTATTGAACAACTTGAAAATCAACTATCTATGAAAGGTAACCATGCTTCATCCTCAGGTGAAAGCGAGGGGTTTTCAATTGGAAAGGCAATGGATCAAATACATGCAAATGAAGCAGGTACTGCTGAACTTGTTAACTCCTTAGTGGCCGCAAACACCCTACAAGCTAAAAAATTCGATCAATTTATTAAAACAATCAACTGAAGACATCAGAATGATGGTCCAAAAAATGGAAGAAAACTTTTCCTACACAATGATCCTTCTCAAAACTGAGATGGAAAAGAAAATCTTCCACATAGAAACCTCTTCACAAGAAAAAATTACTACTATGGAAATAAATTTCCAAAAGAGATTGGACAGAGAGGAAGAAGTTTTCGCCAATAAATTTAAGGATATGAAACTTTTCTACAAAAAAGAAATCCAAAACTTGAAAGAGGTTCATGAAAGAGAAGCGCATTCCTAAAAGAACTAGCAATTAGAGAAGTAGAAAGTAACTGCAAGGCAGTACAATCCAACAAGAGAAGAAAACCAATTACACTAGTAGTAAAACCTCCAGATCCCCAAGCTAAGGGTTTTACAGCTAATCTACTTAAGGCTAATAAAGCAATACGTGATGGTCCACTTAGGATGAATAAAATCATAGATGCGAGAGATGGAGGTGCGATGTTGGAACTAGAAGAAAAAAACCAGTTGTCTATCTTTATTGATATAATTAAACCACTGGCCACCTTTAAAGATTTTGTGGTGAATGAAATAAAACAACGTCAACCTCAGATAATCTTGTTGAATTCACTTAACTCATATACCATTGATGAATTAAGAGATCAATTACTAAAGAAAAATCCTCAATTAAATTCAACCAATTTTGAATATGCCTTTTCGATACCCACAAGGAGAGAGACTTGTCACCATATTTTTACGGTATCACCCTCCCTATTTCACCTGTTGGCTCAGGGTATGAGAATCTATCTTGGATTTGAAGAAATCAGGCATCAAGAATTTTTAAGTATCAAACAGTGTATAAAATGTGGGCGTTATGGGCATACTTCCAAAAGGTGCACAAATCAAGAAGTGTGTTTAAATTGTGGATCCATCCCTCATGAAGGATCATGCACCCCCTCGTGCATTAATTGCACCTTTTCAGTGAAAAATTTCAATCAAACAATAAATTGTAATCATTCCTGTAGAGATAAAGAAGTGTGTTACAATTATAACCGTCATCTTAAACTGATCACTGACTCTACAGACTATGAGGAATAGAATAAACATGTTGTAAATAATTGAACAGATACAATGCAAACAATTGGTGAAATTGACTGTTCTTGAATTATATCCGAAAAAAGGTCTGGTGTTTATCGCGAGTTTTCTATTGTATGTTTTATTGCTGTTAGTTACTGTGCTTGATTTTGTTGTAAGTGTCCCTAATTGTTTGAAATATTCTGTGTGTAGTGTGTATTCAAGTAATGATTCAGTGGTTTTGACATAATATTGGTTTTTAACAGTTTGTATTCTAGATTACAAAAAAATTGAAAACATTTATTTTTGGGAATTTAATATAACTGCTTGTTGTTAAATTTTAATATTTATCTCTTTTGATTGACAAGGTTTGTACTATAGCTTGAATTAGTTTTTTTTTTTTTTTTTTTTTTTTTTTTTTAAATTTTGAGATCTTCTAAATTACCAATATAAATATTTAATCTTGCAAATGACCAATTAAGTCTCGCTTGGCTCAATTGAAGAATTCCATTTCTATGCAAGTTCCTTCAAAATCTTTTTTATTTTCATGGTAGGTGCGAAATTTTTTATTAATACTTTGTCAAATATGCAGTGAAATATAATTTTAAATTCAAATTTGCAAAATGTGCTTTGTATATATATGTTTGCCTTTTTGCAATTTATTTCGTAAAGTCGGTATGGACCCTGTCAGCAATCGAAGATTAGATATTGGTGGTTGCATTTATTGCAATATGGACTAAAATGTGTGTTGTTTTTATTGCACTAAAGGTTTAGTACACTGAATGGGTATGATTTATTTTACTAATTGAAATTATCCAGACCCATGTATACCTAAAATGTACTAATATTTATTTGGTCAAATCAATAATTCTTAACTTTAAATGTACTAGAAACTACTTGGTTGATAGATTACATTTCTCTCATACAGCCTATTCAAAAACTGTTGACAACTTATTACATATGTATAACTAATAATTTTATTCTCTTTTTAAATAAAATAAATTATAACTCCTTTATTAAAATAAATGGTTAAAATAGCAAAAATGACCTTATCTCAGCATAAGTGGATCCAACCTAGGAAAGCTAAATTTGGTAAATGAAAAATCAATTTATATGAATGAAGAATAGGGCACTTTGAGCTACTTGAAGACCACTTTTGGTCCATAGATCTCATGGGAGCCATATCCAAAAATGCATCCACCAATTTCCCATTCGCAATCCATAAAATAACAACGTTCAACAATGCTACAAGTGCATTCAGTATACACTCTGTATTTACTTACGGTGCTTTGACTAAAATATTTTATTACACTGTCTTGTAAAATAGCTGGTTTATAGAAACATTTTTTGCATCTCTAATCTTCCACTTTTATAGATGAATTGTGTATGTGTGTTTCATGGAGTCATTCAAAATTTTGAACACAGGCTCAATCTTCAATATTTAGGTTGTAAAAGAAACGAAGGTAATTTTTCGAAAAGTCTTATTCTAGATACTGCTAAATATAAAAAAAGGGAAGATTGGTTTTAAGTTTTGAAAATTCTATTGGGTATAGGTTTTTAAATATAACCTGCAAAATTTTAATTTTTTTTTCTTGTTTTTTACGGAAATGGATAACAAAGTGTCAGGTTCTATGAAATAGTTTTAAAATATTGTACTCGCCATGGATGAACGTTTGTTTTGCGTACTAAAACATATATATATATATTTTTTTTTAATTGCTTGATAACAAACACAAAACGTCAGTTGTGAAACTACTGTGGTTACAATTATGTACTGTTAACAGTGCACAGCTAATAAGTGAAGCATATCTTTCATTGAATCAAAGGAAATATTCAAAATTACAATAAAATTTTATATTTTTGTTCGGATCATGTGCACTCATATAAAATAAAGCAGCAAATTTTGTATATTTTATACGCTAAAAACAAATTGCATAATTCTGTCTTCCTGAAATAAGAATTGCGATTTCTATAAAAATATATCTTCAGATCGATTACGAATCTTTCCAGTAATCATATCAATTGAAATCAAAAAGTTTTTCAGAAATGAGTGTCGAATCTTTGAGCTCTTTCCCCAAAAGGCTGTGGCCTCTGTGTGCCAGACTGGGGAAGGAAATATTTTCGTTTAAAAGTGAAAGTGCTTTAAGACAGAATAAAATAAAAAGTTAATTTATGATTAAATTTTTGTGCTTTATGTTTTGCGCGCACAAGTGTTGCATTGCGCCTATGGTGTTCTGGTTTGAATGGTTTCTGTGCTTAAAATTGTGTTTTATATATAATAGTGGTTTTGAGTAAATATAACATTGAATTCTTATTGGTTATATAATTTAAATATTGGTTTGTCATTTTGGATTGATTATTGGGAATTGTGTTAATTATCTATTTGGTATCTATTTAAATAATTGTCAAACTTATTTTTATATATTTTGTGGTCCGGCTCCGAGAAGGGGCTGCCCCGTCGTGCTTGGTATTTAGGGGTTTAATGTTGTCTAACTGCTATACTTCGTATTTTAATTTTAATTTTTTAATTTATTATCCTATTTTAATTTGCCGCTCTCCTTAAGAATTAATTTTAAATGTAACTTTAAACATTAATAATAAATATGAATATAAGATAAGATATAATTAATAAAATAAGAATAAAGGAGATGGTGTGTCGGTTGGCTCGCTGGAGTGCTGGGAGGCATTTTTCCTCCCAACCCGCACCGTATGCTCATGGGCTACTTAGCCTGAGTCCTTCGGGACAAAGTTGGTGTGGGTTAGGGTTTGAAACTAGAGTCTCCCGGCCGCTGGATGAGCGACCCTCCAGCGGAACGAGAGCAGCGAACGATGCCTGTCAACTAGAGTCTCCCGGCCGCTGGAGGAGCGACCCTCCAGCGGAACGAGAGCAGCGAACGATGCCTGTCAACTAGAGTCTCCCGGCCGCTGGAGGAGCGACCCTCCAGCGGAACGAGAGCAGTGACCCATGCCTGTCAACTAGAGTCTTCCGGCCGCTGGAGGAGCGACCCTCCAGCGGAACGAGAGCAGCGAACGATGCCTGTCAACTAGAGTCTCCCGGCCGCTGGAAGAGCGACCCTCCAGCGGAACGAGAGCAGCGAACGATGCCTGTCAACTAGAGTCTCCCGGCCGCTGGAGGAGCGACCCTCCAGCGGAACGAGAGCAGCGACCGATGCCTGTCAACTAGAGACTCCCGGCCGCTGGAGGAGCGACCCTCCAGCGGAACGAGAGCAGCGACCGATGCCTGTCAACTAGAGTCTCTCGGCCGCTGGAGGAGCGACCCTCCAGCGGAACGAGAGCAGCGACCGATGCCTGTCAACTAGAGTCTCCCGGCCGCTGGAGAAGCGACCCTCCAGCGGAACGAGAGCAGCGACCGATGCCTGTCAACTAGAGTCTCCCGGCCGCTGGAGGAGCGACCCTCCAGCGGAACGAGAGCAGCGACCGATGCCTGTCAACTAGAGTCTCCCGGCCGCTGGAGGAGCGACCCTCCAGCGGAACGAGAGCAGCGAACGATGCCTGTCAACTAGAGTCTCCCGGCCGCTGGAGGAGCGACCCTCCAGCGGAACGAGAGCAGCGAACGATGCCTGTCAACTAGAGTCTCCCGGCCGCTGGAGGAGCGACCCTCCAGCGGAACGAGAGCAGCGACCGATGCCTGTCAACTAGAGTCTCCCGGCCGCTGGAGGAGCGACCCTCCAGCGGAACGAGAGCAGCGAACGATGCCTGTCAACTAGAGTCTCCCGGCCGCTGGAGGAGCGACCCTCCAGCGGAACGAGAGCAGTGAACGATGCCTGTCAACTAGAGTCTCCCGGCCGCTGGAGGAGCGACCCTCCAGCGGAACGAGAGCAGCGAACGATGCCTGTCAACTAGAGTCTCTCGGCCGCTGGAGGAGCGACCCTCCAGCGGAACGAGAGCAGCGAACGATGCCTGTCAACTAGAGTCTCCCCCCCCTTCCGCTCTGGCAGCCATGTCGATTGGACGCGTATAATACTGCTCGTGAAAAACCGACCTTAAATCTGTCAATAATGCATTAAAATCAAAAAACCTTTATACCATCTTAAAGCTTACATCTTCACCTTCATCATGATGTAATTTAATAAGTATATTTATAATTAGTTTGAAAGATATGAATGATTTAAACTTTTAACATTGTGTGCGAAAATTCTCCTTCAGTCATTCTTCGAGGAGGAGGCTCCGGATTGGCTGAACTGGAACACGTGATCAATATTTACCTTTGGAGAAGAGAGTTTGGAGCCTGCTGTGTTTCATGCACTACAATCGGAATACTAAATAAGTATTTACCTTGATTATTGAGGGAACTTCATTTCTGAACTGTGTAGTATTATAAAGATGTGATTTTAGACTTGTTCTATATTCTTTGAACAAATCGTCTTGACAATAAATTGTGCTGGTGAATTTACTCGGAATCTTCCGTGTGCGTTGGAGGAGTATAACTAACTATGAATCCTGTCCCGGGATCTGCTGTGTTTCATGCACTACAATCGGAATACTAAATAGGCTTTTACCCTGATTATTGAGGGAACTTTATTTCTGAACTGTGTAGTATTGTAACGATGTGATTTTAGACTTGTTCTATATTCTTTGAACAAATCGTGCTGGTGAATTTTCACAGAATCTTCCGTGTGCGTTGGAGGAGTATAACTAACTATGAATCCTGTCCCGGGATCGTCCCTCGTTCGGGTTGTTCATACGTCAACGGAGGACTTACCTATCGCTCTAGAAGGACCACCTGAAGGCCAGGAGGGCGCAGATCTAAAAGTTAAAAGAAAAAATAACTTAGAAAAATATAATAACCGACCCTATAGTGCAGAGACACATTGGAATTCAAAAAAAGATAAAGATTACTCCCAGAATAAAAATGATAATTTGCCTCCCTTTACAAGATCTACAAGGAATATGCTTAAAAGAAACCCTCCCATTAGGGAGGATAGTCAAAGTGATGACAATGAGGAAATTTTTGATAAGCTTAAGCCAGAGGTTGAAAAACAGATAAAGAATCAACCAGGGGACTTAAGAAATATTTTCAAGAAAAATAAAGATAGCACTCCTCCTATAATAGTAGAAAAGCTTTCTCTGCCTAAATTCCCCACACCCCATAGATCTATTTCAGATGAAACCCTCTACAGACCATCTCCGTCTTCATCTCAGGTTACCTCTCCTATAGAATATCCTGATTCTCCAACACTAATGGCTCTGTGTACCCCACCGTCTCCCAAGCCCTCGTTAGAACTGCAGGACAACCAGGCTACCAGCAATGTTCATGGGCAGACGCAACTAACCCAATCCCAACTTCTACTAGAAAAACTATCCCCTGGGATGAGGGGTGATCTGGAAAAATGGGAGGAATACTTTAAACTACCACTACAGAATGTTTCCCCCAAGGATCTTGATCGTTTACCCGACTTTTTGCTGTCATCCAGTGACCCCAGGAAAACTCTAAAAACATTCCTTCAACTTTTGGAAGATAAATCCAAGACCTCAACATTACAATTAAAGGTTTACGAAGATCAACAACCCCTATCACAGCCCACCCCCACAAGATCCCTACTTTATGACTTAGAAAATTTAGTTAAAAATTTATCTGATTCTCCGGATATTGAAAAAGATCCACCCCGGTCACAACAACTTCCATTGAGGGATGATGATAAGAAGAATCCAACAGAAGTACATGACCCCCAATCGTCCGAGGGTCCCTTGATTCCAATCAGCTCAGATGCAACCACTACTTCATCGGCTAGGGATCTGTTACAAGAAGTTGGAGAGGCTATCCATAGAATTGATCAAACCATAAATCAAAAAAATAGCAAAATCAAGAAATCTGAAATAACCGAGATAACTGCGAATCTTCACACAATTCTGAATACAATAGCTAAAGATAAAATTCAACAAGCACATCTCCTGGGCCGTATTGAACAACTTGAAAATCAACTATCTATGAAAGGTAACCATGCTTCATCCTCAGGTGAAAGCGAGGGGTTTTCAATTGGTAGGGCAATGGATCAAATACATGCAAATGAAGCGGGTACTGCTGAACTTGTTAACTCCTTAGTGGCCGCAAACACCCTACAAGCTAAAAAATTCGATCAATTGTTAAAACAATCAACTGAAGACATCAGAATGATGGTCCAAAAAATGGAAGAAAACTTTTCCTACACAATGATCCATCTTAAAACTGAGATGGAAAAGAAAATCTTCCACATAGAAACCTCTTCACAAGAAAAAATTACTACTATGGAAATAAATTTCCAAAAGAGATTGGACAGAGAGGAAGAAGTTTTCGCCAATAAATTTAAGGATATGAAACTTTTCTACAAAAAAGAAATCAAAAATTTGAAAGAGGTTCATGAAAGAGAAGCGGAATTCCTAAAAGAACTGGCAATTAGAGAAGTAGAAAGTAACTGCAAGGCAGTACAATCCAACAGGGGAAGAAAACCAATTACACTAGTAGTAAAACCTCCAGATCCCCAAGCTAAGGGTTTTACAGCTAATCTACTTAAGGCTAATAAAGCAATACGTGATGGCCCACTTAGGATAAATAAAATCATAGATGCGAGAGATGGAGGTGCAATGGTGGAACTAGAAGAAAAAAACCAGTTGTCTATCTTTATTGATATAATTAAACCACTGGCCACCTTTAAAGATTTTGTGGTGGATGAAATAAGACAACGCCAACCCCAGATAATCTTGCTGAATTCAGATAACTCATTTACCATTGATGAATTAAGAGATCAATTACTAAAGAAAAATCCTCAATTAAATTCAACCAATTTTGAATATGCCTTTTCGATACCCACAAGGAGGGAGACTTATCACCATATTTTTACGGTATCACCTTCCCTATTTCACCTGTTGGCTCAGGGTATGAGAATCTATCTTGGATTTGAAGAAATCAAGCATCAAGAATTTTTAAGTATCAAACAGTGTGCAAAATGTGGCCGTTATGGCCATACTTCCAAAAGGTGCACAAATCAAGAAGTGTGTTTAAATTGTGGATCCATCCCTCATGAAGGATCATGCACCCCCTCGTGCATTAATTGCACCTTTTCAGTGAAAAATTTCAATCAAACAATAAATTGTAATCATTCCTGTAGAGATAAAGAAGTGTGTTACAATTATAACCGTCATCTTAAATTGATCCGTGACTCTACAGACTATGAGGAATAGAATAAACATGTTGTAAATAATTGAACAGATACAATGCAAACAATCGGTGAAATAGACTGTTCTTGAATTATATCCGAAAAAAGGTCTGGTGTTTATCGTGAGTTTTCTATTGTATGTTTCATTGCTCATAGTTACTGTGCTTGATTTTGTTGTAAGTGTCCCTAATTGTTTGAAATATTCTGTGTGTAGTGGGTATTCAAGTAATGATTCAGTGGTTTTGACATAATATTGGTTTTCAACAGTTTGTATTCTAGATTACAAAAAAAAAAATTAAAACATTTATTTTGGGGAATTTAATTTAAATGCTTGTTAAATTTTAATATATATCTCTTTTGATTGACAGGGTTTGTACTATAGCTTGAATAAGTTTTTTTTTATTTATTTTTTAATTTTCAGATCTTCTAAATTACCAATATAAATATTTAATCTTGCAAATGACCAATTAAGTCTCGCTTGGCTCAATTGAAGAATTCCATTTTTATGCAAGTTCCTTCAAAATCTTTTTTATTTTCATGGTAGGTGCGAAATTTTTTATTAATATTGTCAAATATGCAGTGAAATATAATTTTAAATTCAATTTGCAAAATGTGCTTTGTATATATATGTTTGCCTTTTTGCAATTTATTTCGTAAAGTCGGTATGGACCCTGTCAGCAATCGAAGATTAGATATTGGTGGTTGCATTTATTGCAATATGGACTAAAATGTGTGTTGTTTTTATTGCACTTAAGGATTAGTACACTGAATGGGTATGATTTATTTTACTAATTGAAATTATCCAGACCCATGTATACCTAAAATGTACTAATATTTATTTGGTCAAATCAATAATTCTTAACTTTAAATGTACTAGAAACTACTTGGTTGATAGATTACATTTCTCTCATACAGCCTATTCAAAAACTGTTGACAACTTATTACATATGTATAACTAATAATTTTATTCTCTTTTTAAATAAAATAAATTATAACTCCTTTATTAAAATAAATGGTTAAAATAGCAAAAATGACCTTATCTCAGCATAAGTGGATCCAACCTAGGAAAGCTAAATTTGGTAAATGAAAAATCAATTTATATGAATGAAGAATAGGGCACTTTGAGCTACTTGAAGACCACTTTTGGTCCATAGATCTCATGGGAGCCATATCCAAAAATGCATCCACCAATTTCCCATTCGCAATCCATAAAATAACAACGTTCAACAATGCTACAAGTGCATTCAGTATACACTCTGTATTTACTTAGGGTGCTTTGACTAAAATATTTTATTACACTGTCTTGTAAAGTAGCTGGTTTATAGAAACATTTATTGCATCTCTAATCTTCCACTTTTATAGATGAATTGTGTATATGTGTTTCATGGAGTCATTCAAAATTTTGAACACAGGCTCAATCTTCAATATTTAGGTTGTAAAAGAAACGAAGGTTACTTTTCGAAAAGTCTTATTCTAGATACTGCTAAATATAAAAAAAGGGAAGATTGGTCTTAAGTTCTGAAAATACTATTGGGTATAGGTTTTTATAAAAAATATATAAAATGGTTAAAAAATATTAAATATTGTGCTCGCCATGGATGAACGTTTGTTCTGCTTACTAATACAGAATTTTTTTTTTTTTTTTTTTTTTTTTTTTATTGCTTGATAACAAACACAACACGTCAGTTGTGAAACTACCGTGGTTATAATTATGCACTGTTAACAGTGCACAGCTAATAAGTGAAGCATATCTTCTATTGAGTCAAAAGAAATATTCAAAACTTCAATGAAATTTTATATTTTTTTCTGATCATGTGCACTCATATAAAATAAAGCAGCAAATTTTGTATATTTTATACGCTGAAAAAAAGGAAAAAAAACTGCATAATTCTGTCTTCCTCAATTAAGAATTGCGATTTCTATAAAAATAAATCTTCGGATCGATTACGAATCTTTCCAGTAATCATATCAATTGAAATCAAAAACGTTTTTCAGAAATAAATGTCGAATCTTTGAGCTCTTTCCCCAAAAGGTTGTGGCCTCTGTTAAGCCGATCTTGTGTGCCAAAAACTAGGGAAGGAAATATTTTCGTTTAAAAATGGAAGTGTTTTAAGACAGAATTAAATAAAAAGTTAATTTATGATTAAATTTTTATGTTTTGCGCGCACAAGTGTTGCATTGCGCCTATGGTGTTCTGGTTTGAATGGTTTCTGTGCTTAAAATTGTGTTTTATATATCACAGTGGTTTTGAGTAAATATAACATTGAATTCTTATTGGTTATATAATATAAATATTGATTTGTTATTTTGGATTAATTATTAGGAATTGTGTTAATTAACTATTTGGTATCTTTTTAAATGTATCGTCAAACTTATTTTATATATTTTGTAGTCCGGCTCCGAGGGGGGGTTGCCCCGTCGTGTTTGGTATTTGGGGGTTTAATGTTGTCTAGCTACTGTATTTCGTATTTTAAATTTAAATTTTTGAGTTTGTTATCCTGTTTTAATTTGCTGCTCTCCTTAAGAATTAATTTTAAATGTAACTTTAAACATTAATAACAAATATGAATATAAGATAAGATATAATTAATAAAATAAGAATAAAGGGCTGGGGTGTCGGTTGGCTCGCCGGAGTGCTTGGAGGCATTTTTCCTCCCGGCCCACACCGTATGCTCATGGGCTACCTAGCCTGAGTCCTTCGGGACAAAGTTGGTGTGGGTCAGGGTTTGAAACTAGAGTCTCCCGGCTGCTGGAGGAGCGACCCTCCAGCGGAACGAGAGCAGCGACCGATGCCTGTCAACGAGAGTCTCCCGGCCGCTGGAGGAGCGACCCTCCAGCGGAACGAGAGCAGCGACCGATGCCTGTCAACTAGAGTCTCCCGGCCGCTGGAGGAGCGACCCTCCAGCGGAACGAGAGCAGCGACCGATGCCTGTCAACTAGAGTCTCTCGGCCGCTGGAGGAGCGACCCTCCAGCGGAACGAGAGCAGCGAACGATGCCTGTCAACTAGAGTCTCCCGGCCGCTGGAGGAGCGACCCTCCAGCGGAACGAGAGCAGCGAACGATGCCTGTTAACTAGAGTCTCCCGGCCGCTGGAGGAGCGACCCTCCAGCGGAACGAGAGCAGCGAACGATGCCTGTCAACTAGAGTCTCCCGGCCGCTGGAGGAGCGACCCTCCAGCGGAACGAGAGCACCGACCGATGCCTGTCAACTAGAGTCTCCCGGCCGCTGGAGGAGCGACCCTCCAGCGGAACGAGAGCAGCGACCGATGCCTGTCTACTAGAGTCTCCCGGCCGCTGGAGAAGCGACCCTCCAGCGGAACGAGAGCACCGACCGATGCCTGTCAACTAGAGTCTCCCGGCCGCTGGAGGAGCGACCCTCCAGCGGAACGAGAGCGGCGACCGATGCCTGTCAACTAGATTCTCCCGGCCGCTGGAGGAGCGACCCTCCAGCGGAACGAGAGCGGCGACCGATGCCTGTCAACTAGAGTCTCCCGGCCGCTGGAGGAGCGACCCTCCAGCGGAACGAGAGCAGCGACCGATGCCTGTCAACTAGAGTCTCCCGGCCGCTGGAGGAGCGACCCTCCAGCGGAACGAGAGCAGCGACCGATGCCTGTCAACTAGAGTCTCCCGGCCGCTGGAGGAGCGACCCTCCAGCGGAACGAGAGCAGCGACCGATGCCTGTCAACTAGAGTCTTCCGGCCGCTGGAGAAGCGACCCTCCAGCGGAACGAGAGCAGCGAACGATGCCTGTCAACTAGAGTCTCCCGGCCGCTGGAGGAGCGACCCTCCAGCGGAACGAGAGCAGCGAACGATGCCTGTCAACTAGAGTCTCCCGGCCGCTGGAGGAGCGACCCTCCAGCGGAACGAGAGCAGCGACCGATGCCTGTCAACTAGAGTCTCCCGGCCGCTGGAGGAGCGACCCTCCAGCGGAACGAGAGCAGCGAACGATGCCTGTCAACTAGAGTCTCCCGGCCGCTGGAGGAGCGACCTTCCAGCGGAACGAGAGCAGTGAACGATGCCTGTCAACTAGAGTCTCCCGGCCGCTGCAGGAGCGACCCTCCAGCGGAACGAGAGCAGCGAACGATGCCTGTCAACTAGAGTCTCTCGGCCGCTGGAGGAGCGACCCTCCAGCGGAACGAGAGCAGCGAACGATGCCTGTCAACTAGAGTCTCCCGGCCGCTGGAGGAGCGACCCTCCAGCGGAACGAGAGCAGCGACCGATGCCTGTCAACGAGAGTCTCCCGGCCGCTGGAGGAGCGACCCTCCAGCGGAACGAGAGCAGCGACCGATGCCTGTCAACTAGAGTCTCCCGGCCGCTGGAGGAGCGACCCTCCAGCGGAACGAGAGCAGCGACCGATGCCTGTCAACTAGAGTCTCTCGGCCGCTGGAGGAGCGACCCTCCAGCGGAACGAGAGCAGCGAACGATGCCTGTCAACTAGAGTCTCCCGGCCGCTGGAGGAGCGACCCTCCAGCGGAACGAGAGCAGCGAACGATGCCTGTCAACTAGAGTCTCCCGGCCGCTGGAGGAGCGACCCTCCAGCGGAACGAGAGCAGCGACCGATGCCTGTCAACTAGAGTCTCTCGGCCGCTGGAGGAGCGACCCTCCAGCGGAACGAGAGCAGCGACCGATGCCTGTCAACTAGAGTCTCCCGGCCGCTGGAGGAGCGACCCTCCAGCGGAACGAGAGAAGCGACCGATGCCTGTCAACTAGAGTCTCCCGGCCGCTGGAGGAGCGACCCTCCTGCGGAACGAGAGCAGCGACCGATGCCTGTCAACTAGAGTCTCTCGGCCGCTGGAGGAGCGACCCTCCAGCGGAACGAGAGCAGCGACCGATGCCTGTCAACTAGAGTCTCCCGGCCGCTGGAGGAGCGACCCTCCAGCGGAACGAGAGCAGCGACCGATGCCTGTCAACTAGAGTCTCCCGGCCGCTGGAGGAGCGACCCTCCAGCGGAACGAGAGCAGCGACCGATGCCTGTCAACTAGAGTCTCCCGGCCGCTGGAGGAGCGACCCTCCAGCGGAACGAGAGCAGCGACCGATGCCTGTCAACTAGAGTCTCTCGGCCGCTGGAGCGACCCTCCAGCGAAACACGCGACAGCAGCGCTCGATGCCTTCCATTTATGGCAGCGGTTCTCAACCTGTTGTACGGTAAAATCCTAAATTTCATAAAATGAAAATATTAAATGTAATAAATAAAATCAAATATAAAACTTTACGTAAAAAAAAACGTTTTTCTAGAATAATCGAGATTTAAACAAATTATTCGTATGGTATTTAAAATACTTAGACACCTATAGACATTTGAAAACTTTGATGCAAATCTTTCACAAAGGCATTCGTTCCATACACATCTAATCCTCTTATAATTGAAGTAAAAATCTATTATCTAAATTAACAATGTATATATTTTTTATAAGGCAGAGTACTGAGAACCTTTTTATAAATATTTATGTCGTGTAAATTTCAATAGAAGATAGCGTCTTTAAAATTTACTTCCATTTTTTACTTAAATATTGTTTTTGAACGACCCTACAACCCACCCTTTTCCTTTATCTAGTCTTTTCAGTCGCAATAAGAGCAAATCACAAGGTGTTATAAAAAGCTAACGGTAGGAGAAGACAAATGCTGAAAGCGGAAAATGGTAATCATCAAAGATATATGTTAAAAATTAAAATGCTTCAACGCCTGTCTTTGTATAAAAACATCTTTTCTGGATAATAGAGTGACGACCACCTATTCTAAAACTACCTACTAAATACTTATTATTCTACCAAATATAAAAGTTTGTTGCCTTCCACACACACCATAGGCTATGGCTATAACATACGAAGCTTCCTGTCATTCGAGAGGTTTTTTTGTTATTATTTTTGTCTTAATTTTCAATTAAAAATATATTTGCATTAACTAATTTCGTGGGTGTAGTTTGATTAAAACTTGGTAAATTAAAATATGCATTTCGAGAACTTCCATACAAATATAGCTATCGCGTGATTATCATGTGACAGAGTTGTGAAATTCGAATATGAATCCGTTGCGATCAATATTTTATTCTCGGGCACCACTTCGTTTGATGAGTCAACTCGAGGGGGTGACTGTTTGATGCACTGATCATCAGTAAGAAATTCATCAAACATGCGTAAAATCGTTTCAGGACAATTTAAAATTTATGTAACCCTGATAGTAACACTATGTTATTTGACAGTTTTTTAAACATAAAATGTTATTCCCGTTGACTTGAACATAGCGACTTTGTGTTCACGGCTGTCCCTTTGAGAAATATCAGAGCAGCTGTGCTTGAATGGGCGAGTAGAAGGGAAGATTTACAGTTCGCGGGCCTCGGAGTACTAGCATGTTACTCGTACAGTTGAATAAATAATGTAATTCATACAGTAAAAGCTCTTACCTGTAATATAATACTTTGCGTTTTGTGCAGAGCTGCCACCTTGCACTACTTATTCACCTAAGCAAAATAGGCATTGACTGCAAAGGTTAAATTTTTTTTACCCAAATAGCAAAATTGGCTTAAAAAATTAATTGTAGAAATAAGGGTGCCTAAATCATACTCGCTCGTGTTGCGAAATTTCTTTGAATCTTCTCTGTAATTAATATTTCTAGTATTAAGTCTCTTTTTGAAATATAAATAAAAAGATAAATAAATTTGTAACATTAACTCGTGACATTATCTAATTAATACATTTTTGCATACTCAAACCAAGTTTTAAAAAATTGTTTTAGAGCTCAAGGAATGCAATAATATATATTTACAATATATCCCCACCACTAATAATTGTTATTTTACTGTATAATAGAACCGTAGTTGTAAAGAAAATGCTCGTTTTTTAGGTTATCAGTATTTTCATTTCATTGGGTGAAGTATGACTGTGTATTTTAAATTTAAATTTAGTTCAAATTAAAGACACTATTAATTAAAGACTAAACTCGCAAATTTTGAAACATGGTTGGTAATGGCTCTATCTCGAAATCTATGCTACTTAAAAACTTGACACTTGTAAATCTATTACTTACCTATAATTTCATTATGTAGATAACGAATTTTGAAGTATTCTACTTTAATGCAGTGATTGACATTCATTTCGTAATGGAAATCTCCGCAATTCCTCCAATCGATCCTATGTCCTATGTGGTCGTTTTTTCCAAATTCCTTTCAGATCCTGTTGACATGTAAAAGTCGTACAAAAATTCTGTACATTTACGATTGTGTTTACAATACTGTAATTTAATGCTTCTAAACAGGTTTCGATGCTTTGAAAATTAAAGAAAGTAAGCTTTAGTGGAAGCCGTCCGATATTTTTGGAAAATGGCGTCGAAATGAAATTTAAGACAACAATGAAACTAGTTTATTTGCGTATCTATTATTAAAATTAATATTTTATTTCACTGCTATAACAAATAAAGGCAAAGAGCTATTGTTGTGTTTAAGAAATGTTAAACACAAAAAAAATTTAAACAGTCTTGTTTGTTGAATCGCATTTAGGTCTCCATTATTACACTAGAAAAGTGAAATGTGTTGTTGTAATAATGAAGGTTTTCATATTGTAATAATGGAACAATTGGTAAAAGCAATAAAAATAATGATAAGCATAATTTACACATACTACACAATAACTTTAATATTCGTTTACAGAAATTTCTCTTGAAAAATTGTATCGTCATAGCAACATAGTTGGCTTAAGGTGCAAGGATGACAAACGGCCGCTTGGGGCACAGGACTAGGGAAGGCTCTAAATTTCCTTGGAAAAGGAAAAATTAAATGACTTAATGAAAGGCTTCTCAACCTTACACTCTTTCTATCCGTAGGGGGGGGGGGGGAGGGAGGGGGTATCAACTCACGTGTTTTACCCTGACCCTCGACAAGTATATTTGCGCTACCCCAGCTGTAACCGCCAAACTGTACCAGAATTTCTGTTTGTCGATATGGAAAGTAGATATTTCACATTTTAATGTGGGGAACATATGGAGGGATATTGCGAATCTCATTATCGCGGCCGTCACTTGTAATCAAGCACTTACATTTCGTGTATTAGGTTCTGCAATTTGAGATGCAATTTATGTCACCTCAGCTGCCATATTTATTCAATGGTTGGCTAATTTAAGGGTGGCAGAGGTTGGCTAATTATTATATTCATCTAAGATTTGTTTTGGTTTTCTGTTGTTTAAGTTTGAAATGTCTACGTTTGCAATCTTATGTTAGAACACTGTAAAAAATGTTCTTAAAAATGAGTACATGGACTCATTTTTCTTTGAATACAATTGCATCGTAAAGGAGCGATTTCGTACTCAAATAATTGTATTTTCGCAAAAATGAGCAGTATGGTTTAATATTGCTAATATCAGCTTCTGTTTAAAACATCTTAACAAAGCGAGCTGACAAACTTAAAATAGGTGTTCAAAAGATGGTTTTCCACAACATTTGATGTCGATTGCTTTAATGAAAACTGAGTTATTACGTCTTAATTTATTTTACTTCAAATTCTTTAGCCACGCCTTTTTAACATTACTTCTGTTTACAACTACTTCACGTAGCCCTCGTAGTACAACGAATATGGCCCTGGACTGCGGTGCGGACGACGTCATACAGACGGATTGGGTTCGATTCCTAATAAGTCGTGGTTTTAATAGTTGAAATTTATTAAAATTGATTTATGAAGGCAATCTATATAGGTGCGCAACTGCTCTTTTTATTCATTTTACTCATTTTTGAGTACATGTCTTTTTCAAAAATGAAACATGTATTCGGAGCTATGATAATATTTGAATGTAATCAAACATGAATACTTTTACTTTTATTTAAGTACCTATTTTTAACAATGAAGGTTGAAGTTGTAAAAGAAATTCAAAAGAGAACACAAACAATTCAGATGAAAGAGGAAAGCACCAAGTCTGATAGACCACATTTTTAACAACTGTATTAACGTCCGATTTTCCATAAAAAAAAATCCGTAATATATATCCTTTTTAATATAATGTAGAGGAGATCGGGGATGGTTGGAACAGTTGTCGGAATTTTTTTTATGATGGCAAGTGTGGATTAGTTATAACAATTTTGTTTGTGTCCACGGTAACTACATCTTTGATGCTATTTTATGGTATTTTTTTTTTATTCCTGAATATCTAAAACTCAGACGATGAGAGTACTTGAAAGTCATCAAGTCAAGTATTGTGTCTTTGCAGTGTGATACTTTGTGTCTTGTGCAGAGCTGCCACCCTGCCCAACTAATTCGCCTAAGCAAAAAAGACCTTGGTTAAAATAATTTACCCAAGTAGCGAAATTGGCTTAAAAAAATATTTGTAGAAATAAAGGCGCCTAAATCATATTAGCTTGTGTTACAGAAATTTCTTGAACCGTTCGTGTAATTAACATATCTAAAAATAAATCTCTTTTTAAAATATAATTAAAAAAATAGCAAAAGACTAATAAATTTGTAACATTAATTAGTGTCATTGTCCATTAAAACATTTTTTACACAGGCACACTTAAACCGAGTTTTAAAAAATGGTTTTGGAGCTCAATTAATACAAAAATATAGCTTCGAAATACACCCCTCTCCCCTTCCCCCCAATAATTGCTAATATATAATTAATAGCCCCTAATAATTTAATAAAACCGTAGAGGTACAGCAAATATGCTCGATCTTTAGGTTATCAGTGCTTAAATTTCATTACGTAAAGTATGACTGTGTATTTTAAATGTTACTTTAGTTCAAATCAAAGACACTATTAATTAAAGACTAAACTCGGACATTTTGAAACATGGTTGGTAATGGCTCTAACTCAAAATATATGCTACTTAAAAACTTGACACTTATAAATATATTGCTTACCTATAATTTCTTTATGTAGTTAACGGATCTCGAACTATTCTCCTCTAATGCAGTGATTGAAGGTTCGTCTACATCATTTCAGTAGGGAGATCTCCACAATTTCTACAATCGATCCTATGTCCTATGTGGTCGTTTTCTTCACATTCCTTTCATATCCTGTTGGCATATAAAAGTCGTACAAAAAATTATGTGCATTTACGATTGTGTTTACATTATTGTAATTTAATGCTTCTACACAGGTATCGATGTTTAGAAAATTAAAGAAAGTAAGCTTTAGTGGAAGTCGTCCGATATTTTTGAAAGATGGCGTCGAAATGAAATGCAAGGCCACAATGAAACTAGTTCTTATGCATTTTTATTATTAAAATTAATACTTCAATACATTGTTATAAAAAAAAGCAAAGAGCTATTGCTGTGTCTAAGAAATGTTAAACACAAACGAAATTTAAACAGTCTTGTATATTGAATCGCATTTATACCTCCATTGTTACAAAAGATAAAATAATCTTTCTAAATAAAAGGAAAATCGACTTTAAGGAAAATGCGCTAAAAAGTAAAAAAATAAATTTTAATTTTACGACCAAATTGAAAAAAAATTAATTATTTAATATCTATTTTATACTTATTACAACTTTTTGAAATCGGCGTTAAAATTTAGGTATGCTTTTTATAAATTGGTACAAACTTCAAAAAGTTGTAATAAGTGTAAAATGGGTATTAAATAATTAATTTTTTTCAATTTGGTCGTAAAATAAAAAAAGAAAAAAACTTTTTTAGCGCATTTTCCTTCAAGCCAATGACATTTAATTATACAATGACACTAATATACGTTTTCAAGAATTCCTCTTTAAAAATTGTATTGTCATAGCAACAGAGGTGGCTTAAGGTTCAACACAAAGAGCCGCGAATTTTTTTTAGAGAATCAATATGCTCGATACACTTCGGCGGGACATTACCGCACTCAACTGTGATGAGACTGCGAACAACAGTCTCTTATTTAGTAAAATAATGTTAACTAAATTAACATAAATCAAAAGCATAAGGCGAACGGTATATTCGGGCGTCGGAGGTCGTAGCGCTATGAATGGCTGTAATACATAGGGAAAGCAAGTACCGTCCGAAGCAGATCCAAAAACACACACGGTTTTTGTTTTCATTTGAGGGAAACACTGGGGATTTTTTTTAGGATACATTAAGGCTTTTAATTGTTCTCTAGGGTTTTATTTTAAAGGTACATTAGGCTTTTCATTTGGTGGTACACTTGGCTCTTCTTTATGGGGTTACACAGGATTTTTTTTTTTTTTGGGGGGGGGGGGGGTGATATACAGGGATTTTCGGACACATTCTTTTACCTTTAAGAGAACCCTTTGGTTTTATTTTAAGTGTATTTTTGGTTTTCTTGTAGAATTACAACCGGAGAACAAACAAAAAAAAAAAAAAAAAAAAAAAAAACGAACCACCCCTGGATTCTCGGTCACTATTTATTATAGACTTAAACTTAATATACCATTTAATAAGGAATAAAGTCTACTACACATTGATATACCAAAAATTTGCATAGGGGACTGTCTTCATATTAAAATCGCACCAACTTTAAAATTTCCAATAGCAACACCCAATTTTGACTCAATATTTAGAATCTACGACAAAATGTATCGTTGGATATCAATTTGCAAGTCATTTGGTCAAGTAGTTTTTTAATTAGGAATTTCGAAAAATTACTTATATGTATTTATTTAAATAGGATATTAATATTCATAAAATTTATGAATAGCAACCATGCTATATTTTGAGAGTGATGGATTCAGAAAAAACGTTTAATATGCATATCTGAAATTACGCGATTTTCCTCTTTGTAATTTTTTTGCTATATGAAAATGTGCATCAAATGATCATTTCAGGGGTCATACATAAATTTAAAATCAACAGTACTTAAAAGAAATCTTCGCCAATTTTGCGAATTAAAAGCGCTGTGATCGCGTTGGCATAAAATTTTTAATTCTTATATACCGTCGAGGGGTACACGGGAGTGGTGCATCTTAATATGACCCAAGTCCAATGTCTTATCGCCTATTGAAGTTGCGTCGGGTGGCAGCTCAGGTGTTATCCCCGTCATTTGACCATGTTTCAAAAATACGAAGCATCGTTCCCGGGTCTTTCCTACGATATATACCCCGAACCGTCGTCAATAGCCCACAGTGCAGCACTAGTACGACGTTAATTCAACCAAACAAACAATGAACCAGCCGAGAAAACAATTAGCTAGTTTTAAATTTTCAAAAAGTGAGGTGGCACTTGTTTCCGCTTGTCACCCGTCTGCTTTACTTTGCTATTACTTGAATATTGGCTATTGTAAGGTTTTTGGACCACAACTCCATATGTAGCTTTATTTAAAAACTGATTTTTTAAAGTTGCGCAGATTGAAGTGCTGTAAACATTGTTAAATATCTTGATTGTTACTTTGTGATATACAAATGTGCATATTTTTGTTATTTAAAGTAGTTTTAAAAGTATTAAAATACTTTTGGGACACCCTGTATAACCTAAGACAAGCACGGTCTTATGAGAAAAAAATAAGTAATTACATAACCTCAATTCAAACTGAGTGTGTAAATATAACATTTAAAATATTTCATTTAAAATTAGAATTAAGAAACTACGAATTGATAGAACCCTAATTAAAATATTTTTAAAAAAATTATTCCATTTGAATTTTAAAATTAAAGTAAATCATTGGTATATGAATTTTAAACCTGGTATAAATATTTTTTTCAAGATATCTTCTTTTATTTTTAATTTTTCTTACAATATTACAAGTTTGTCATTTGCCTACATAATTTCAGAACATCCTAAGAATACAAATAATAAAATTTTACATAATCAAAAATGCTATATAAAATCACATTAAAGTAATAACATATCTTTAAGTATAAAAAATGTTATATCATATTATTAGAATAATTCTAGGCGTGTCTAACCACGCATGAGAACGGCAAAACATTTTCTACCGGCATCCTTCATTTCGTAGTCTAACTAATACTTTGTTCAATGTGGAGGTAGCCCCTCAAATAAGATAGATACATATTGTCTAGTATCTCTGCTTATAACTGTAGAAAATTAACGAAAATTTATATTTAGATAATTTTGAGGGCGGGGAACATTTCTGAGCTATCAAAAGTAGGTGTTGCTATTGAAAATTTTAAAGTTGGTGCGGATTCGAGTATGAAGATAGTCCCCTATGCAATTTTTTTGTATATCAATGTGTAGTAGACTTTATTCCCTTATTCCAAAAAAAATGGGGAAACCAGGTTATATACATATATATATATATATATATATATATATATATATATATATATATATATATATATGCAGTATATTTAAACAAAATGCGTATAAGTACATGTTTAGAATTGTCTAAAAACAGTGAGAAAAATAAAAATAATCTCAATTTATAGTATTACTTGCATTTAATAGAATGCATTTGTCGCAATTTGTTTAATGTTTGTCGCCATTAACTGCTTTTAGAAATGTTTGCTAAATATATGCATAATTGAAGAGACTATTTAGGCTACTATTTTTAATGTTTGAGGATACTAAAGATACTATTTTCAAAGGCACAACTCAGTGGCAGGCCTGCACTATGACGTCAAAAATATCCTTTCCCCGCCCTCCGTCAGAAAGCGCGAGAACGAGCACACCTTATATATGTATATAGTCACCACTATCCTTGGTTATAATATACGAATGAAACATCGTACAAACTTAAAAATTATCAAAACATATCTCTAATTTTGCAAGAAAAGTACTCTGTAAATTTCATAAAGCTACGTTTCTTAGTTATGGAGTATTCCGTGTAAAAATTGGCATTCTAATATATAATTGATTTATAATTTTTTTATATTATATTTTTGTTTTTCACAGTTGACTTTAACTGACTTTACTGTTGCCACTTCGTGAAACTTTGCTGACGTACGCTAAAAAATGTCATATCAATCAAATGGAACGTCGTAGAGGCTTGAAAATAGTCACGTTAAAATTCTTATTTTTTTAACTAATTATTCTGTAATTTTCAAGGTTCTACGTTTCGTAGTTACGGAGCCTTTCTTGTACTGACAAACGAACCAACAAATATCCGGACACATTTTGGGATTTTCAGCTTTGTATCTTTGTATTGATTCACTTCATTCTATTATTCTATTTAATATTCATGACCATTTTTTAAGTGGCGTCACTACACTTATTTTTAACCGACTGAACAGTGAGACAACCATAGCTCCAAAATAAAACCACCAGAAAATTTAAATTAAAACCGCCAAATCGCGCGCCAAGTCGAGAGGTTATAGATTTGATTGTTATGTATTTATTATTATTATTTTTTTTATGTATGTTCGTGCAGGATTTCGGTTCTATTTCATATACTTGAACAATTTTTTTGTTGGATAGGGGATGTTTCACTTGGGAGCAATTAGAAAAAAATATCCGGTGTTATCCGGTATTTAACTATCCGGAATTCTCAATTACTCGGACCGTTTGAAAAAAAAATATTGTCCGATTTCGAAAATTCTTTTTGTGTTGGATAGAAAAAAATCCACTTAGGCAAAATCTGAAAAAAATAATCGGTTATCCGGCTGTTATATATTCAAAAATGTCGATTAACCGGAGTGTTTTTAAACAATTTATCCTATTAAAAAATATTTTCATTGTTTAACAGAAGTTGCTACTTGAATTTCTTGATGAATAATAACGTTTTTTCTAAATTAAAAACTAAAAAGGGAAAAATAAAATAATCTTTTTAAAAAAAAAAGAAAACCGACTTTAAGAAAAATGCGCTAAAAAGTAAAAAATAATTTTTAATTTTACGAACGCATTGAAAAAAATGAATTATTTAATGTCAATTTTATACTTATTACAACTTTTTGAAGTTGGTGCCAATTTACAAAAATCATACTCAGATTTTGCCGCCGATTTCAAAAAGTTGTAATAAGTATAAAATTGACATTAAATAATTTAATTTTTTTAATGCGTTCGTAAAATTAAATATTAAGAATTTTTTTTAAAAAAAAATGTAAAGATGGTTGTTCTTTTCAACCGACTGAACAAATTTCCGAAATAAAACCGCCAGAAACTTTTAACTAAAACCGCCAACGCGTGCCAAGTCGAGAGGTTATCAATTCGACCGTTATGTATTTTTTTTGTAAAGTTTATTTTATGATAGTATCTACCTATTCAGTATTTTTTTTGTTGTTGTCGTAGAATAATTTTTTTATTTCGTTTCTTCTGGTCAAAGGACGGATACAAACCGCTTCTTCGTCATTCCACAGAATGCTACTCCACCGCACTGACGTAAAACAAACCAACTGGACTGCGTTGGACCGTTTTGAGAGTTTACACAAATTGAAAGATTCGGTTAAGACCCATTACCAATTTTAATCTGCGAGTTTAAATACATGTGTTTTCTATTAATCACGATTTTTTGTTGATATTCTTGATCGTTATACTTATTTTTTATTAAGCTTCCTTTTTTAACATTTTTAAAATGATTATTGTGCAATAAATTGCACGTTAAACGTTGACGGAATAAAACTCCAGGAAAGTCAATTTACAAATTAGTACACATTCGATTTTTTTCAAATTAGAAGTTAAATTTTTCTGTGTAAAAATTGTAAAATTATATATGCTTTATAAAAATGTTCACTTTTCATTGAGAACAAAATCCTTTACTTTTATTTAATTCTGACGTTTATAAATATTTTTAATAATTGTTTTTTTTTTCGATTCTTCTTCGATTACCAGGTGGAAAAATAGGTCACCGGTGGGAAGGAATCCTGAGTATTTGGGCAAGGCAATTATTAAAACAAACTGTTTAATCAAATGAGTAATTTAATAAAAAAAGAACTATAAACAGTAATCAATTCTCAAAACCAAATGTATTTACAGATTATAAAGCCATGTTTTTATAACAGTTTTTTAAATGCAAGTGGTAAACCTCCATTTTAAGAAAAATGACTTTTTATTTATTATCGTCGAAAAATATCGCTTGACAATATTAGTGATTTCCATAAGCTATTTATGTTATTAGTCGGAAATCCTTGTTTTTTTAAAAATATTATTTTAATATATTCCACAGACGATTTTTGTTTCATTTAAAATTTTGTTACCTTCCTCTAACGGTTAAGCGAATTGTGCGCATAATTGTTAAGCATTTTTTTCCTACTTTCCTTTAAAATAAAAAAGTATATAATTTAATTATATTGACATATAAACAGTGTTTCATGTAGGGATTCTTGTTATTTATATAAACTTATAAATTTATATTTAATAGAATATAGTACATTTTTCGAAGATAGTTGTTTTGAATTTGAATGATACGTATATTTCAATAACCATATTTGAACCATGTATCAATTCAAATCATTGCAAAAGTTTTTAATAAAGTTTTCAACTCTGGTTCCTATCTATGTAGCTGGATTAATATTTTAATAGGCCCAATTTTTTTTAAGAAAGACGATCGAACCAACCCGAATAACTGCAGAACAATTTATTTGGTTCCGGTAATAGGTAAATTATTTGCATCTATTCTAAACAACAGTTGACTGGTAAGCTGGCATGATAAAAAAAAAAACTTATGAAAACTTTAAAAACAAACAAAGCCGTCTGTTATTTATGGCTGGGTTTAGAAAGGAATATAGTTTTGGGAGATCAATAGTTTATTTTAAACTCAATAGTACAAGACAAGCTAAGGAAACAACGTGGTAAACTCTATGCTGCATTTATAGATTTGAAAGGGGCATTTGATAGCGACAACCATGATCTTCTGTGGTAAGCTTTAAGCGAGATCTCAGTCAGTCCAAAATTTATTTCTATTATAAAAGACATGTGCAAAAAAGCTACGGCCCGAGTTAGAGTAGGTGACGCATCTATCGAAACTACTGGTGTTTTACAGGGCGAAATAGCCCATTGTGCAGCTCTAGTGCGACGTTAATTAATAAAACCAAAATCAACCGGATGTCTGTTTGGAAGGGTTGTTTGGTTTGCTTAAAGCAACCTCTCGTTTGGTTTGCTTAAAGTGTAACAGTACCCCGAAATTCAGTCTTTTTTTTTTTTGGAATAGCTATTTTTTCTTTTTTATTGCACGAAATATTACTTTACATATTGGAATAAACGCATGATAAGTTTCAAAATTCTACGAGTTTAAAAAACGATTAAGCAAGGCACTTCTAGAACTTATATAGCAATTTCTAGTTTTTTTTATTTTATGTATAACAAGAGTATAAAACTTCTAATACACATAAAGTACCCAAATATTAGCAATATTCTGTGAAAACAATTTTATTGTATTGGTAATTTGTTAAATTAATTACAAAAATATTGAAGGTTTTAAAAACCTTACACCTTTTTTAAACCTTTAGTTACAGCTTTGGAAAGTTTTACTTATTATAGAGAATATTGTTGACAAAATTGTTGTAATATTGTTGTTGGAATATTGTTGTTGGGGGGGGGGGGGGGGGGGGGCTTGCTGCTGCTCCAGATTTAACTTTGTTTTCCGACGAGGAGCGTGTTCCATGGCCATTTCGAAAATAAATGTTCAACCATGCTTCCACTTTCTCGCAATGCCTTTCACATATTCGACGAGCCAACACTCAGCATTTCTCAGAAGCATTCTTCATTCCTTTCTTTCTTCTCCACATCTCGAGAATGCTGCACTCATTCCTCATCTTCCAACACATTAACCGAGAAACGGTTAAATTGTTTGAATGCCAAATGGGGATGACTATTTTATCTAGTTATTAGCTGAAATACCCGTTCTACCCACGGGAAGGCAATAATGTACAAAATTGAAACAAATACAATATTTATAGCGAAATATATAATATTTATAATATGTCACCCATCAGGGGGAACCACAGTGTTAAAATCTCCTATTTGTAACGAAGTGTTATTAGCAAGGTCCTGCAAGAACTTGAAGGATGGTTAATATGGAGAAGTTGGCTGTACAATAACGTGGATATACATACGTTACTCCCGTTGATTAACATCCATATTTTAACCTTTAGTAACATCCCAAAGATTTATAGAGGAACAACTTTTATAATTGTTAATAATTATCTCTGAAAAACTTTTATTAGACACCAATGCCAACATTTGTCATTAAGTTTCACAAATTGGCGAGAATATAAGAAGAAGAAAAAAACGATTTTAAAAGATTCACTTGCCAAATTCAAGATTTTCATTGTACGGTAAATCCTATCAATATGCGAGGGGGCGCAAGGAGCTCTCCAACACTTTTTTGAGATTTTTCCACTGCACTTTTTTAGTATTGAACTTCTTAAAATAAAAAATAATAAGTCCCATTTTACCTCATTGCCAAACCAATTTTTCAAAAAAAATGTCGTACTCTGCCCACTACTACAGACGATGGACGCACACCCACTCCCCCCTCTGACACTTGTACCACGTGGGAGAGGAGTCCACAACAACAGTTTTCGATTCCGCCAACATACTCCTCGTATGGGCATACCATCGTATAAAGAAAGGTCGGACGCTTCGACCAAGCCGATTATTAACCCATTTCGCTCGCTGACCTTTGTATCCCGTGAAGGGAATGTCGTTCCTAACTGCAGACTGCAGACGGTTTCGTTCTCCTTCCTCTCCAGGGGAATCGTGCTATGAGCGATGAATTACCTACCGTCGTATAAGAAAGTGTGTCGCGTCGATCAGGTCGTTTGTTAACCAATTTTTCTCTCTGATCTTTATACCGAATGAAGGAAAATGTCCCCCATGGTGACAAGCAGTATACGCTTCCACAACAATAAGTTTATGGGAAATCAGCCTTCGTGCATAAATGACATAACATTGTGTAGAGAAAGGTAGGCCGCGTCAACCAGATTGACCATTTATGCACTCTCCCTCTGACCTACTTAGATAAAACATATTATCAGGGTAATTCGTTACAAAATTTAATTTTTAAAAAATGACAAATCTAAAGCCTGAATATCATTACAAATACAAATTTTAAAACTATATAAAAATAACATTAAGTCCATAAATGAATGAAATTTAAAACAAATCAATCTTTATACACAATTTCAAGAATTTTTATTCAAATAAAACGTCCGTCAATTTTTTACATATAAAACTAACTGAAGTCGTCATTGTTTTATTTTTTTAAAACTGGCAAATTCTATTTGCAATCACTGACCTGTACACAAACTGGATTTCGCGTCATTCGTTTGAACACAAACTCGGTGAAACCGGGCGTACAGTCTGTTCATGTGTAGCCATCGGCGCACAGTAGTGGCAGATATCGTCTTACTGAATGGACCCTGCAACGATACCCCACACGTGAGGAGGGCGCCCTTCGATTAAGCTTGGCTACAACAGCGATATATCGATGTCCCCCCGCGGGTCTGGTAACCCTTGGACGATGGCCGGCCACAGGTCTTCGGACAACTGTCTGGCTGGTTAGGAATTGTTTCCATAATCGTGAAATTACGGAAGGATGAACGCAGGAGAAAAGAGCAACATATCCGTGATGGAGAGTCCTGCTTCAATACGTCCCACAGCACGCCAGCGCTCGGAGTCTTCCATTCGTCTTCTGGAAGCCATAGAAACACGTCTGTCTTGAAAACAAATCGTACGAAAGTTCTAAATACATTTTATCAGCACTTACATGCAACTTCTGTAACCCTTCACAGTGCTGACTTCTTATACGACTGCCTTTTTTTGCATATTTCTCGACACGAAACCGCAATTGGCTGTTACATAACATATTTGCATACTTCCATCTAACTCCGCAGCGAATTGCAGCTTCTCCAATTCTGATTGGCTTCCGGAAAGTAATATTTTCCTTTTCGTGCTTCACTTTTGGCAGTGAGTGTACAAGTTGTAGGCTCTGAAATCAGAACCTACGAGTTCAAAGTTAGCTGCGAAATATGCATCACTCCTCAAAATTTCAAAGGCTGCAGAAGTTAGTATCTGAGTCGCCATTCATCTGTGGAGTATGATGATGCAAATACGATAAATGCAATGAAGAACACAAAATCAACATTAAAAGTTAGAAAGACTCGTTAAACATTTAGGTACTGCTGCCGTATCTTTGCAGCAATTCATGCAAACAGAAAACAAGACGGGGAAACATGAATTTAATATAAAAAATGTTAACCACATTTTTTTTTTAACATTTAATGACATCTGTATGTAGAATAAACTTAAAAATTGAATCGATCAAGTTGCTATAACTCGGAGACAACCTTAGTTGAGCCTAAAGCAATTGAATATATATACATATCATAGCTTCCGCTTAAGGTTCAGATTAGGTTGTATCCGATTTTTTTTTATAGTCGTCTGAGGAATAAACCGCATTTGGTACCAATAATAAAAATCAAAATAATTTTTTTTCAAAGCCTGAACTTGTAATGCCTCTCTAGCGGGATTAAATGACTATAAAAAAGCACTTTTTTTATAGCTGTAATCTGCGCGTGGAGTTGAGAGGGATAAAAAAAATTCTTTCCGCAAAATTCGTTTGCGAAAATGAAAAAAAAAAAAAAAAAAAACTTCTGAAGAAGATAATCAGAGAAGAGAAAGGGGGAGGGATAGATGTTGCTGATCATGACAGAAAAGTTGAAGACGACAAAAACCGCCAATCCACTGCGCCCGTAACTGATGGGAGGAAAAAAAAAAAGAAGTTTAGTTGAAATGATTGCCATTGCATTGATAGGGTGATCTTTTATTCGGACAATTATACTTTCGGTTGCTTCGATTGTGTTTTTATTGCGCTCTCATCGCTAGCTCAGCGACTTTGTTAGGAGATGCGTCTACCTCTCTCCTCCCCTTCCCCCTTCCCCCCCCCAAAAAAAAAAGTTATGACGTGTTATTAAGGGATGGTTGGAGTCATCAAATATCGCACCCATAAAAAGTATCGCCAATCTCTTACCAATTATTAAAGGTTCAAAGACTCGGATGTGGAACGGAAGAATGAAGATAAGAAAGTTGATAAAGTAGTCACAAGGGTGGAAAATGAACACTCGTTAAAATTAAGATTGGATTTCTTGACTTTTTTAAATGATTCAAAGATGAGAAAGGAATGAAAAAGTTCGTGTTATCTCTATTTTATTAGTATTTGGATGGGTTCCATTCGCCACTGATTCTTCGTAATTTCTCTGAAAACATACATACGTCCATATGTTATCTAATAAACGTCATCCCTGGATAACAAGTTAATCCATAAGCTGTTCAAAAGCGTATCGATTACATCCTATGAGCGTTTTCTAGAGTCAACATGTATGCTAATTTTGAGATATATTTAACGTCTGTAGTCATCCACGATATCTATAATTTAAATAACATGAATATCTATGAGAAATCCATAAAGATCTAATTTGCATCTATCGTACATCCATAACAGTTCCAAGTTGTAATCAGTTTTTTCTCTAAAGGATGTCTACAATAGCCATAATGTATATTTCTGACAATTCATCAATATTTACTTCTAAACAAGCAACATCTAAAATTAAAGAAAAAATAATACATTTTGTAGAATTCTATTGTTTTCTTTACTTTTGGATTTTGTTTATTTAGAAGTTAAAATTGCGCATTCATCTTGTATTGAGGCTTGTGCGCTTTGTATTTGGATTCATTTCACAATTTATATTCTTATATTTATTTCAGCCTATCAGCCAGAAAACCAATTTTCTTATTTTCATTCAACTGACATCAAATGAAAGACTTAACTACAAAATAATAGTTTCATTGTTCTTTTTATTGTGAAAATTCAAATTCTAAGATCACTAAGAGAAATTGAGTTTTCTTTGCTTTTGTCTTAAAAAAATCATACATAAATGTGCAATTAATAACTAAAATAACTTTTTCAAATGTTTTTGAAAAAAGTCAAATTAATTAAGTATAAAACTCTGCTTTAATGCTAATTTAATATATTTGTTAATGGCACTTATACGTGATTATTTATTTACTTTAATCATTTATTTAATTTATTATAATGCATTATTTATCTATAAAGACCTTTAAATTTATTTCTACCCTGATTATGAAATGTACTAATACACTTAAGCACTAATTGTTAAAAATATTAATTAGTGCTTGTGTGTATTTATAAAACTTGAAAGTGTTAACATTTGCTTTCAAAAATCTTAAGTGGGAACACAAATACAAATTTATTGAATTCTTAATCAACAGATATTTTACACTGCACATTATTAACATTTTCAATTCTTCCACCTGGCCTTGGCATGTCTTAGCCAGTCCTTCACAACATTCTCAATCGAGCTATCCAGCTCATCCTCCAAAGTCTTATTTCTTCTCACAGCATCTACAAAAGGGAATAAAGTATTTTAAAATTAAATTGCTTTAGAAAAAGTATTATTTTGACTTCAAATTGGCTAATATTTCTTGAAAGCATATTTTTCATATCTATAAAACTTAATTATGCAAGTTCGTGATTACTAAATATTACACCAAATCAAAACAACATATGTTTGATTTCTGACAAAAGCTATATCCCTGAGATTTCCAGTACTTAGGAAAATAGGTAATGGCGTTTTTAAGAAAAATGGTCAGATGGAAATTATTAGAATTTTTAACACAAACTGTGAATTTTAACCTCTGCACTCTTGAATAATTTTTTTTAATCACCTTTGGAAGATATTTCTTATTTCGAACCTCAAACTTAAACTAAATCGTCCCATAAAATGTAACAGGGCTCGTATAAAATATTTAAAGAAACAGGCAGGGTCACTGATTGTAAGGCGTATAAAAAAAAGCTAGAAGGGAGTTTAAGTATATCAGTAGAAAACAGAAATTGGCATTGGAGGAAAAACTGGTTGATTGGTAGGAGTCGGCGGATAAAAATTAAAGGTTATTACTCTCAGTGGGCAGGAGTTAAAAGTGGAGTGCCACCGGGTTCTGTCGTAAGTCAACTTTTATTTATTATTTTTATTGATGATATTAATTGGAAGATTGTGGGCAAGGTCACAGCATCTCTGCAGATGATTTAAAAATTATGGGGGCTGTGAATTCTGAGGAACAAATAGAGCAATTACAAGGTGATATAACAAAATTATTAGAATCAGCTGTTAAATGGGGTATGTATCAGTAAATGTCAAGTTTTGCACCTGGGTATCAAAAATAGAAAGGCTGCCTATGTTTTACAGTGGGTAAATATCCAAAATAGTGATATAGTAAGTGATCTGGGCGTATTAGTAAACGAGGATTTTAAAATGAGTCATTAATGTACAATGGCTGGCAAGAAAGCTAATAGAATGTTGGGGTACATCAGGAAAAATTTCATCAAAATCTAAGTATAAAAATTTGGCCATTCTCCAGAGATTTGGTAAGGCCGCACCTTGAGTATGCTGTATAGTTTTGGTCACCCTATCTTAAAAAAAAGGCATTGAATTGTTAGAGGAAATTCAGCACAGGGCTACTAAAATGGTCCAAGGGTTTTCAGGCATGACTTATGAAGATAGATTAAGAAATTTGAATATGTATACTCTGGTTTTAATGTGAGTGACAGAACGAGAAGTCGTGGGTTTAAATTAAATCAATCAAAATTTAATAAGAAAACACTACTATTATAGTGTAGTAGACAAATGTCAGTGAATAGTGTTAATTGTACACAGGAGTAACGGATTTTAAGAAGAAGTTATTTATGCATTGAAGGATAGTTAGGAGATACTAGCTGGACAAACCTTGTTAGGCCTTGAGCCTGTTGTTGGCCGTCAATATTTGTAATTGAAATAAGATTTTGAAGCTGGCAGCAAACACTGCTGTGAGCTTTTATAATCTCTCATGAGTGTAATCCAAATCTTTGGTTAAATCCTTGAGCTACCAATCTAGCCTCAAATTTCTTTATTTTAGCCTCAGCGTCCCTCTTAACCGCATAAACCCATCAGCAACCTATCATTTTAGACTTTACTTTTTTTGTACTTTATTTTTTAACTTGCAACTCAATTTCATAAATATTTAGAAGTCTAACTATGCATACTTTTTTCAAACCTTGCACCATTAAAGAATACACTGTTGTCTTTATTCTGAGTCAGATATCTTTATATTCTTGTGCATACACCTGCCAACGTGTGCGATTTGTCTGTTTGTACGAATTTTGTATGTTTCTATGATTAATTTATTGTAAAGAAATTTTATGCAATAAAACACATTTTGGAAAATTATACAAATATCATTCATTCTGAACAATATTTCTAAAGCCCGCATAAAAATGTGCTTTTTCAGTTTAAGCTGGCAGAAATTAACCTAAACAATGAAAAAATAAAGTGTGGTACATATTTAAAAAAAATAGTCTTTGAACTAGTAATAAACAAATTATAAAATCTTTAATATTCTATAATTGGAATATTCTTTGATAAGAATTCACAAAAATCTACTTAGGATAATTTATAAGAGAATAAAACATGGTTTAAAAGCATTAAGATTACACTTGACATGCCACATTTAATAATGCTACTGTTGGAGCACATTCAGCTCAACCCGCACGCAGTTCACTCCAGGACCGCACTCAGGCAGGAAGCCAGGACCGCATTAGCTGAAAAGGACCACATTTTCCAGCTATAAATACTACCTGTTCGTGGATGTTATTATTCTTTTTCTTCAAAACCATCACAGCCGTGCTCAATTGTGTGATCAAGCACAACGCGTGTGCATTTATGATTAGTTTTACTAGATTAACTGTTGTTTTTGTAGATAGATAACAAAATTTATTTTTTACTGTACAACCGGAGGAAAAAAACGAACCACCCCTGGTTTCTCGGCCACTATTTATTGTAGGGCTAAACTTAATATAACATTTTGTAGGGAATAAAGTCTACTGCACATTGATATACAAAAACTTTTCATAGAGGACTATCTTCATACTCAAATCAACACCAACTTTAAAATTTTAAATAGCAACACCTACTTTTGATAGCGCAGAACAGAATAATCTAAATATAAATTTTCGTTAATTTCCTACATTTATATGCAGATATATTACACAATAAGTATCGATCTTATTTGAGGGGCTACCTCCACATTGAACAAAACATTAATTGAACTACGAAATGGAGGACGCTGGTAGAAAATGTATTGACGGCAGCCGATGTTCTTATGCGTGGTCAGACTCGCCTAGAATTGTTCTAATAATTACCACTTTAATGTGATTTTATATAGTATTCTGATATCGATTTTCGAATATCGTGTGTATGATGATACGTTGTATCAATTATTTAACCTTAGTTTATAATTTAGTATAATAATAAAATTTTAATGTTAATACTTTCAAAAATGAATTTAAGTGGGAACATTTTGGACGGTTTTATTATACAATATGTAGCAAATAATGTAATTAAAAGTATAATAAAAATATTTCTGGTATACGCGGAGTGGAACACTCTGAAAATTTAGCTAAAAATTTAATATTTACATTTTGATTTGTTGGGTTAACCGAGCTGCACAGTGGGATATTGGGGATCTATCTCGAATGCAAGACCCAAGAACATTGCCTCGGATATTTGAACTATGGTCAGATGATGAGTTAACACCTGAGCTGGCATCCGACTCAATAGGCGTCCGGATTTTGGACCACGTCCAGATGTAACGTGTACCAGCCTTTTGATATGGGCGATACTTTTGGGTCGCGAAAGGAACGAATTTGACAACCCACCAATTACCAACTACAATACACACATACCTACCAAATACGTTACTCGCATACTAGGAATCGAACCAGAGTCTATGCTTTGCACGAGTCCCTGACTTTTCGACCGCCACTACACGTCTTCGATTTACCGGTTACGGTGGTCTGTCTAGATAATGGCATTGTCGGGATTTCGGTGTGTCGGGGTTGTGGACTTGTCGGAATTCTGTCTGTCGGGATTATGACTCAGATCCATTTCATTTAAAAAAGTAAATTTGATTTTCTGAAAAAATTGCAATTAAACAATTAAAATTACGGTTTTGCCCTGACGAACTTGGTAGTTTTCCCCAACGGGGGGCTAGCCTTGCCCGATGGGGGTGCTATAGCCCTCCCCAGCCCCCCTGCTGGCGCCACCCCTGAACCTAAGTTGGACATGTACGTTTTTGCCTCCCGCAGAGAAATTTAGTTCGAAAACAATATAGTAACTGAATTTTTTAAATTATGAACATAAGAATACAAAAAAAAACTTTTGTGATTGATGATTCGAATTGTTTGTGTAAGTTCAACTTCACGAAGAATTTTCAGTTTTCTTTATATTGTGATAAATTATTCTTTAAAATATTCTTGAATACAATATACATATAAAGTTGTATTTTAGAAGAAAAATTAAAATGTAACTGTTAAACGTGTGTCTGTTTAACAAAAACAGAAAATTTTGTAGACATTTTTTAAGCGAAATTAAATGTACTTCGATTATACGAGTAATAAAATTCGTGCACATACACAATAAAAATGCAAATCGTTTTAGTACGTTTAGCATCGTTTTAGCATCGTCAGGAGAATGAAAGAATTCAAAGGTGGTTCAATCGTGTGTAGAGGAAAACTTGCTACTCACGTGGGGCGTCGTTTCGTTGGAGGTTCCATTCAGAAGAAATGCTTTGCCGACATTTCTTCGTGCGACGAGTAGAGTGGCAAGAAAACTGAAAATAATATTCTGTATTTTACACACGAACTATCAGAAATACGCGTTCTTCGTACGGGGGTTCAAATGAAACTGTATACCATAGGAGTTAATAAAACACTTATCCTCTAAACTAAAGTATCTAACAATACGCACATTGAGATTCCGCAGTGGCTTCAATAACCATTTGAATATTAAGCCTTTCTTTGCATGTAGTGAAGTTTAACTTAAAAACAAATATAAACATGTTTTTTTTTTATTTTGGCTGTAAAAACGCAGTATTACACGAAAGAAATGTTTGTGTAGACAATCCAAGTAGGGTTTATCTTCGGGTATTGTAGTTGCTGCTATCCTTACAGAACACGGACTCTCTAATAAGGCTCTCTTAATCAAATTCAAGCCTACGCAAAGAAACCAACTCTTCAGGTATCTCTAATCTAAGTTTAATTAAGCTTAAGAGAGGTTACATTTTATATTATTTACAATTAAAGGAAAGTGCGCCTACGGGATTGGCCCTTCCTATTCGTGCATCTCGTGGTATAGTTCTCTATTCTCTGTAACAAGATGGCGACTCTTCAGCGTCATCAGAACTTTACTGCGTAGTCATTCTCCGGCCATCTCATTGGACGTGTCTCATGCGTGGGAGTTTTGTCTACGTGCTTTTCCAACAGTTTGTTTCGTATATTTAAACATGCATTATTATTTTTAAAAAGTATTTTAACGTTGGCGACATCTTACAGCTTTTCAAAAATGTTAATATTTCTTTTGATTTGTAAATTAAAAAAAAATTAAACTGTACAGTTCATTTTAAAAACTAAACAGAATTTTAAAATTTATTTCGAGTCTCAGGTACAGATCTTAAGGATTAATCTATACATACATTTTTAGGTGTTTTATGGTTCATATTATTATTTCAAACGTTTTTTTTATTCTAGTCGAAACCTTCCTGCTTAACTATTTGATGATGTATTTATCGAGCTTAAGTTGATCTAACGCGATATTTAGAAATCTTTTTAAGGCTAGTTGCGCACTGTTAACTATCGGGCATGTAACTAAGCTATTCAGTTAACTTGAAAACTCACATTGTTCCCGCTAACTGAGTAACTTTGAATTGCACAAAATATTATTTCGCTCTCCACCGAGCCAACAGCTTTGTCAAATAATCGACAATTTGAAATTTTGTATAGATTGCGGTAGTTCGAGTTGTTTATTTTCATTTAGTGAGTGCAAAATCTGTGACCTGGCAATCTTATGTTGAATGCAATTAAATAATCAGAATCAGTTGGCGATTTTTTTAGTTGCGCATTAGATTAAAAGTTTCAGTGCAATTGTTGCTCGTGAATGGCTGGCCTTAGTGTCCCTCTAAGGTTGTGTAATTTAAAACAAATGATGAGAAAAGCAGCTTCTAAAATAAGAGTAAGTCGGTATTTTGAATTTTAATAGTTCCGGGTAATATGACTGAAATCACACTTTATAGTTAGCTTTATAATAGCAACAATGGCACTGCACATTTTAATCAACTGACAACTAAAAAATATATCCCCGCAACTGTTGTTAATCACTTTCAACTCAGGACTGCCATGTCTCAGATTACGCAAATGTCAAATTGAAGGTGAAAAAACGCCCTACATGCATTCCCACAATCCACACAAAATCGGCAAGTTATCTATATCAACAATTTGTCGATTTTGTATGTATTGTGGGAATGCAAGTAGGGCTATTTTTCACCTTCAATTTGACAATTGCGAAATCTGAGACATGGCAGCCCTGAGTAGAAACTGTTGTCAAATCTGTTGGCGTGGTAATGAGCGAAAGGATATTGTGGACAATTACATGTTAGTTAATGAGCGGATACAATTGGAGTTTTCTCGTTAGAAGCCACTACATAGTTCAGTTGCATGCCCGATAGTTGCCAGTGCGCGGATAGTCTCTGCAACTACTATAAATGACATTTCATTCGCCTTTTGTCTCCCCCTCCCCTCCCCTCACTGTGACCCGAACGCTGAACGAGGTGGTACAATGGAAAGTAAAAATCAACTTTAATTGAGAAAATTCGTAATTTTTCATAAAGGCGGTCATTTTGTTTCATACCTGGGAATTATATTAAATGACACATTATTACAGTTTATGATCCAGAGCTTAACTTCCAAATTAACAGCAGTTTTAATTTTCAGAACACGCCATAAATTTCTACGCATAATTACAAAGCTTAAAACTCGTCGAAGTTAATGTCGCAAGAAATTTAACTCTTGCGGCATTCAGGGAACACCTACGGGCAACAAAAAAAATCATTTCACAATTAGTGTGTTACATAAAAATGTAAATAAATTATTTTATTTATATCTAGTGTTTTAATTAAAGTTTCTAGAATACCACATTCAAAAAAATGTGGTAAAAACTTATTTATCTCCTATAATTCCTTGAATAAGCCCTGGAATCGAATAAATTGACCAGAAGAAAAGCCTCGAGGAGAAGCAAAATTGCAGTTAAGGAAACAGGGAGGGTGATTTAGGATAAAATAAAACTCAAATATAAGCTAAATGACTTGTCTTAAGACTAGGGGATATAAAAATTATTTAATGTTGCCATTTTTAGAACGGAATGGCTGCCGACAGTTCGTAGATGGGAAGGTTTTTAGTTTTTAACTGAATATCATGAATCGATTTGCTTCTTTTTAAATTCACCTTTTTCAGACTCAATTTGGAAGCAAAGGTGCATGAAAAATAATTTGGATGTGGTTGCTTACGACAAGCGATCACTAGTGTTTTCTGCGTGGGTTTGAACGCTATAAATGAAGCGGACACCTTAAGTCGCCTGGAAAAGTATTTTGGAAGCAGAGCGTGGTTATGAGTGACTATTTGACTTTTTAAATGAACGGACATTCTTAAATATGAAAAATTAACAACACAGCAAAGAAAACAACATACGCGAAATAAGCTATCATGAATATATATATATATATATATATATATATATAGAGAGAGAGAGAGAGAGAGAGAGAAAATTAGTTATAGCACTGTAAACTAATTTACATATAAAGAGAGACAATTTTCTCTTACTTTCCGGACTTCATATCACTGCATATTGGTCTTGGTTGAACTAGCTCTTTAGGCTAGAGCAGTGGTCGGCAAACCGCGGCTCACGAGCCACATGCGGCTCTTTGGCCTTTTGAGTGTGGCTCTTCCACAAATTACCACATATTATTTTTCCTCTGCTTAAATCAATTAGTTTCCTTGCAAAAATGCCTGCCACGAAGTGAAGTTAACACAATGGTTACAGTTTGAACAATTTATTACATTCGAAGCAACTAAAACAAAAAATTTACTTTAATTTCACAACTAACAAGTTGCAAATGCACTAGTGATGACCCTTCACCTATTTTACACATTTTTCCTTTTCTAGAAAACTTCCTAAACTTTTTTAGGGTCATTGAAGTAAATTTTAGTTTCTTTGAAATTATTTACCTTTTCGTAGAGTTGATCTACTGGAAATCCGTTGATACATAAAGTTTGCAATTTAAACTAAAAATACTGGCACTTTTGCCGTTGTTTACTTGTTAAAAATATGTACAATCGATCATTTTTTTCAAATTTATAATACATGGTTTTAAAAAACACATTTAGCTAATTATTTTATTCCAAAAATTGAAAAACTCTTCCAGTCTTTTTCCAAAGGGGACTAATTTTGAAGAGGACTCAGTCGACGATTCGACTAATGAAGTGCAAACTGCGAAACCGTGAATTACTCGAAATAAGTTTCACCACAACGACTGAACTTCCCATTTAGCTGATGTCTTACCAGCACAGAAAAAAGAAATTTTGTGAATTTACACTAAAAGTAACTTCTAGTTTTAAAACGAAGTCTACTCTTCATTGGGATATTTGTTTGCTTTTTCTTTCTCTGTTCCCAAGAGATGACTGAAAGCAGGAATGTAAGGGTTGTTTCTAATATAATTAAACTTTTTTTTAAAAATATCAAATACTTATACTCTTTTCCTATTGTATGTTCTTCTTCTTTCATGGGGTAAGTATAAGATTTTCATATAAAGAATTATAATGGTTCTTATCTGTTTCAAGAGGACATTTTACTGCCTAATCTATCCACGACAGCTTAAAACATTCATCGTAAACTAAATGCAAATGTGGAAACAAAGTTTATGCAAGCTTTCGTTATGTAATTGATTTTACATCATGTAAATAATGTTTCTTGAAGTATAAAAAAATTATTTCATTTATAATTTGCATTAAAACAACTTGTTGAACTCGTGTTTAAGCAACTATTGAAGTTGGGAACATTATATCTTAACCGTATAAATGAGTTATATGTCATTTTCGCTAAGAAGACGCTGACATATTTCCTGAAAAGTAAAATGATACATTAAATCACCCTCCTTTACCATTTACGCCTCCATTTTGCTGTCCGCCCCTGGAGAGATGATTGGAACGCTTTACTTCTGCCATGGAACAAACACACACGTCACAATCGATTATCCGATAAGTCTATCGATTACAATGATTACGTGAAATCGATATCGATGACTTCGCCGGTGCCAACAGCGATATGAGAAAAAAAGAAAGAAAGGTACGAAACGAGGATATAAATATAGAGATGAAAAAAAGTACCCACCTTCGCCATTGCCTATTGCAAAAATTACTTCCAAAGTGGCAAAGAACAAAAAGTGGAGGGGTGGTCGAGGATACAGAAAAAAAAGAAAGAAAAAGCACTCCCATATAAGCGACCCCAGGAGTGGGAAAAAAATATATCGAAGTGAAGTGAAGAAAAATATCGCTTGGGAGAATCGAAATTTCGATCGATGGAGTTCAACTCAAACTGCCATTAGCGGATCTTTCTACCGTTTTTATGTTTCGCTGGTGTTACTTCGGGACGCCATTAACTCTGAAGGCGACCCCTTGTGCTGCTGGATTGTGAATTCCACTTTTCAAGAAAAAATTCTTTGGTATGGAAAAGAACTTGATTCGTGATCCAAAATAACAACCTGATAGCTGGGTTGATTTTCAAGAAGTACTTTGTATGTCTGTATTATCTATCTATCTAATCTATCTATATAATATATCTATCTAATACTATTAAACGAGCAATGCCACTATATTTGTTTATTTATTTGTTTGTTTGCGCGATCTCAAAATTCGCTCTAAAGATTTTTACGAAAATTGATATATTACCAATTTTTGGCATAAAAATTTGATTGGGAAAGGTTTCATCTTTAAAAAATGTCATTTAGATGGTGAAATAAGCAGATTAAAAGTTCGATTTCATTCTTTCCCTTGCAAATTATTCATCACGTATTAGTATTAATAGATTATACGGCAATAACAGTTAAACATTAATTAATTCATCATATGTTATTTTATTTCAAAACGGGTAAAATATTTTAGAGGAGATATTTTTATTACAATTTTTATTTTAAATGAAGGTTTTTTTTCTCTCAAATAAACGAAGTAAACAGCAGTAAATTAAAATTAAAATTAAAAACTCGTTTTCGTTTTTAAATAAAGAAAAAACACATTATAATCACGTGACTTTTTCGTCTGCTAAATGCTATAAGTTTTCTAATAAATATTTAAAAAGAACTTGAACAAAAATCGTTTGCATTTAAAATATTCAAAGTTTGAACAAATTTAATCCTGTCATTTTTTATTCTGTTTATACACGTGATAAGTGGAATACAGAAGAGCAAGTTTTTAATATTCCGTTTAAGAAAATATCGTTTGGAAAATCACGTAGTTTTTTTTTTATATTCCATGTAAAATGGATTATGTATAGTACAAATAAAGCATGGATTTTTCAAAATAAAATATGTTTGATTAGAAGCAATTTCGTTTGTTTTGCTAATTATTTATGTTCCAATGGAATCAAGTGAATGAGGTTTTATTAAATTAACATTACGTGTTATTTGTAAAGTATATATTTATTTACATTTAAAATTAAACTTTGTTCTACTTGCAATATGTTTTATTTTAGCGATTGTATATAAATAATTTTTTCATCGTTTATATTCAAACGAAATTAATTCAAAGAAGTTTTATTAAATTAATTTTACGCAATATTTATAAAGGTAAAAAAATAATTTTATATATATATATATATATATATATATATATATATATATATATATATATATATATATATATATATATATATATATATATATATATATATAAATTTCATCAAGGAGAGTTTAATTTAATTTCAGTTTTAAAGCAATAACTTCAAGGGTAAATTTTAATAAAACTTCTGAATCAATTTCGATATTGAAATGTTCTGAAGCCATATATAAGTGAAAAAGGCAGCAAAAACACATAACATAATTTTTTAAAGAATGACCATATTAAGAAATTTGATCAAGAACTTTAATGATTTAGAATTTCAAAACATTCCGAACTTCCCTTTTCCCAGTATTGCAATTTTGATTTGACTATCTACAAATGTTCGTTCCAATGTATCGTTTAGGCTAAATATTTTCAATATCTTCGACTAACAACTTGTGTATCTAATTAGTAGTTTGCATTTTTTACCTTAGTAAGGCAGAACACAAAAATGTAAATTGCAGCCAGAATGAACCTAAACGTTTTTTCCAAATAAACTGCCTCAAATTCTTTATCAAAGTGAAAATAGAATTAAGAGCCCGGCATAAATACTCAACCAAAAATATTATGTTTTGAAATACTACACAACTTTCTTTTATTACGCCCAAATGTCCATGTTTTATAAAATTCCCATAAATAATATTATTACAGAAAAATAACCACCTATTTTAATTTTAAGTACATTTTTTTTATTTACGGAACAATGTATTAAAAATTCGCTATTTATTCATTTTGTTAAACCATTTTTACTAAAATTTTGATTTTGTCATATTATTATTATTGAATTCCAATCGAAAAATACCTGTCATACAAATATTTAGTAAGTTTCCACAGCAAATTACAGCCAAGACGCACTTTATACAAAGAATATACTGTTATAACTTGGCGATAGTTTAGCAAACGGTGCAGCATGCTATAATCTCACCTTGTACTTTCAATAATTCTACATTTAATTGTGAATGATCGCCATTCAATGTTTTAAAAGGAAATATTCATTGGCACATTAAATAAAATACTTTCTAAGTTATCAGTTGGTATCTGTGAAATTTTATTCTTTAATAACATTAAACAGTCTAATAGAGTCGAAAATTAACAGTGAAACCAAGCTTCGTACATTAAAAAAAATACTTGCATAAAATATTTTTCAAATAAATAAAATGGACGTTCATACACAAATTACTCGCATTTTGGATAAGTTGTTTTAAAAGTTAGATCTAAGATAATTAAATATAGTTTAAATGAACCTATATACAAAACACAAAAGAGATAAAAATATTCTAAAATTTTAATACAATTCTAAACCATTTCCCTAAGATAAAATTCTGGTTGATTAAATTTTTGAATGGTTCCGTATTGTAGCAAAATGCCCAATGTACAGTCGATTTTCAATAATTATTAAATCAAACAAAACCTATGACGTCATTTTTATAGAGTCAATAAAGAAATATTTTATTTTAAATTGCAAACGATATTTTCATCCATGTTAAGTCAATGGAATACATTAAAATAGTTATAATATACGAATGGAACATCGTTGAAACCTCTAAAAATTATCACAAAATATGCCAAATTTTTCAAGTAAATTTCTCTGTAAATTTTATAAAGCTACGTTTTGTAGTTATGGAGTATATCGTGTAAATATCCAAGGATAGTGAAGACTATATATAGAAGGTGCGCTCGTTTTTCGCTTTTTGAAAGTGGGCAAGGAAAGCACATTTTTGACGTAATTTTTGCTCCGCCTTACTATCGGTTTTTGATCATTCTCATTGGCTGTGTGTTTCAAGCATTGCTACTTTGGTTCGATCCCCGGTTGGGTAACAACTGGTGATTTAATTTTTAATTAGCAAAATAATGTAAATATTGTAAATACCTGTAAATAATTGTATTCAGATAGCTTCACTACTAATCCGTCCTTGTTTTGTTATGTCCCTGCATTTTACTTGATTGAAATTGTAACTCAGTTAATATATCCAATACAAATGCATTGATCTGATGTTTTCCCATTTTACTCTTTCAAAATTCATAGACATGCTCTCGTGGCAGCTAATATTATTTTAGTACGCTTAATTTATTAAACAAATCTTTTGCAATTTTTCCATACTAAATACAATCCTTAAAATATAATTTAAACTCATAAAATGCAGTAAAAGTAACTAATTAAAGTTAGCTTATCACTTTTTAATAGTTCACAAAAAAACGAATAGATGGCAGCACCTCACAAACGAGACAATTAGACACGCCTACTGAAAGCGCGAGGTAGGCGTCACAATGACGTCAAAAATGTGCTTTCCCCGCCTTCCGTCAGACAGCGCGAGAACGAGCACACCTTATATATATAGTCTTCACTATCCTTGGTAAATATCGGCATTCCAATTGATTCATATTTTTTTTATATTACATTTTTGCTTTTCTCCGTTGATTTTAACAGATTTTACCGTTGCCACTTCATAAAACTTTGCTGGGATACGCTAAAATTGTCATAACATTCGAATGGAACATCGTAGAGACTTGAAAATAGTCACGTTAAAATTCTGATTTTTTGAACTAACTATTCTGTGAATTTAAAAGCTCTGCGTTATGTAGTAACGGAGACTATAAAGTACTGACAAACCAACAAACATACGGACAGATTTTGGAGATTTCAGCTTTATACAGTAGACGCTTGTTTTTACGAACCTCTAATTTACGAACACTCACGATTTTACGAACTAGTGTCTAGTCCCGAACATGGTCCCATAGGCATAATGTTATTTTTAATTCCCATTTACGAACTAAAATTTTGAAAAATCTCTTTTTTGCGAACTCATTTTCATATTTCGCTAGCGTTTACCTGACATCAGACAAAGTTTAAAAGCTCATATCTTTAGGGAGTAACAAAGCAACACACACAAATAATTTCGACGCCATTCTGAGAAAAATTACAGGGGCCAACAGCAGGTGGATCGCAGACATGTGATTGGAGAGTGGCACTTAGACGTCAATCTCTACCCCTCCCTTGCATTCAATAAGCATGTGTCAATGTCGATAGGGGAAAGGGGGGCTTTGTTATAAGATTATGTTTTGTAGCTGGTTAGTTTCATCTTGACCCTCAATGTTTGAAATTTCGTGTGAGTCCAGAGGGAGTTTGAGCCAGTTTTAGTTGAGGAAATTTAGTCAAGTCGCAATTCAAAAAACGCACTCGTTTATCTGCTGAGACAAAAAAGAAAATTTTAAAAGAAGTAGAAGAGAAAATTTTAAGCAAAACAGAAATCTCTAAGAAATATGGAATTAAAAAGAATAGCCTATAGATAATTTTCAGAGCAAGAGAAAAATCGTTGGATATGTAAACAAGACCAGCAAGAGTGCCCCTCTCGAGAATATTTTAGAGCAGCAAAATATGCCAAACTGGGAAAAACTTTGCTTGCTTGAATGATGAAAATTATAGGAACGAACATTCCGATTAATGTAATGTGCTTAAGGAACAATTGAACTGCTTTGCTCAGCATCTTAAAGCTCAACATCAAAGACTTCAAGGCATCGGACGGTTGGCTGCAAAAATTTAAATCCAGACACGGTTTGAGCTTCAGGAAACTGAATGGTTATCAAGACTATGCCTTTTTTGAGGAGGACAATAGTGAAATGTTTTCAAACCTCGATAAAATGAAAACATGTATTTTCCAAAATGTTGTTTTAAAATAGAAAAACTATCGATTATTCTGATTCTTGATTTTTCATCAATAAAGGTATACCTAATATTTTTTATTTAACTATTTTATTTTACGATTGTTTCTTATGTAGAATAACTATATATAACTTTACCTCCTATTATAATCTCTAAATGATGCTTTATTTATAAAGAGAAGACAGTTTAATAAAAATAAGCATAAAATTTATTTACTTTTTATGATATTCTATTTTACGAACTTTTGATTTTACGAACTATTTGGTTGTTCCCTACGAGTTCGTAAAAACGAGCGTCTACTGTATATGAGATATAAACTTTTTTTTTTGGTGACCGCCATCCTCTGTATTGGATCTTTGATTAGAAGGCCCCCCACACGAAGTTTCCAAACTTGTAGGAGGTTCTTTTTCTTTATCGAGATCAACCGTGTTTCGAAGAACGAGGGTCGAGGATTATCGCCACCGAGATATTGGGACGGACCTCATCCCCTTGATTGGACTCTACTTCAGTTGGGGTGATAGGGTGGGGGTGGGGGAGAGACGTTTTGTCCAAAGGAGTCACTTGTCTTCATTTAGTGGAGGACACTTTTTAACCGAAAAAGTGTTTCTGCGGGAGACGAGGGTTAGTGCTTGAAAGTAAATTGTGTCACAGAAAAGTAGAGTTACGGTGAAATATTATTTTGGGGGTGACATTGTTTCTATAAGTTTCTGATAAGCGGAGTTTAGATCACTGAATTCTTAACTGTAACTTCTGGAAGGCTCGAACCGGTTTCCTTTAAGGGTGCAATAAAAATTTTACTTTGCCACAATTTATTTTTAAAAATGATTAAGGGATTTTTGAATGTCATAGCGTTGTAGAAATATTGAATGTGTATAAATATTAGTTTTTCTACTTATGGAATTAATTTTTATTTTGCAAAAAATGTAGTTTTTGTTCTTCCTTGTTACACACTTCGAATTTGATTTTCGAATGACTTCCTATATTTTAAGTACAGATGACATGTTTTCGAAAGGAAAAGAACCACCCAACCAAAAGCACCACATAACGACCCACTGGAGAATTCGGGGGAAGGACGATCGGGGAGATCGTGCCTCCCCACAGACGACGGGTACACTTCTTTTTTTCTTATATAATTGTGAAAACTCATGCAGGCACACTATTCTTTTTAGTACTCTCTTTGACTAACGACTTTTTAAATACTTGACAATTCCCAGTTTCATCGGTATCAAATCATTATTTGTATTACATTCACCCATGTTCTTTACTTTTAACTTAAAATTAAAAAAGACAGCTTACATTTAATATTCAAGCAGTTAGTGGGAAGTATAATTATATATAAGAACTAGCAATATGGCCCAGCGTTGTACGTGGTCACAAAATATTGCGCAGTAACAGCCGCTCTTTTTCCGCTGTTCTATTGTAAAACCTCATTATTCATTTTCAATTCATTCCTTTACTTGCAAATAAACTTACTAAAATAATTCGTGAAACATATCAATATTAAATTATTATTAACTAATACAATTTAATATTAAGAATTAATTCATATTGAATTAGATAGGTGTATGGATCGAACTCGTACCATTTTTCTACACAGTTACATTCATTAAGAAAACATCACAAACAAATTTGTGACGCTTATATACTGCTTCAAATTTAAAAATAAATAATACATAAAACTTCAGCATAGTACGGAAGGTAATAGAAATGTGAGTTTTATATTCAGAATGTGACAAATTTATTGGTGTCATTTTTCCAGAACAAAATTAGCATTTTGAAACTATTAAACTTTTTTTGCAATTATTTACTTATAATTAGAAAGTGAACTAAATAACAAACAATTTTAATAGACCCTAAGTATTGCATGGGTTCGAGATTAAAATTTTGACGGATTAACAAAAACACATGGTCGATTACCTTTTGTGATTGGTGATTAACACACCACATGGTCGCCATCAACCAATAACAAATGCGGGTGAACTCACTTTATCTTGAAACGACGCCATGTGAATTTCAGTATAAAGCAGTGCAAAGTGCCCTTGGTAAACAAATGCGAATTTTTGAAAACGCTTTATTTATTCACAATTCCTATATCATATCTTCGAAACTGGAAATCTCAAAAATGTTCTCTGTTTCTTGTTTAATACTATCAAAAATAGAGATGTATTTATAAACAATTGGTAAAATAAAACCTATCTAATAATTATGTTGTTAAGAACAAAACTGTTTTTTAAATGTATAAAATTATTTTTTACCTTTATTATTGCGTAAAATTAATTTAATAAAACTTCTTTTAATTAATTCCACTGGAATATAAAATCTGAAAAATTTATTTATAAACAATTACTAAAATCAAACTTATTAAATAACAATTCAGAACAAAGTTTCATTTTAAATGTAAATAAATATATACATTTAAAAAAAAGTAAGCCCTAAGGGGAAAAAGTAAACCCTAGGGAAAATTTTCAGTTCTTTCAATGTTATTCGGATCGTATCTCAAAATGTAAAAGTCCTAAAATTACGAAATTAAGTGAATTTGTTAAGAAATGTTTGATAAATAAGAAGAATATATTTTGTTTCAATACTGTTATTAGTTTACAAGTTATTTAATATTAAAGTCGTCGTTGATAAAATTTCGCTTACAAGTAATTTTGTCCGTTGAGTTTCTGAAACACTATTAAGAGGAGAGGTCCAATTTTTTTAGGGAGTGTATAAATAGGTTTGAACTGGAAATCCAAGTAAGCATTTTTTAAAATTCGAATTAGTTTTGGATTTATAAATTTTTTAAACATTTAAACACGCTCCACTTTTTGAAGTTTTTTCACCCTCATTTTTGAAACGTGATTTCTAAATTGCTATAAGTCATTTAAAATTACATATTCTCTTATTCAAAAAACTATATTCATGTTCCCTAAAACTTCCTCTTTCTGATGTTATAAAGATTACATTTCTATATTTACAATTAAATTAGATATGGTCAATTAAGATAGGTATAAAAAATAGCGAAGAAAAATGTCGGATATTTCGAGCAAATTTTAATTTGCGACTTTTTGTCTCATTGTACCGCTTGCATCTCAAAAAGTAAATGTCCTAAAATTATGAAATTATGCCAGTTTATTAAGAAATGTTTGGGTAAGAAGATGAATATATTTGTTTTTAAATACGATCAGTATATTAGACGTTATTTTATGTTAAAGTCATGATTTTAGAAAATTTTGAAAACAATTCATACATTTTTGTATACTTGTCTTCCAATTTTCAACAAAAAAAAATAAATAAAAAATTAGGGATATAGATTAAACTATTGGCTACAAATGATCCAGAGCGTTTGTGAAATTTCGATTTAGTTTTGTAGTTATAAATTTTTAAATAATTGACGAAATGTCCGAAATAATCGTCATTTTTACGCGTATCTTCAAAAGGGATAAATTAAAACTGCTCTAAGTAGTTCAAAAATATACTTTTTCCCCGTTAAAAAATATATTATATTCGTATAATCTCCCTTTCTTGAATGATATCAATACTGAAATTTTATCTTAAAAATTAAATTAGATGTAACTATTTATGTGAAGTACTATAATTATTATTAAAAGATATTTCGGACCGAAATGCCAACATTGGCAAAATGCCAACATGTATGTTAATCCAGTTTCCTATAGCTTAATATATATATTTAACGGCGAATTATTATTAGCGCCAATTCTCAATAATCTTACATTGTATAAATAAAAGTTGGCGAATTAGGCTTATTTATGCTTGGCGCGTTTATGATGTGGTTTGTTTACACTTGTTTCGCTTTTCAATGAGTAGAAACAATTGCGTTGAAGCAGTTCTACAGTTGAGCTTTTCCAGTTATCAGGCCCACCACAACGCCCCCTCCCCCCCTGTAAACTTGAAGCATTCAAAGTTGAGGATTTCGAGTTTTAAAAATCCCTGAGTTAAGAAAATTTATGCTTCAGGAAAATTAATATTATTAGCAAATGAAAGCGACGGAAGACTAGAAATTGCCCAGCTTGTATTAATATGAAACTTAAATTAGACCTCAAAACGGAACAGTGCATTGGAACATACGTGCAAGAAATCAATACTTTCGAGAGAACTGTTTAATATTACCTATAAAAAAGCTGACAAATGTCTATAAGTTGGAACTGGGAATGTTTTTAGCACTGTTGCGTTGTGAATTTCGAATCGTTAAGTGTGGTCTGGTTAATAAACGTCGCACTGGAACTGCACATTGAACTACTGGCGTTGGTTCGAGCAAAGCGCCCTTGATTGGTTATGGGTACGTATTTACTTACTATATCAAGGACGCTTTGGTTCGAGGCCTTTCTCGAAGAAAAGACCCGGGAACGATGTCTCATATTTTTAATAATGGTCAGATAACGAGGACAACACTTGGAGCTGGTACCCGACGTGCTTAAGTTGGGAATTTTGAATCGTTCAAGTTATGAATTTCGGATCGTTAAGTTGGGAAATTTCTTGTCTCAACATCCCAAATTAAATTTGTGTGACGGCACTACCAGTAATAATTTATATAACTAAAAAAAGTATTGTTGTTAGGACACATTGTCCTTGTCTACAGTGTATGAAGCCGATATTGTTTGCGAAGCAAACTAAAGAGGATTGCGTAGCAATCCTCCGCGGGTTGGCGAAGCGTTAGCGGGGCAGGAGGCGGAGACCCCTAGTTTTATAAATAAAACGTAACATTAATTTAATAAAACCTCATTCAATTGATTCCATTGGAATATAAATACTTAGCAAAACAAACGAAATTACGTCTAATTAAACATATTTTGTTTTGAAATTTCCATGTTCTATTTGTTGAAATATATAATCCATTTTACACGGAATATAAAAAACCTACGTGGTTTTCAAAACGATATTTTCTTATAACGGAATTTTAAAAACTTGCTCTTGTGTATTCCACTTATGACGTCACGTGCAAAAACAGCGTAACAATCACAGGATTAAATTTGTTTAAACTGTATTTTAAATGCAAACGATTTTTGTTTAAATTCTTTTTAAATATTTATTAGAAAATTTATAGGATTTAGAAGACGAAACTGTCACGTGATTAGAATGTGAAATTTCTTTATTTGAAAACGCAAACGAATTTTAAATTTGAATTTTAATTTACTAATGTTTCCTTCGTTTATTTATGAGAAAAAAATACTTTTTTTATAATCAAAATATTTTACACCATTCAAATTAAATATGACGAATTAAATAACGTTTCACTTTTATTACCGTATAACCTATTAACTCATTCGCGATGAATAATTTGCAATGGAAATAATGAAATTGAACTTTTAATCTTCTTATTTCACCCTAAAAATGAAATTTTTTGAAGATGAAACTTATCCTAATCGAATTTTTACCCCAAAAATTGGTAATACATCAATTTTCGTGAAAATCGTTAGAGCGGATTTCGAGATTGTGCAAACAAACAAATAAAAAAATATATTGAGTGACATTGCTTGTTTAATAGTATTAGATAGATATATTAGATTAGATGTACAGGAAGATTTAAAATCTGCTTTCAAAATTTTAATTAAACGATTTTGTACCGTAGATTAAAGAATTATGATTTTTTTTAATTAAGGAAGCAATCAAACTTTATGAAAAAGTATGAAGTTATTAAATATATATTATAAATACTTCACAAACAATTTCAAATGTGTAGCTCATTTCAAAAGATTGCACGACACGTTCGAACGGAAGTTATTAAATTCAATTTTAACGAATTTCATTTGAAAGCAGATTTCAATCATCCTATACAATCTTATCAAACAAGATAAGAGCTTCAAACTTTTAGTATTTTTTTAATGCTATATATCAGAAACATATTTCAAAAAGTATTAAGGTTGTCAATTAAATACTTTATCTACAAAAAATCGTAATACGCAAATGAAAGAAAAATTTAAATTTCTAGAAATAGACACAAATATCACGTATATACTTCTGAGAAGAGTTAAACTATTGAAACGGTGTGTATTTATTTTATGGTACCTATGGGATAACATACCATGTGGAAATAGTATGCATTTAGTTGAATAGTTACCTGTTATTTTATTTATTAAAATATTCTTATTGCTTCATGATGAGGTTTTCAGAAAATAAACTTTCTCAAATGCTAGCGGTATGTTTTCCTAACTACATCATTGACAAAATCTGGATGAGGTTTTGTTTCTTCGTGACTTATTTTTTATCGGTTCTGGTTGTTGTCGAGTTCCAGAATTTGGTAGTGCAAACAAAAGCTCTGCTTTTGGACACGAAAGAAACTGAATTAAAAATTAAATTTCTCACAGGTCAAAAGTGCATTTCAGATAAGTTATGCCTATGCGTACATTCTGAGATTCAGTTCTGTTTTCTGGACAACTGCACAAACAATTACATCTGAATTACATGAGAACAACTGCACAAACAACAAACTCAATTTTTTTACTGGCTTTACTTTGCGACCTTAGACAGTGCATTTTACATCTTAAAGTGGGCGGGAGCCACTTTCGGTACAATACGGATTAGTTTGACTTTTAATTTTATTAAGTAACTTAGTTTTTCAATCGCAATACAATAGCTAGACTTGGGACGATCAGATATTTTTTAATTTAAAATCAAGTCAATAATATATTTTATTCTGTTTATAACTATTACTTACAATATCTGCCCACTAATACGTACATTTAACTTCGATCGTTAAAAAAAAAAGGAATAGGAAATATTGAATACTGAGAATTCCTTCGATTTTAAAATTTACATTGTATTCAGTAATACAACACTTTGTCCTTGTTATTCCTGTTATTTTATTCGTTAATTTTGCGAATATGGATATAGCATATAAAAAAGGGGCATATAAAAACGATGCAATTTGACTGCTATATATTGTTATTTATAAGAAAAATGAAATTGCATTTAATTACTAAGATTTTTTAAAAAAAAAATATTTGAACTAAATAACACAGGATAACAGGTACGTAAGTGGACAAATATAATTATTACGTGTGGTTAGGTTAGCGTAGTTAATGAAATTGGTTGACAAAATAAACAATTTCCAGCTGTTAATGCACCTAGCACGCCAATGATTTGATTAAACGTCGAAAAAAGAAGCGTTCATTTATTGCATCCTGTTATTTTTTATACTCCCTCCACCTTCCATGCACACTTTGCACAAATATTATTTACAGTTATATGGGCCACGTTTTTTAATTTACTTTAATTATCTTCTTTTAATGTGTTATGTTTTGAATAAATTGAAGATGAATTATTATTGAATGGTGACTATAAAAATATAAAATGTTTCATTTAACAAGATTTTATTTTATATCAACTTTTTGGAAATATATGCTTATTTTATTTTAATAATTTTTGCATTGTTCATCTACTTCCAACGTAAATAATGTGTATAATTAATTATACGTGCTTGATTATATTTATAAAACGTGTGCGATTTTTTTTTTACCTAATACCTCAAGAATGATCATTAGAAAGATCCTGAGTTATATGAAAAGCGGCAAATATAAATGCTGGGAGAGAAAATGTCCACATTTTATATAATTGCTCCTTCTACCATATTTCGCAGATACGTGATTTTTTTTTGTGCAAATTATTTGAAATCAATGAATTTTACTATATTGAATGAATAAGCTGAGTAATATGTATACTAGAATTTAGAAGTAGTATTATTAATTTTAAAGTAGTTTTTAAAGTTTTTCAACACAAATGCAAGTTTTTTTCTTTAATAAAAAAAAGGAGGAGGGTTCGGGGTTCGGATCGGAGCAATGACCATGGCAAAATGACACTTATACCTTAATAACGTTGCTTTCAGCAAACATAAATGCATTGGGAGCCTAAAATGCGCCAATGAGGTCAATTATTTAGGTATGTCTATAATATCGCATCATGAGCTGCTTCAATTACCGTTCAGAACACTTTGTGGCATTTTTGCATTTGCCAGAACGCGTTTTTGACGATTTGCCACAAAACGAATTTCGCTTTGTGGTCGTCATTCTGAGTTGGCACAGAGCGTTGCGGTGTCGAGTATTTCTCTCAATGAGCGTTCTCGGTCTCAGCCTAGCCTAACATATATATTTATTCATTTTTTAAATGTATGATTCGGCAAAAATCTAGTTAAAAACGAACGTCGTCGGTTTAGGAGACTTTTGCAGTTCACGTGGAGGCCCTGAGAATGGGGTCGGGAAGCTGAGCAAATGAAACGTGTGCTCCTCCTGTCAGTTGTATCTTCAACCATCTTCCCAATTGGGAGATGACCGCCTTCTGTGTGTTAGTGGTTTTGAATGCCCATGAGTTTTGTAAAACTTACTACTCAGTTTCGTGTCGCATTTTGTATTTGCTTCTACGGATACTAAACTTGTGTGTTCTATTGTTAAATATGTTGGTTTGTCTACATGTTTCGGAATGTACGCAGTTACGTCCACTGATCACTATACAACAGGGCAGTGGCGATTTGGGACCCTATTCATTGTATATAGCCCAAGGTTCATCACGTAATGTGGTTCTTCCCATCACACTGTTGAAACAAATTTTTAATTTAAATGTAATTTTTTTAATTAATTTTATTTAATAGATTCAAAAGTACTTGCGTTTTTTTTTGCATAAAACCTTCAATTTAACAAAATGTGATGAAAGTTTTGTGCGGACTTCAGGAAGCCTCGGGAGTTGCGTGTGGGCACGCGCATGAAACAAAAAAAAGGACAAAACAAGAGCAATTCATACAAAGACGACATTTATTCGACAGCCAATAGCAAAACATGGAACTTGTGTTATTGCATAGATATCACATTGGTTAAACATGATGGACGCGCAAGGACGGTATTTCGTGTTCACACAACACACACACACACACACACAAAAAGTACACTTCGTTTCTCGACACCATGTCGAAGAAGGGGGGGGGGGGGGGAGGGGTGTGCCGACTTCAGCGTCCACCCTCCCCAGAGCAGTCATCTTCTCGCGAACGCACACACTCAGAATCTGGTGTGATCGTACCTGCGTTTAACTAAATTTTTCTAATGCTTGTACTACCTTCCTGCGTACAAGCGGGGTTTACACACTTTTGAAGGGGACAACCATTCATTAGACTTCTAAACTTGAGCCACATTTCTTTGCATCGACCACATTTTTTTGCAATAATGTGTTGGGAAAACGTTAGGAAAATTAATTTTATCCAAATCGTAACTTTAAACAGTCACGATGATTTTTTTAACGGTACAAAAAAAATTATGTTCAGTACAATTCGATTTAAAGTAACAAAATTATATTGAATTGAATTGAGGACACAGTAAAATGAAACATACCCATTTTTCACACGGAGCTTATTTAAATGGAATACTGTGGAACTCAATTAAAGGTGTTTTTTCCCCCTTTGCAAGAATAGCACACAACCTCTTATAAGTTTAGACAATAAATTATTTTGAAAATATTTTGCCTGTTTTTAATTTAAATTTAATCAGCTTTATTTCGAAAAAATGACGTAAATAACTCTTCAATCAGAATGGGTTTTTTCTGGGAGGGGATATTGAGTGGTACGCAAGTAGAAGATAATCTCAAATTTTTTCCATTTTGTCAAACATCGTCTCTCGTGTAATCGTTGTTAGGCTAGCCGTAAGAGAAGTTGATGTATCTTAGCAGATTTTCAACAAAAAGGCAAAAACAGCATATTGATGTTATTACCAATATTTATTATCAGTTGCGTGACAATTTTGATCGTCCCCTCAACCCCGATTTTTTAAACACCCTCTAACAATATAATAATAGTAATAAAAGAAACGTTGCCAGTAAGAAAAGGTTGCCAGGAACCGATTTTTTTTTGCCGGTCCGGTGTGTAAAAAAAACGGCCGTCCAGAGGATTATAATGCGAATAAGCTGTCGTTCTGAAGGTTCATTTGTTCACTAGCAATATATTGAGATATGTTTGACTGAAAAATAGCCAATGTTAGTTCCCCCACAAGTTTAACATAACGTAATATTTGTTTTAAATGGACAAAATAATTTCGTGTGAAGATCGGCTGACTTTCACCCTCGTTCAGTTTGAATGCGGAGGGGATCCGTGGAATCGAACATCCGTGGAATTGTTTATAAATATAAATATTGTTGCTTGTATTGTCTTTAAAATAAAATATTAAAACTTCTACTCACGCGTAGTTTAAAGTGTATAACAACTCACTAAACACTCGGCTTGTTTTTTCCATTTTTTAAGCACTAACAATTAGGCCATTACTAACAATTAAAAATCACATGTAACAACAACTGGTATTTTTAACTTTGAAATCTATTTCAACTACTAACATTTTTATCTAACTATATAATTGTCACATATGCACACTTATATATTCATATATATTTTACGAACAGCATTGAGTAAAAAAATTAATGAAGCTTTAAAACAAGCTCATTGAAAACACAGTTTTTTAGCTTGTGATTGTTCTCCGTCAGTCGCTATGTACATCCTTATTCCCATTGAGCAGTTGCTTGACGACATTCTAGCAAATCACATTCAATATACACCAAATAGCTTCTGACATCTGCAAGTTTTGGCATCATCCAGTCCACTAAAGCGGAATCGCATTCGCGGGCATTGAGAGTATCGAGGAGCACAACATTGTTACTGTGAGCAATGCACGGAAATTTAGCGACTTTTTAAATATAAAAAATTATACATTTAAAAGTGGAATTACAAGAAACTAACCCACGTATAAAATGTTACATTGCTATTCGCTTGAAAGAACAAATACGAGAGGAAAGTACCAATTTGCTTTATAAAATAAGACGAGGAAGCAGGAATTATGTTCGGTCCACTCATAGATCCATTTGTGGACTGTTCCTGTTATTTTCAAGACTAGGTTTCATACGAAGAACTCGCGATGTACGCATGCAGCAGCAGCAGCAGCAGCAGCCAAAAGGCAGAGAAGAAAAATCCGAAAAATTGTATGCTATCAAACTTCTCTTATGCGACGTAACTGCTGCTTGCCGGAAAACGGAGGATATCAATCAGTATAGTTAATTACGAGATATACCTGGAGACGGTTATCTCGTACTTGAAGGCGGTTTTAAATTGAAAGGGGAGGGTATTTAGAAATCAATTTAATAAATATTAGTGTTATTGTAACAATGGCAAAAATGGTGTCACCAAATATTAAACCATTTGGATAAATCTCAAAACTTCGAATTATGCGATAATTGTTCTTTCTCACAAACAGCCCACATTCACTAATCAATAAAACCGCTTACACGACACTCTTTTACAACACTCACACACACACATCTGAGGGTTCTTCACCTCGTGCACCTTCAGAAAGAAGAGCCCTTTGTCTCACGTACGGCCATGCAAAGCAGGTATTCCAGTAAGAATTCGGTGACTCTCATTTTTATGGTTACTCACATCAAAAGTGAGCACGAGGGGACATGTCCTTCCGGCAACCTTCAAACGCAAATTCTAATGAATTTTGATTCGACAGACCCCATTTTCTACAAAAAGAACAGGAGTTCCAGTAACATTTTCCGTGAGGGTCTTTAAAACTATGTTCAGTAGTTTTCGCCAGCATTCATTTGATTCGAATAACTTCCACCTGCACCAGTAACCTCGCTGCTGCTTTTAGCCAAAACTTGGTTAACTTCTTGTAGACGTAACCCACAGTCCCACTGTTACGTGAATTTCATTTTAAATGAATGAGCCACTGTTGAAACGAGTTTAAGTGTAAAAAAAATTTTAACACCACAAATACCACACACTATTCATATATTTATATAAGATTTCATGTAGCGTGACCATAAAGAACGTTTAGCTACAGCTTCTAAAAATCACTTGCTCGGAAAATTTTGCAACTTCAATTGGAAAATAATCTCTGTTTTACTTTGAATCTGTAACTTGACAATTGTCCAGAAATGTGTGTTACCCCAAGTGCTTAGAAAGCGTGTTTAACATTAAAATAATAATAATAATTAGGACCTCTGCGCGTAACTTTAAGTATAATTTAAACCAAGTTAATAAATAGAATTAGAAAAAGTTTTTGATTATTCCAAACTTTGAGGACACATTTTCAAAGTTTTCTTGAATTGTAATTCTCACTTTCGAAACTATGTCACAAACTTTCCAGATCGATATTCACTTGACAAATGAAATATTTAAAAGTCTAGAACATATCTTCGAGTATTTCTTCTGTTTAAAGTCTGGATTTGTTGGTTAGTTGGTTAATTCCAGTCGGTTGTCTGGGAGTTGAAGCACGGCCGTTACGGAGGAAAAGCGCGAGGTCATGTTCTCCAACTTTTAAGGTAGGAAACATGTTTCAGCGGTTTTTTTTCTGTGGTGGTTTCGTTTTTCCTTCAAGTCGCTGGGCTAGTTTACCAATTCAATTAATTAATCAATCCAGCGCATTGGAGGAAAAACGCAACCGCTACAGAAGAAAAACGCGATGACTTGTTACCTACCTTAAGCATTCGTCGTCCAATTACCAAAGCGATTATACAATCACTTAAAAGGAAATAAATAATTTTTTGTTGAAGAGTTGCAGTCAAGAAATCACAGTGTTACATAGGTTCAATTCATGAAATAAAGATTTTTTAAATTGTTAAAAAAGCATAGCTGTATTTTTGTAAAGAAAATATTGCAAATAGCAGAACCGCCTACTTCTTTCAGCGATTCATTTGACACCGTTGAGTATCTTGACGCTCGAATTCTGAGTTCAATTGGGAGGGGGTGCGAATGCCGCCGTGTTTCAGCTTGAAACAAGTCGTCGTTCAAAGTGCAAAAGGTCGTATGCCGTCACTTTCCAGGAGAGCAAAAAAGAAAAGTTGTTTCCTGTTGATGAATCTACGATAGAACCTTTTGACGTTTGGTGGCACCAGGTTGAAATTATAAAAGGTCACATGGCAATAGTACCAAAAAATATTTAAAATTTTTGAAATACGAAGTTTTGGACTTTAAACGACGATATCGTTCACTTGGAAGACGACTGACACCATACGAAAGACTGGAATTTTATAAAAAAAGAGTTTGAAGCATTGTCTGTTTAGGTTTACCACTGTTCCTCGCCTCACTGATATACTGTCGAGTCGCCGTTCTATTGTGCCAGGGCCCCATTCGTGTCCCGGCTGGCCCAATACGTTTCAAGGTTGGTCATGGGCGAGCAGATGTGGCCGCTCCACAAATTAACGTCAAATATTAGAGGCTGGAAGGTATTAGAAACCCAAGTCAAAGGGACCAATGAACATTGGATCAGGCTTCGCTGTAGCTAGCCTATGCCGCTGGTGTCAGCAAACATTTGTGAATGGGTATTGGACAAGTCTGGACACGAGTGTGGTTTTAGTTTAAACGGGACAGCAGCACACCAATATTTAGAATAATTTGGTGCATCCCACTGGACCTTTCCAAATAAAAATAGCAAACTCGACAAAAACTTTCTCGGAGGACAGAAGAATCTTCCTCTAATCTCGATAACAATCACGAGTCGCACAAAGCAAGAGGACGTTGGTTGGCGCACACAAAGAGCCACCATTGGCCCTATATATATGACAACATGCTAAAACATTCAACGAGCGATCGTGGGGTTTCTTCAGTGTTCTGCAGTGAAGCTGTCCACTTCGCTGCACTGCACTCCTCCCCTGCACGGAGAGGTGATGCCTGTCCTCCACTGGTGGGGCGTGTCCTCCTGGTCGAGGACTCTCGTTCTCTGCAGTTTGCGCATGTTGTCCAGGAGGACTTCCGGGGAGGAGTCTAGTTTGTACGCCTCCCGGTAGTGGTGCTCTGCAGACGTGTACTTGCCCTTTGCGGAAGAGAGAAACGAATGTTAACCCTTTGCGTTCGAGGAGCATGTCAGATATTTACGTTCTTTTTATGTGCCAGTTACATACCGTTCTTTTCTTAAGAGTATCCTTTAGGGTTTTATTTTTACATTGGGCGTGGATAACTAAAAATTTTTTTTAAAAAGTGATGCGTAAATCTGAATATCCATTTCAGCATCCCCTACTCATATTTTGAGTGGTTTATGACATGTGTCAGTTTTATTAGCAGGGGTTATTGTGGAGAATTTCAATCTGACGAAATTTTTAGATCACCCTTCTTTGGTGCTTCAAGATCACAAAAATAATTTATATTACATTGTGTGACAGCATAATATTTTTAACTCACGAATATGTTGTTCTCTTTTATTTTTAAGAGCAGAGAGAAAAAGTGATCGATTCGTTCGATATGATCGATTACTTAAGTTTAATCAATTTGTTCACTTCGTTCGATTTGATCGATTTCAGTTTGTTCGATTTGATCAGTTCGAGTTTAATCGAATCATTAATCGTTGTTTAGCTTAATCGAATCGAACAAATCGTGCGAATTGATCAATTGGAGGGAATAGATCAAATCGAAGTAATCGATCAAATTAATGAAATGGAACTAATCGATCAAATAGATCACATCGGACGAGCCGATCAAGTCGAACGAATCGATTAAATGGAACGAATTGATTAAATTGAACAAATCAATGAAATCGAAAGAATCAATTAAATGGATCAAATAGAAGTAATCGATCAAATCGAGAGAATTGATCAAATCGACGAAATCGAACGAATTGATTCAATCGATCAAATCTAATGAATTAAAGAAATTTAATAAATCAAACTAATTGATCAAATCACAGGAATCGAACAAATTGGATGTAATGAATCTAGAAAAAAGACTATGATATTTTTTTCCCCAATAAGAGACTGATGTATTAAGTTTGTATGGTCATGTAGTCCCACTGTAGAATTAACAGAGCTACTAAACATGGCGAAACGTACTAAGCGTACTACGTTTACACATTTGCAATTTTTCTAATTCTGAAGCTGATCGCGAGTGATTTTTCATTCCTAATTTTGAAAAGATGTATGATTTTAAGAGATTATATGATTTTAAAATGTAAACTTCATTTTTCATGTGAAGTGTGCAGTTCCAGAACTTGCATTGTCGGCAATTTCTAGAAATCAATCGGATTTCCTAATTTTGGAATAAGATAAGTTTCGGAACTGCCCACTCTTTAACAAAGTATACCATTTTTTGAAAATGACATTTTAACCCTTAATGCAGTGGTTCCCAAAGTATGCGCTGCGGCGTCTTTACAGGATCTCCGCGAAATATTACAAAAGCTTCATAATTTATTAGACTCTTAGTGATTCCTTATGTGTAAAAATAAAAATAATCGAACTACCATAAGGATGCGTAATTGCGCAGTTAGAAACTACATTATGCGCTAAAGAAAAGGGAAATGTTTTAAAACTTCCTAAAGGGAAGTTGTCAAAAACTGTGCCGTAAACCGTCAACTATGTAAAAGGAACTGGTATTAGTAGTAACCTTCGGGCATGAATGGATTGTGGCAGAGAGAGCATGACGTCATACTCTTGAATGCAACATCTCAGAGCGGAAGTGGCTCCTGTCACGTGACATCTCTTCAAAATTATGAATGAAAAAACACTCGCGATCAGCTTCTGAATTAGAAAAATTGCAAATGTGTAAACGTAGTACGCTTAGTACGTTTCGCCATGTTTAGTAGCTCTGTTCTACAGTGGGACATTCAATGACCATACAAACTTAATACATCAGTCTCTTATTGGGGAAAGAAATATTATAGTATTTTTTCTAGATTCATTACGTCCAATTACTGTGATTTGATCAATTCGTTTGATTTATTAAATTTCTTTAGTTCATTAGATTTGATCGATTGAATCAATTCGTTCGATTTTGTCGATTTGATCAATTCTCTCGATTTGATTCCTTCTATTTGATCCATTTAATCGATTCTTTCGATTTCATTGATTTGTTCAATGTAATCAATTCGTTCGATTTAATCGATTTGTTCGACTTGATCGGTTCGTCCGATGTGATCTATTTGATCGATTAGTTCCATTTCATTAATTTGATCGATTCTTTCGATTTGATCTATTCCCTCCAATTGATCAATTCGTGCGATTTGTTCGATTCGATTAAGCTAAACAAATCGATCAAACCAACGGAACTGATCAAATCAAACAAACTGAAATCGATCAAATCGAACGAAGTGAACAAATTGATTAAATTGAACGAATCGAAAAAACTTAACTAGTCGATCAAATCGAACGAATCGATCAAATCGAACGAAATGAACAAAATGATTAAATTGAACGAATCGAAAAAACTTAACTAATCGATCATATCGAACGAATCGATCAAATCGAACAAACTTATATAATTGACGAAATCAAACGAAGTGAACAAATTGATTAAATTGAACGAATCGAGCAAACTTAACTAATCGAAGAAATCGAACAAACTTATCAAATAGACGAAATCGAACGAATCGACAAAATCGAACGGATCGATGAAATCGAACGAATCGTTCAAATCGAACGAATCCTTCAAATCGAACGAATCCTTCAAATCGAACGAATCATTCAAATAGAATGATCGTATACTTCTAACCAACTCAATATACATCTTTCCACCTATATAACCCACATCACTGTCAAAACAAATGCTCTTCTATACTCGCACCCCGAGTATCACATTCAGTTTCCTTTTCAACCGCCATCTCAGTTATCCTATTTTTTCACCTATGCTGTTTCCACCTCCATAACAATACTGTTGACTTCTTAACAGCTCCATATATCCCCACGCTCTGCAGAATTATTTTACCATCTCAAAAACTCACTTCCACCCCATCCCAAACAAAACAACTTTTATACGAAAAATATAATTTCGAAAAAAGTTGCAAAAAACAATTACATCATATAATATTCATTCATGAAGTACAGGATATTTTTATGAATTAATTAGAAGAAATTCATGAATGGAATGAAGTAGTTAACCGCGTGACAGGTCTCAGACATGTTGGCTTCACTTTGATGTTAGTGAGAGTGACGTCATGACTCCTCTTCTACAAAAGATCCAAGCTCGAAGGTAATAACAATTCTATATACCATGACAGATGAATCGTGGAAACTTCTTGTAACGTCAATAGCAGTAAGTACTATGATACATAGTGAGGTAGATCGTAAAGGCTGAACCTAAGAGATCTCCTCCTTTTAGTCATTTCCCTTAAAAATCATATGCGTAGATCAAAATGCGTAGTAGATCCTTCGCGACAGATTTCGACTGCTATGGAAGATTTTGCCGAAGGAATATATAATTAAACGTTGCCGGATCGATTCAGAAGACCTTCTCTTCTATAAAAAATTCACTGCTGGAGCGAAGGCTCAGGACTTGTTCGAGATCCTTGATACATTTATACTAAAAATAATTTAGATTGAACTAAGTGTGTTGATGTTCTGTACGGAGCTCGCTCCATGTCTGGATGCTATGTAGGATTACAAGAACTTATTCGAAGCAAAGCCCTTGATGAACTGTGGACCCATTGCATAATTCACAAGGAAGCGCTTGGGTCAAAACGTCTGAGTCCTGCACGGAGTCAGGTGTTAGAATGTGTAGTGAAAATAAATTTTATAAAAACTCATCCATTGAAGGTAAGATTAAATAAAAAACTGAGTGAAGATATGGGAGCCGAACACTCGACTTTGTTGCACTGCAGCAGTGCAAAGATATCTCTTCAGTCGTTATGTTTGATCGCGTACCTTTGATACGCGATAAAAGATTTTCATTTTCCTTTCCGATGAAGGACACAAAGATGTCGAATATTTTGCCATGCAGCTTTTTTAAATAAAATTATCATACTTAAGCGACATTTTTGAAAAGCGGAATTTCCTGAAAATCTTTCTCTGCAGGGAAAAACATTCATCTTTTGAAGTCAATGGAAAAGTGTGTGTTTTTAAGAGTAAGAGGATTTAAAGAGTTAGCCACACCCCCTTCAATCCGTCGGTATGTACTATGATAATAAATCTCGAGCGAATTGACAATAAACACAAGTACTGATAGTTTAATCTAGCAGCAGTTTTCAAACATACAGTACATTTGTATAAGACAAGCATTTGAAACGACTACTAATGTTTTCAATTAAATTTGAATAGGATACAATCTGCTATTGAACTAGAACTTTATTTTACTGAATTTTCGTTTGTATTGAGATGAGAAAACACGTTTTCTCACATTATCGTAAATGCGGATATGAAAAGTTTTCGAATTGTACTAATCCTGTACAAACATTTTTCAAAGTTATAAGGAACCTTTTGTATCCTTTTCAGAAGAAAATTTTACAATACATCCCCGCAAAAGAGTCAGCTAAGACCGTCATAAAAAATGGGAAATTGAAGGTTTTTCGAGGGTTTAATAAAGGAATTAGAAACAATTTTTAATTTTCCTACATGAAACCTTTAAAAAATCTACATTTTTCTTTCAATAATTTCAGTGTTTCTAAATTGAGGTTATTTGCAGGCTTTAAAGGTTTTTTACATTTTTTATATAGGAATTTGAAACAATTTTTAATTTTCCTACATGAAACTTTTAAAAAATCTGCATTTTCCTTTCAATGTTTCAAAATTTGGGTATTTGTAGGCTCTTAAGGTTTTTTACATGTTTTAGGACGGAATTTGAAATAACAATATTTTCCTAAAATGTTTTCCAGCATAAAATTTTCAACTTCACAGTTTTTATGGATTTATACTGACTCTTTTTGCTGGGATGATAACAACATAACACGTGACAATACTTTTCCTGAGGCACGTACCTTCATGTGGTAGATGACAGCTAAATTTTGATGCGTTTTGGCCAGCGTCGGATCCAGCGCAAGGGCCAGCCTGTAGCTCTGCAGAAAGAGATGAAATCGGTTACAACGGGCTCTAATAAGTCGGTCGGATCAGAGCATTCTGCAACCGCTGCCGCAATAAGATATCAACATTTGCACACACTATTCGCCCTTTGCACTCGACAAACATATTTATGATATTGACGTTCTTTTTATGCAACATTTTATATTATCTGTTCCTGTTCTTTTTAAAGGTATCCTTTAGCATGTTCTTTTTACGTTTAGGGTGAGTAATTACAAAAAAAGTTATGCACGAAGCTCAACATTAACTTCAGTATACCAAACTTGTGTTTAGTTGTTTAGGACATTTGTCAAACGTTTGAAAAAAAAAAAAACGGGTTATGAAGATTTTCAATCTGAAGAAAGTTTTAGATCACCCACACATACTTGATGCTTCTAGATAACAAAAATTATTTCTATTAAAATTTGTGGCAGATGAAATTTTTAAATTCAAGAATAGGTTATTCACTTTTATTTGGAAGAACAGAGATAAAAATAACACGTCGTTATTTTGGTGACTAAAAAGGTGACGTTCGAGTGCAAAGGATTCACAAAATGGGTTGATACCCAAGTGCAGTCGTACTTTTAAATGTATTTAGATTAGATTTAAAAATACAACCGAAATAAAGGAGTTTTTTTACATGCTTTTATTTTTATGTTCAAGGCCAATACAGTTTAACGGTTCTCGCAGTGTTCACTCTAAAAATAAAAATGAGCAGGCCGCTATTGGCAGGAAAAGGGCACTTCTGGTTTTTAAAAGGGCACTTCCAAAAAAGTTTGGGGTGGGCGAATCCACCCGTTAACACATGGATGCTCTTTGCCGACCAATAGGATGCCCTTTTCTTGAAATTACCGCATATTCATCGCGAATGCGCAACTAGCGTAGTTAAAGAGAAGTTTTTTTTCTGTCTTAATTAATTTAATTCCGATGTACAGTTAAAACCTAAACATCAATGCCTCTTTTAAAAGACAGTTAGGGGAGCAAAGACGTTTGTGCTTGATTAAAGAAGCTAGGGAGCAAGAATACTTGTACTTGACTGAAAAGGGAGGCATTTTTTCAAAAGAGGGCGGCATTTTCCCTAAAAAGGCATGAGGGCGCTATCAATATATAAAAAGGGCGGGCGGGGCGAGCCGCCCTTCAAAAAACGCCTAGAGTGAACACTGGTTCTCGTTCAATAGGAGAACAAAAGAGGGAGGACGTTTGCAGAAGCTGTATGTGCAGACATAGAAACCAGCCTATTGAAAAACACATTTTATAAAAACGGTATCTGACGTTTGAACCAGTCGTGGGTCTTGGGTCAGGTATGGATGTCCCTGTAACACTTGGACATCGCGTCACGAGTCCGCCACTTCCTCTGCAACGTTCTCTTGAGGTGGGGAGATGCGATACTTGAGGAACGGGCATAAGCAATATAAGTTAGCGATACCAAACGACTTATCCAAACGTCTTTAATTTTTGTGTGAAATAAATGTGTTTTCAACATAACTTTTTTTTCTACCCAGGTCACACGAACATGCCCATAGGGTGTAAAGCCTGTTCAACATGATGTTGTTATTGTTTTCTGTGCAAGCTATAAAAGCGCTTTTATTTATTTTTACATGCTTGTTTAACTCACACTGTCTGGTGTGATGTGTCCTCAAATCTTGTAACTCAATTTAAACCCACTTCCAATTGTCATAAAAATTTGTTCATTGGAGAATCGTTGACTCCTTTGGGAGCCAGTAAATTTGGCTGGGTCGGTTTAGGTTGAGTTCATACTTTGCGTAACGCATATGCATGGAAATATATTTTCTGTCGTGCATTGATTCATGTTGAATGTAGGTCATGTAAATTCCTAGTTTACCATATATTGGCAACCGTAATTGATGGAACTCAGAGCACTGGCATTATATATGGTAACCCTATCTTTAATTGTTACGTCATTGTGTTTCGTAATTTTATGCACTGTATGGGGCGAGCCACAGCCTGGAGGATTTGAGCCAGACAAAAGAAAGTCACTGATTGAACGATGTTTAACCGGGAGGTTGGTACAGAAAAAGTAAGTCGACTGCTCGTAGGTTTGCCTGTGAGCACCGTAATGGACTGTTCTAAGACGGTACTGTCAGCTGCTACCCTGAGTAATCCCTGAGTAATAAGCCGTTTGCCGGAGACCACAATTGCTCGGGGCTATTAATCGAAGTTTGGAGTCAGTGACATTAGCGCAACGTACAGCCGCGGAAAAAAAAACGAACCACTGATGATAATTTCGTCAGTTTTTATAGTAGAGCTAAACTTAATATACCATTTTGTAGGGAATAAAGTCTACTCTACATTGATATACAAAAAATTTGCATAGGGGACTATCTTCATACTCGAATCCGCACCAACTTTAAAATTTTCAATAGCAACACCTACTTTTGATAGCGCAGAAATGTTCCCCTCCCTCAAAATAATTTAAATATAAATTTTCGTTAATTTCCTACTTTTATATGCAGAGATATTAGACGATATGTATCTATCTTATTTGAGGGGCTACTTCCACATTGGACAAAGTATTAGTGAGACTTCGAAATGAAGTACGCTGGTAGAAAATGTTTTGGGGTTAGCCGTGGTTCTTCTTTTCCCGTGATCATTCATTCCCCCACCCCCGTATACACCTCGCCCTTATATAAGAATTTAGAATTTTATGCCAAAGCGATCACAGCGCTTTTAATTCTCAAAATTAGTAGATTTCTGTTAAGTTCTGCATATTTTAAATTTGTGTATGACCCCTTAAATGATCATTTGATGCTCATTTTAATATAGCCAAAACACTACAAAGAGGAAAATCATGAAATTTTAGATATGCATATAAAACGTTTTTCTGAATCCATCATTATCAAAATATAGCATGGTTGCTATTCATAAATTTTATGAATATTAATATCCTAATTTAAATAAAATTTAAAAAATATACATATAAGTATGAAAGCTAGTGTATTTTGTTTGGGTTGTTTAGAAGTAACACAGATAAAAATATCAGCTTAATAAAATTATTATTTCGAAAGATATGATTAAAAGTTTAAGAAATTCATTTAACATTACGAGTTTTAAACTTTCGATATTCATAATTAAAAAACTACTTAACCAAATGACTTGAAAATTGATATTCAACGATTAATTTTGTCTTAGATTCTAAATATTGAATCAAAATTGGGTATTGCTATTGAACATTTTAAAGTTGGTGCGGATTCGAGTATGAAGATAGTCCCCTAAGCAAATGTTTTGTATATCAATGTGTAGTAGACTTTATTCCCTACAAAATGGTATATTAAGTTTAGCTCTACTATAAAAACTAACGAAATATTCATCGGTGGTTCGTTTTTTTTTCCGCGGCTGTACGTGCGTGTGCGCGCTCGATTTTCTTATTATTGTAGTTTCAAAATACCCCAATATTTCTCTTTATAATAAATTTTGTTTTTTCTAAAAATAGAAGTATTTAAAAAAATATTTTTTTTTTCAACGCGAAGCCGTCAAATGGCTCTCAATGGTTTTTCGTCTGCTATTTTCGAGCCTTATAAGGATATGTTATTTATTTTTGTTAACAGTTAATTTAACTGCAACTGTGCTGGCAGTTTGTTTTGAATAAGTTTCACCACGCTGTGCTTTTGTAGGCCAAAATTTGTCCTTTTTTTTTTTTTTTTTTTTGAAAAAAAAGTTTTCTATATTTAGTTCTGGTTGGACTGCGATTGTTGGTATTTGTTTTTTAACCTTTAGAGCTGCATTTTTATCAAAATGGGTAGATCTGCTAATGTATTTAGAAAAAAGGAAAGCTCCCAACAAAGTTTCCAAAACTGTGTGTTCCGATGCTTATTTCTGCTTCCGAGAGAAAATTGCCGGACCTGGACACAAGTTATAAAAGTTTTTGCGTCAACGCGGACGGGAATATTATTTTTGAAATAAGCATTTTAAAATCGTTTTTTGCGAAAGTGTGCTGCAAAGATTGCGGTAATGCCAGCTTGAAATTTGCAAGCGTTGGAAAAGACAATGGGAATGCCGTTTGTTTAAACGAATGTTGTAATGAGAAGGCAGCAAGTTCTACATTACTTTCTTCAATTCTTAAGGGAAGGAAGATATTTTTTACTGTGAACACTCGAATGGTGCAAGGGCTGAGGAACATTAGTAAAGGACATGATGCCGCCAAGATTTTTTGTGGAGCCATGAATTTGCCTGCCCCCCCCCCCCCCCCCCCAACGAAAGTTAACTCTACAACACGATAATCTGCTCAGCGGCTGAAGAAGTATGTACGAAAACTATGAGGCGTGTAATAGAAGAGACTGTGTCCCAAAAATATTTTAATACTTTTTAAAAATCCTTTAAAAAACAAAAATATACACATAAGTTTTTTTGTATTGAATAAAGAAAGAATCAAGTTTTTTAACAATGTTTAGACGACATCAATGTGCAAAACATTTTTGCACCTTTAAAAAATCAGTTTAAATCTTACAATAGTTAATAATCAAGTAATAACAAAGTAAAGCAGATTAAGAGTGTCGAACGGAAGCAAGTGATACCCTACTTTTTGAAAATTTAAAACTGTCTCATTGTTTTTCCGGCTGGTTCATTGTTTGTTTGGTTGAAATAACGTCGCACTAGAGCTGCACAGTGGGCTATTGGCGACGGTTCGGGGTCTGCCTCGAAAAAAATAAACCCAGAAACAAAGCCTCGTATTTTTGAACCATGGTCAGACGACGAGGACAACACCTGAAATGTCACCCAACGCAACCTGTATAGGCGTTAGGACATTGGGTCCTGATCAGATTTAACGTGTACCAGTCTCGTATACACGCCGTAGAAATTGGAAGATAAGTTCGGACGACGAATGAACAATTCGAAGCGAATCTGGCATCCTCCTCGATAACAAGTTCACTGTATTTTAACATATATTTTCAAGTCGTTTGCCGTATTCGAACTATGGTTGTTAACCGAAGGTGGATCCCTCTGGGCCACGGACCTCCCCCGAGGTCTATCTCGAAGGAAGGACTCAGGAACACTGCCTCTTATTTTTGACAGATGTAACGTACTATACTCCCATATACATGCCGGTATAAAAGAATTTAACATTTTATTACTGCTGATTTTCAATTTGCGTATGACCCCCTAAATGATCAAATGGATGCACATTTTTATATAGCTAAAAAAACTACATAGAGAAAAATCATGAAATTTTAGATATGTATATAAAATATTTTTCTGAATCCGTCACTATCAAAATATACCATGATTGCTGTTCATACATTTTTTGAATATTAATATTCTAAATTAAATAAAATTTAAAAAAATATATATACTTATATAAGTAATGAAAGTTAGTAAATTTTAAAGTCGTAGATTCTAAATATTGACACACGAAAGAATTTTGCAATTGCTTATTGTGAGATCAAAATGACATTTTTATACGTTTTTGCCATTATCTTAGAACTATGTTTTTATAACTTCGACTTACCTTTTCTCAGAATCTACTATAGTTAAAACTTCCGAAATTTTACTGCATCATTGAAACACATTCACATTTACATTAAAGCTTGCTTTTTGCTAAATATCAAGAATTAAAAAAGGCATGCCACTTTTAAGGTGAAATAAGCTATTTACATTTTTGGAGTTTGTCAAGTAAAATTATTTAAAAAAATTATATTATTTCAATTTATAAATCCAAACCTCAGTGTATGTAAAAATGTTCCATGAGTATATTCATACCAATTTATATCTGTATCTATTTAAACTTCTGAGAAAAAGGTACATAAAAAAGAACTTTTTAACTTGAAAAACATAGAGCCTTCTGCGACTTTCCGGATCCCCTTAAAACTGTTGCGTAGATGCCGCTTATGAAGCAACACTTACAGGGTGTTACATAGCAAGCGTCATCAGAAAAGCATGATCTTGGCGCAAATTTTCAGATCCGCACCAAGGGATACCGTAAACAAGAAATTATACATAAATCCCTGGCAGTACAGAAAATCTCTTCCCCTGCATGTGCGTTATGCAATACACGGACAATCGCTCGCCCGATCCGGCCAAATTTACCATTTCAAAACTGACCTTGATTTGGACATTGAATAGAATGTGTACAAAACTTTTGACATCGATACGAGTATGGGGTAGATTCGAGTACAATTGCAGAATGTTCTGTGAATGAGGGGGGGGCTTTTTTTTGGATGCCTGTGTCTCACCTCCTCGGCGGCGGCGTAGTCGTCCATGTCCTTGAGGATGTCGCCGTGCTCCTCGTGGAACTTCGCGCACGCGGCGTCGGACGCGGGGGGGCACCGGTGCAGAGCGCGCAGGATGGTGTCCAGGGCCTGTAAAACGGAACACAAGGGGAACGCTTTAAACAAGAAAAGAAAAAATTAAAAAGGGAAGACAATTTTTTTTAAAGAACAACAAGTTTGAAGGTGAGACCTCTTTGATTTCGTTTGAGTAAGGGGCCTCATGTAACGAAACCACACACCTTACTTTGGTATTGTGCAGAGGAAATAAATAATTACTCGATCACGCATACCACAATCGGAGCTAAATTTAGTGTCCCGCCCGTCTTTTTCAGAGGCGTAGCTAGGCAGTGTGTTTGCCAATCCGAGCGAGAATGGTCGGGTTTGAGACATATCACTCTAACCAATCAAATTGGTGATCATCGGGAGTAATAAGGCCTCACAAGTGTATAATGTTTTGCAGAAAATTGACGGTTGCTCGGCCATGCCGCCCCCGCTTTCGACACTTTGTGCCAGAAAAGGCGTGAAGAGTCTCGGACAGCAGGGAAACTAATCACCGTCTTCTGTTTTTTCTACTGAAGGCAACTTCTGCTTTTTTTGTGTGTGTAGAAGGGCAATTGGAACATCATGGGGTCTTAAACCTAAGGTGGTTTACTACACTATGAAGTCAGGCCAATTGTCACATATGCAGCAGTTGTCGGATGGACGCGAATAAAAATTTCAGAGGCATGTAATAAGCTGGATAAATTACAAAGAATGGCCTGCTTGGCCATAGCGAAAGGTGTCAAAATTTACCATGCGCTTGAAATTGTACTGGGACTCCTTTCGTTTCATATATTCATCCAACATGTAGCTAGCATGGGAGTTGTTAGATTGAAACGCAATGGACAACGGATGTTTAAATGTTATAGAAACAGTCATACACTATTGTTGACTAAATTTATTAAGACAATTGTTCAGTAGTAAACATGATTCAGGACAACCTTACTAAACGTCCTATTTTTAGTAAATCTCTGAATATTCTTTTTCCATTTAGGAAAGATTGGGATAATAACAGAGTTCTGGATGAGAATAGTCTAATTTTTTATACGGATGGCACAAAAATGAGTCAACTCATCAAGGCATGGTAGGTCTGTGGACCACACCAAATATCAATATTTCCATTCCATTTGGGGAACTGTTTTTCAGCCTGAAATTATTGCAATTTTGATTTGTACAAAGTTGACAAGTACAAGGTTGTTTCCTCTACAAAGTGATAGCAAGGCTGTATGTGGCCAGTATTGCTTGTAGTATTTGTATCAACGTTGTCGAAAAAATCTTTAAACCAAATTGTAAATCCATTTGGCTTAAATTTACTATGTCGATACAGACGATGAAACATCGTCTGCGTTTTTTGAAAAAGCGAATTCGTTTACAAAATGGGTCATCGAATAAACCATTAAAAAAAATCTAAAATGTTTCTTATAATTCTTATTCCACGTATTAGTTTGATATATAATGTAATGCTCCACATTTATGTAAATTTTGGATTTAATCCATGCAGAACTGTTTGATTTGCGTAGCTCGTAACTTTTGAAAAGAAGTGTACGATATTTCTAAACCCGAAAAAGTTAACAGAAACGCTGTACTATGTTCAATACTTAGATATGAAAAATGCTTCAGCGCGTGAATGGCGAAATAGAATAGTGTTGATCCAGCAGTTTTATTAGTTCAAAATTGAAACTTTTTGCAATGTTAAATTAAAACGATTAATCTTTTTAATAATACCATTTTAAAAATCTTTAAAAGCTTAATTATTTCTACAGATATGGCTTTTTAATCGACTGAAAAGCGCGCCAACCAAAACTTTAAAATAAAACCGCAAAAAAATATTAAATTAAAACCGCTAAAGCGCGCCAAAAGGAGAGAAGGTTATCAATCCGACTGTTATGTATTTTTTTTATGTATCTTTGGCAAAGATTTCTGTTCCAATTAAGATATTTGGAAAATTATTTTTTTTGTTGGTTAAGGAATGTCTTACTTAGGAACCTTTTGAAAGAAAATCCGGTTATCCGGCTTTAACTATCCAGAAATTTCAATTGACCGGACCGTTTGAAAAAAGATATTGTCCGATATCGAAAAGTAATTTTTTTGTTGGATAGAGAAAAATCTACTTTGGCAAAAACTGCAAAAAATAATCGGTTACCCGGATGTTATATATCCGAAAATATTGATTTACTGGACTTTTTTTTAACAGTTTCTCTAAAATCAAAATGTTTTCGTTGTTTGATAGCAGTTGTACAATAATGACATTTCGTTTACCCAGTATTTATTGGCATGGATAGGGATTGTTTTAAAGTATATATGTACTATTTTTGTGTATGTATGAAATATAGGATGTATATAGTGTATAATTATAAACCATTAAAATAATACCTAAATACTTTTGTTTACAATTTTTTATTACACTTACGAATAAATAACAAATTCACTGCATCCTGTAAAATGTGTAGTCAATCGAAGCAGAAATGTGTGATTTATGTTGTTGAATTTACTGCCGCATAATTAATTTTTAGAAAGCTGTGCATATGAAATATTTTTCACACGAACTACATATCCATTCGAAAATCGTTAACTTGGAAATATCCTTCCATGAAGTTAAGTGTCGCCCTAAATGACGGATTCATTTTCGAAAAAGGGATTTATTTCACTCATTTTGCCACTCTGGAAGTTTCCAACAAAATATTTCGAAGAGAAAATTCATGCGTTGAAATGAATGAAACATCCTTGCTCGAAAAAGCATCCGGACTACTGAAATGTTGTTGGGATTCGTGTGTGAATTCAGCACACAGCAAAATATTGCTTTTCTTTTTTGGCAATATGCAGTCTGTCTCTCAAAGATGTAACAGCTATTAAGTTTTTACGGAGCACAATTTAATTATTTTCCACGTTGTGTTTGATAATTTGCGGTTTTCACTTGAATTTGTAATGGCTGAAAGGCTGTATTTTGTGGACAACCTATATTATTAAACTAATCATGTTTATGTTTAAAGATGCGTTCATTTTATAAAAAAATAATCGACCATTTTGATAAGGGATTGTCACATGAAAAGACATGATTTCCACACGATATTCGGTTTGCGATTGCGTAGAAAAGCATTGCAGTCTTGCAATTTCAAATTCGCGACTTCTTTATGGTGGTGACATTTATGCAGCTTTTTATATTTTCGTGCAAAATTCCTATTGTGGCGGACGATCCCTGTTTTGAATGAGAAACAAACACCTGACACAGACCTCTCTGCACGAAAAAGTGCCGCCGAACTGCGCGTCATCCATCCCGCAAATCATCTCTTTTTCCAGATAAAGTATTACGAGGGCGCATATGAAAGATAACCAGTGATTGGTTCGTCGAATAAAATCTCCTTCTAACCTACTGGGGCAGTCATAAAATAAGTTCCCATATTTGGAAGCCTCCGCAGCCAAAACTAATGAAAGAAAATTCATATTAAGGATATGGAAGGAATGGGGGGAAGATTTTAGTAAAATAATAGTATCAAAAGTCCCCGATAGGGGGATTTGGTGCAGTCCGAGCAGGAAACACGCGTAATATAAATAGAAAAGGTGCGATAGACACACAAATTAATTGAGTGATTAAACTCAAAGGAAATAATCCCTTATTGATCAGAATTTGGGCGCACATTGGATGCGATTTTTTATCCACAAGAAAAGTCAGCACATTGAAAATAGTCTATGATGGTTCTGAAGACAATGATTCTGATGAATAAAGGATTACTGCTTTTGGGTTTAATCACTAAATTAATTAGCGTGTCCATCGCCCTTTTTTTATTAAATATACCTACTTTCTGCTCAGACAGGACCAACATTTTTTTATCGGTAATTTTTCGTACGGAAATCCTCATTAGTATTAAATTTGTGTAATTAGTGTAATTACCAAATCAGATGCCTCTAAACCGCAGGCCGTTATTTTATGGCCTACCTGAATATAATTATTATTTATAATATTTTATTCAATTAAAAAAAAAAGTCCAAAATAGCAATACATCCCATCATAAAATTTCTCAACTTGGAGGTTTTTAAGGGCGTATTTCAATAGGGGGCGCAGGTTGAAGTGTTCGGGGGGGGGGGGGGTGTAGTTGCGTGGGCTGCTCCCTCACCTCTGCCGTCCTGTTCGTCCTGCTGTAGAGTGTTGCCAGATGCAGGAGGGGGCTCTCCTCCGAGGATGAGGAGGGGGCGAGGGAGAGGAGGAGGCCCTCCGCCTCCTCGAACCGCCTCTCCTGGATCAGCAGCTGAGCCTGAAACACACGAAGGAGACGACTTCAACGCGGGAAAACTTGTTTAGATTTACATTCATGTCATATTCCATTATATATCAAATTAAAATAAAAAGTTCTAAAAAAAAACAACAAAAAAAACTGATAATTTTAAACAAAATATGTTTAGCCGTTTTCAAAGAATTTACATTAAATTTTATTTTTGGTATCTAGAAAAAAAATTTAGAGTCTGTATGTGGATCGTAAAACATCTACTTTTTCTGTGTATAAAAGGCTGAACATTTATATACAATTACTATTCTTTCTCAAGATAAGCACCTGCGGCTCGGATTTATTAAATTTTATTGAGTGTTTAAACAATTTTAACAATTCTACAAATATTGCATAAAGAAATATCTTAAAAGTATATTTCGAAGGTCTAGCTAGAAGTAGCCTTTGTAGATTTTGCGGGACTTTGGAACAATAGGCCTACATCGCACATTCCAAATGACACAAGCATTTTTCAAATGCTTGTGCCTTCACGGGTTCCCTAGCAACGCGGGGCCACACAGCTCACCTCACGTAAAGGCTGAAGCCCTACCAGGTGTCATTCCGCTCGCTCGCTTTTGTTCGTAAAACACGCGACAGGACTGAAACTTTATTTTTGACGCAGAATTTTTTGAACTTTTTGGTTCATAGAATTTTGTCCTGACTGTTCAAGTGAGTTCCACCGGCGGCAGAGGACAGGATGTCTTTCCGGAAGGGCGTTCTAGTGTGGAAATACTGTGAGTGTCTGTGTGAATGATTTTACGTTCAATGGAACTTTAATAAAAACTTATTTAAAAAAAGAAAAGAAAAGAACCCAAAACAAACCCGAAATGTTTTTTTTTTTTTTTTTTTTAGTTCTTGTTATTCAACATCTAATTGCAGAAAAAAAAGAAGAAACCTAGATGCGTGTTGTTTCCAAACATTTTCAAAATGAGGTTTTTGTATTATTAGCCACTTTATCATTTTGGCATACATTTGAATTATTATGAAAGAGTAAAAACCTATTTTTATTTACTAATAATTAAAAAAAAATCAATGACATGCTGTAGCCAAAGTAGCTATGTGCATGCCGAATACATGTACCCAAGCAGTTATACCTCGCAAACGTGAACATAAGCATCATCGAACGTGGTTTATGATTCTTTGGAATATGGATAGAGTGGGTTTTGCTTCTTGAAAAAAAACAATACAACGACGCATACATTTGTAAAATCATTTTAACTGATTAAATCCTTTATCCAGTTGCAAAACAAGTTATATATAAATTAAAATTTAGGTTACAACTTATTTAGTTATCTGAGATTGTGATGCGAAACGTCATGTCAGACGATTATAGAAATAGGAAATGATCGCCAACAAAAAAGAAGGAAGGAAGATAAGCAAAATGTGACGTGAATGTGAGACACAATAAAGCCCACAGAAATCACGGACCCCTCTCGTACTCAAGTAGAGTTCCGTTCGACGTCCCGTCACCTTGCCACACTTCATTTGCTTCATCCCAAGAACACGTCATCAATTCACTAAACGAGACAATACTGTATGTCAATTGAGCTGTTAGTCACAGAGCTGTTAGTGTCGGAATGATGATCCATTCACAAAAAGTACAATAAATTTCGATCTTCATAACCCATGTATACTTTGTTTAAAGACGTGTCACGTCAAAAGCCAAACCAATTTTAGAACGTTGGTGTTTTGACGCTTACTTTCTTTGGCCGTCCCGACACCGGATACGGGAAACTCTTTTAGTTCTGTTGGCGTATCTGGTTAGATTGTATGATAGTACGTACCGGCCAGAAGGACCATCCGGCAGAGCCTGATTTACCATTAGGCATGTTAGGCCCAGGCCTAGAGGCCCCAATTTCTTATTTAATTACGCGTAAATTGTAGAATAGTTGCCAATATTTTGAAAATGTCGTCAATATTATTGCAATGTTTCATAAATTTTTCCAAAAGCGTTGTAATTTCTTATCTTTTAAAATAATAATTGACTTCTTATTCAAGATTTTCCATTCTTTGAGAATAAATTTAACGAGAGGGGCCCCCATCAGTATCACTGTGTCTATAGTATTGACATTCCTAAATAAGGCCTTCCAGAAGCACTTTTGTACATGGCCTCTCTCCAATCACTGCATATTGGCGGCAGAACGTCCATTTTGTATTCTTATATGAACTTAGAATCGTGAAGCAAAGATCCCGAAAACGCGAGTGCTGCAAACAAAGGGGGTTTCACAAGCTCAATTTACTTTTGCTCCAACTTCCGAATTTTCCGAACGAACAATCTCCTTCCAGAAGAATACCCGGTAGGTCTCACCTTTATCACAATCGTATAGATATCACCCGAAAAATAACAGTTAGCTTAAAGAAACAATTTAAAAATTCCAAATGTAAATTTTCTTACGATAATTAAAATTTTTGCATTCGGATTTTTTTTTTTTTTTAAAGCCAACTCCTATTTTTCAGGTGATATCTATACGATTGTGATAAATGTGAGACCTACCGGGTATTCTTCTGGAAGGAGGTTGTTCGTTCTATCATTGTATACATACACTCACTAAAATTGTAAAACCACTTTTTCACTTTGGGAATTGGCGAAACAAAAACAAGACTTCATCATTACTTCCATGTATTTCGTGTAGGTCCAGAGAAAGTAATAAAAAGCAAAAATGGAACCCGTCGTGGAATAGCGTATTTATTCGTCAATTGATCTCCTCTACGATTCTTCCCATTCCGGATACGAACACACTGCGTTTTTGAAAAGGACGGCATGTTTTAATCCTGAAAATTTATAACTAATAATAAAACTCGATATTCTTTTTTTGAAAAATATCAAGTTCCAAATTATTAGAAGCACAAATTGTCTTAAAATTTTCACTTTAAAGATTTTAAGTTCTTTCCTCACCGCAAGTTACATTAGCAGAGTCTCCTTTCCTCAAAACTCTATTATCTGCAGCTTCTTTTAAAACAATCCCCCTGTTCCTCTCTCATCTGAGTCCTTTAAAATTCTTTATTATTATGGGGGAAAGGGGGTCGACATGTCACCAGTAACATTCAAGCAACTAATATGTATATATATATATATATATATATATATATATATATATATATATATATATATATATATATATATATATATATATATATATATATATATATATATATATATATATATATATATATATATATATATATATATATATATCCGATTTGTTTTGTTTTATTTTATATACGTTTCGTTCCGTAAACTGCCTCTGCGGCAGAAGATGCAATTTTCCGCGCCGATGATTGATATAAAAAAAAAGTAGAAAAATTGGAGACATATTTTGAGCGGAGTAAAAAAAAATAATTTTGTACTCAGTGGCTTCTCTGAGAAGAACCAGGAGAGGAGAAGGGGGGGGGGGATGCGTTCGATGAAAAGGAAGGTGGGGGGTGGGGGGGTGGGGGAATTTAATTAACCGTTTAAAAAACCTTGATCGGAAAATATTCATTTCGAGAACATATGGTGGGTGAAAATAATTTATATCGACGCCGCGACTTTAATGGCACTCGAATCCTTTCTACCCCCCGCCCCCTTACAGTTTCCTCCCTCACCCCTCACCCCGTTTCTCTTTGGATGGTATTTCAAGTGTGGACTTACTGTGCTGCAGTTGGACTTTTTTAGCGTTGGTCTTGTTCTTTCTAGTCTCCAGTGGTTCCCAAATTCTCGAGACAGTTCACTGCATTTAAAATCTTTTTTCACTGGACAGTTATATAAATTTGTGTAACATTATCATTTATCCTAATCCTTTTAACTCGTCACAAAATTATCAAATAAGTGTTTTTAAAGGATTGTCAATTAATGTTTTCAAACGATTAATGATACCTGCAAGAAAACATTTACGTGAAAATTTTGTACTTATTTGAGTACTATTTATAGTAACATTTCTTAAGTACATGTGACTTCTTCTAATTTTTGTTGTCTGTGCTGAGCAAAATTACCAACAGAGATAAGATTTTTTTATTCAAAAATATCTATAGTCAAATCGTGAAAGTTCGTTAAGTTTTTTATTGTTTTAGAAATACAATGAAACCTACACACAGGTAGTGAATACTAATGTGTATCATTAACAACCCGAAGAAATTTCAACAGGCCACTCTTTGCGGCTACGTCATATATATAACATCATCAAGCTTAAGATTTTCTAAAACCTTTTTTCCAATAGCCATCAGCTTAAATGATTCCAATTCCTGCAGACCCCAATTGCATTTTCATAAGTTTTTTTTTCAAGTTCAAGTTTTAGAGTTGAAAAACTTCTTTCACAAGCAACTTGTGGGAATGATAATGTCAACATATACCCACGTAGCACAACAATATAGGCCCACTTGGATTGGTAATGGGTTATTCATGTGCAGCCCATGTGGTTCCAGAAAGATTTTGTTGGCCCAGTTGGGGTTTTCCTAAAATAGGTCTATAAAGGATTATCCATCTGGTCCCGCGTGGGAAAAGCCAACTGGGACAGTACAGAATAAAACGGGTCTTTTCTTTCTGGATCCAAGTGGGCTGCACATCTATGCACATATGGATAACTTATATGGACATGTAAGGGTTCACTACATGGATATCAATGTGTATATATCAATGTGTAGTAAACTTTATTCCTTACCAAATGGTATATTAAGTTTAACTCAACAATAAATAGTGGACGAGAAACCAGGGGTGATTCTTTTTCCCCCCCGGCTGTACTTACACCGAGTATCTCGTTTAAAAATAATAATGAAAGTAGTTTTCTGATAAACACCTAAATTGTTTGTGTATTAGCAAAATGTATATTGTATTTATTTCGAAAATCAAAATAACTTTTTTTTTTCAAAATGAAGTGTATGTTTATAAAGAGTATTATTTTAAATAATATTATATATTTATTTTCGCGATGGTCAAGGACCGCTCGCGGTAGACTAGACATGCTTCAGTTTTTTTTCGGAAAGTAAACAATAAAGAAAGTTGTAAATATTGAAAATTGGGTTGTATGTATATTATATGAAAAGTCAATAAGTTACATGGCGATACAGTAACGTTGTATACAAGAAATTCTAAACGAGTGTTCTTCTTAGTGTTAAATGAAAAACGGTCAACATACATAAAATAAAACAGACGATGAAGCCTGCAGATACGAAGGAAGTAAGGAGCTACTCACAATGCCATCCTAATTTGAAATCAGCTGTCCCTTGTGGGTCCCACGTCGACCCATGCGAATCCTATGTACGTGTGCTACCTGGGTACTTGAATTCAAGTCCAATCACGGTATGCTCCGGTTAACAAATTGTATCTCATAAGAAGGTCGTAGCAGCAGATTGAACAGTTTTGCAAGACTTGCAGTTTTATATATTGAAGCTTCAGTGGGGTACTGGGTCAGTTGACCCTTTACCTATCTCTCCCCTAGTCCTGAACATGTAGGATACGAACTTTCAAAAATTTATATAGCTGTTTTAGCTTTGAACAGTTACATAAAGTTGAAAACAGTATAGCTGTGTGTCCGATGGTCTATTAAAATTTAATAACATTTAGCAGGAGATCAAATGGCTCTGTACAGCACTAAACGTGTCAAGTTAATGAATATTTAGATGAATCCATTCATGGTTTGCCGTCGTGGAATACTGGTTTACAACTATGGAGTGGGAAAACATACAATTTTACCCAAATTTTCAATTTTCAGGTTGCTGGATACGTTTTAACCGATGAATGGTCTAAACATGGGCTTCGTGCAGAGATGGTGCGGTTTGACTTTCTTGTACCTCCACATTTCAAGTCGCAATCGTACTGACTCTAAACTGAATCGTACCTCACAACACCTGCACGGATTAGAGGAGATAGAAATTATATGACATTCAACTTCGGTAGTGGACCGGCAATAATTGTCCCCTTCCCTTTGATTGGGTCGTTCAACCCCCCCTCCCTTTCCCTCTTTATCCCCCCTCCTCCTAAACCACTTTTCTTTAACTCAAAAGAGCCCCCCCCCCCCCAACCCCTACGTTCTCCTATTCTCTCTGTGTCGAGATTAATCCATCGCTTTCAATCATTGATTGATTGTCGACGAAAGGAATAGGATTTCTGCCTGGTAGGAAAATCCTCCCCCCCCCCCCCCCCGCCCGTACATTCCGCCTACCTTTGGTCCACTTTCCCATTGGTCCGAATGGATGGAACAAAGCTTTTGAGGGAGCAGTTGCCCCCTCCTTCCTCACCCACACACTTGGGGGATTTCGACTTTGGTCTTTTAATTGGAAACGTGGGGGGGGGGGGGGGGGGGGAAGAGAGAGATTTAATGAAGAGGTCCCTCTCCCCTGATTTGAATTTGACGCAGGAATTGGAAATAGGTGAGGAAATGCGGCTGTCAGGCGACTTCTGGAACCTCTTCGTAGCCGTCAATCCTTTGGACCTTAATGGTGAGTGTCAGTCACCAAAATAACGATCTGTCCTTTTGTTCCCTATTCTTTAAATGGAACGAGATCTGCAAGTTCTAGAACATATTATTCGCTTGTCTTTCGTTAGCTTGTTTTTATCTAAATCGATTTAAAAGTATAACACTCCCTCGGGTTCAACATTTGGCTTTTATTTATCATAAATTTTATTTACTTATTAAGTTGCAGTCCATCAGTTTGTTTGCATAAATATTTTCTAACTTAAAAATATATTTCTTATATTTGACTTTATATTGATACTAGCAATATGGCCCGGCGTTGCTCGTGGTCACTTTGTGCAATGAGAGCTGCGCGATTTTGTCTTGTTAGCATAGCCATCGCATATCACTCTCTGTGCACTGTGAAAAATAAATTTTATCCAAATACAGATTTATTAAATTAGTTTGAGTATTTTTTGAGATACTTAAATCTATTTCTATGTTCACGACTTTACATGCTATTGCGACTACTATTTAAACTGATTTTTTTGTAAAATGTTTCTTTTTGTGAAATAAATATTCCTGAATTTTTTTCATTGCATATTTTTTTTATAAAAATTAACCATTTAGTGACAATAAACCCATGTAGTAAACTGAACATTCATTAGTTTTAATATTGGCGACGCAATAATATATCAAAGTAAAAATATTGCATTCTTCCAAATCGAAATAATGTATCGTATTTGGTGAAGTTTTTTTTCTTCTTTTGTGCCAATTGGCGACCGGAGTCTATATAGACGTCTTTCAACATAACTTCATACGGGTCAATATTTACGGATAATATTTCTTATAAAAAATTAATTATCAAATATTCATTTTTGAATACTAATAATATGTTTTTGTGGTGATAATTTAAAAATAAGATACATGGAGGTATAAATATAGAAAACCTTAAGTTAAACTTTTAGGGTGGACCATTTCAACATCATTGTAATATTCCACTCCGTAACAAATAGCACTATTGTCATAAAGTTAAGTTGTTTGGAACATGAATACACATGGCGTCAGTCGAAAGGGCTGGTTTATCTTCCTCCTTCAGTTGGCGAGGTTTTTATTAACGACATTAATTTTGTTATTTATACCCTAATTTCGCCATTGTGATGATAGTTTTAAATATAGGACCTCTATTTTAGCTCATTTGGCAACATTTTTATTCAATTGGAGAACATTTGTATTCATTTGGCGACATTTTTAATTTATTTGGCAACATTTTTAATTCATTTGGCAATATTTGGCGATATTTTTAATTCATTTGGCAATATTTTTAATTCATTTGGCGATATTTGACGACATTTTAAATTTATTTGGCGATATTTTTAATTCATCAGGCGACATTTTTAATTCATTTGGCAACATTTTTAATTTATTTGGCAATATTTGGCGAATTTTTAATTCTTTTGGCGATATTTTTAATTTATCTGGCGACATTTTTAATTCATTTCGCAACATTTTTAATTCATTTGGCAATATTTGGCGTCATTTTTAATTTATTTGGCGATATTTTTAATTCATCTGGCGACATTTTTAATTCATTTCGCAACATTTTTAATTCATTTGGCAATATTTTTAATTCATTTGGCGATATTTTTAATTTATCTGGCGACATTTTTAATTCATTTGGCAATATTTGGCGACATTTTTAATTCATTTGGCGATATTTTTAATTCATCTAGCGACATTTTTTATTCATTTCGCAACATTTTTAATTCATTTGGCAATATTTGGCGACATTTTTAATTTATTTGGCGATATTTTTTATTCACATGGCGACATTTTTAATTCATTTCGCAATATTTTTAATTCTTTTGGAAATATTTTTAATTCATTTGGCAATATTTGGCGATATTTTTAATTCATTTGGCAATATTTTAATTAATTTGGCAATATTTGGCGACATTTTTTGGTGATATTTTTAATTTATCTGGCGACATTTTTAATTCATTTAACAACATATTTAATTCATTTGGCAATATTTGGCGACATTTTTAATTAATTTGGCGATATTTTTAATTCATCTGGTGACATTTTTTATTCATTTGGCGACATATTTAATTCATTTGGCAATATTTTTAATTCATTTGGCGATATTTTTAATTCATCTGGCGACATTTACTCATCAGCCAATCAAAATAAATCGTTTATCCCAGTATTGTCTAAAAATATTTTTGGTGATTTTTAACAATAATGTTATGAAGGGAAGATCGAGATGTAAATTTCCCATAGGCGTAATGTTAGAGAAAATGGAAAAAGTTCTATAACTTTTGAATGGTTACAGATATCCACATGAAACAAAGTGCAGATTTTAAACTAAGAAAAGTTTGTTCACATGGTGCAAGTTTCAGAAAAATCCGTGCAGTAGTTTTTGAGTTAAATCCGGACAAACAGACAGACAGACAGACAGACAGACAGACAGACAGACAGACAGACAGACAAAAAAATTTTAAATGTGATTTTCGGAATCAGCGTATTCTAATTCGTGGAGAAAACTCAAAATGAGGGGTTTTGTTCGATTCCACTGACAGACACTCCATTCTTATATATAAGTATTGATACTAACTTTCATATATTTGAACCAATTTTATTCATTTTATCCCTCATAACGCCGAAACAAGTGGTATCCTAATCTCTTTGCAGGGCCTGTGGTGGACGGTGAGCATTTGATGGGCGGCGCGTGTTCAATCCTCAGCATATGTGTAGCGGTTTGATAATCGGTTGGCTATCGCATTCGTTCCTACGGCAAAAATACCTATCGTGTATAAAAGACTGTCCCACGTTCTATCTGATCGGGATCCAGTGTCTGACGCCTATTGATGTTGCTCCGGTGTGTCGGCGTTATCTGACTATGGTTCAAAACTACGAGACTGTGTTCCCGGGTCTTTCCTTTCGAGGTAAACCCCGAACCGTCGCTAATAGTCCACTGTGCAGCTCTAGTGCGACGATCATTCAACCAACCTACTCTCAATGCGGCAGTTACTGAATGAAGAGCCACTAAAGGAAATGTTCGCATGTTGAACGACTCGAGTCGTTCCAACTTTATTTATCAACTGTCCTGCGGTCATTGAGCAGCGTTTTCCGAACAATGGCCGCTTTCGGGTGTCGGTCCAATCTTCTTTCAGGCGGAGTTCAAACGAGGATATTGGATCGGGTCCCTTCACGAGGTGAGCGTGATGAAGTGGACATCGCCGAGTTAACTATCGAATACTGGGTTAAAAAATAATTGGGCAGTCCGCCAAGGCGTTAAAATTAATGTCGCCAAATATGACTTCAGTTCAAATTGGCAACCTTACGCAATACTTGCTTAATGTTTTACACGTATGTGCAAATCGCCATTTATTGACTAGTTATTAAGCTCATTTGACCATTCGCTGTTTCATAATTTGAGGTTGTAGACCTCTTACAAATTTCTGATAGGCTTCTACAAGCATGAAAAGGGCTTGAAACCTAGAAGTGTGAAACTTTTAGCCCAGTAGGGATAGAATTGCAAAGAGTGGAGTAATTTTGATTTTCAGGTATGTTGTATGCATTTTACCCCTTGTGAAAAATCCAAGTTTTTAACCTCGACGTTTCCGCCATCTCCAAAAAACCGCTTTTTTCAGTTTTACCTCGATAACTCGCTTCCTGTGCATTTTAGGTAAAAAGGCACTTTTACCAATTTTAAAAAGCATTAAATTTCTTACAAGTTTCATGTATAACAAGTTGGAAAATTCGTAACAGAATTTTCCAACTTTGGTATTCCTTTTGGTATTGAGATACAGGGCTATGAAAATCTGCAAAAATTAAAAAAAAAAATATTTAAAAAAAAAACGCCAAAGTTTAGATATGTCGTTAGTTTTACCTGCATAATTTTATTTCTGTGCAGTTTATGCAAGAATCTTGTATAGGGCTAAATTTCTTACAAGATTCATATAAAATATTGGTAATTACTCCCAATAGAAGTTTAAAAATATTTAAATAACAATTTTATCGAAATTAGGCTGGAAAATGCAAATATCACTCTTGAAATTTTTAGTAACTGCTTTCCTGAATGTAATACCGTATTGAATACATCATATATTTTTAATATTTACAGGTGCTATAAACATAGCAATTATACAAGTCGGTATTTCTCATAATACATGGAGGTTCTACATTAATAGGAGGTACATACAGTAATACTATTAACACATGCATGTAATACATATGTTACCAGCACATGTATTACATGTGCATGTAATTCATGTATTTCTTGTAGTAAACAAGTTACATGTATTAACATTACATTGCCATAAATTTAATTAAATTAAGTTATAAAACTGTTGATTGAACTAACGTTGCACTAGAGCTGAAGTTATAAAACGAAATGTACATTTATTATACCTAAATTTATTATACCGACAGTTTATCATACCTAAATATGATGGATTTCTTTTTATAATACTGTTATTTAATTCTCTTGTTAAAAATAACGGTAATAGAATTTATAATAGTGTTATTATAAATACAATTATTTAAAACTGCATTTCGTCTGATAAAACTGTTATTTAAATGTATTATGTTGGCTGTTTGAGGTTTAGTAGTAAATAATCCCCTGTGAATAATTTAGCAGTTGAATACTTATGGTGAAGAAAGGGAAGGAATGGCTCCCTTACCATTATCACTTTTCTCAGAGGAAGACATTCGCAAAGGCACAAAGTCAAAAAAATATCTTCTTTCACGCCCTTGCCAAGCGACACAGAAATGGGAAAGAACGAGGTTGATGTAAAAGATGGGAGCTTTCTCCTCAACAGAGTTCACTGACAAATGTTTTTTTTTGTTTCAATTTTTTAAAAAAAATATGTGACCTACGTACAGCAACATCATGGTCAAAATTTTGTTGTAATATTCGATGTTTAACCCTCTGAAGAAAATAAAAGAAGCACTGAAAGTGACCGTTCCAGGTCATAATCTTGTACAGGCGTTCTCTTTAATATTACAATGATGCCAAAGCAGAAATTGTTATCGAATGAAAAAAAAACGAATCACGCTTCATCTCATTGCTTCAGAAAGAATTTCAGCAACTCAAATGGTCAACAAGAAGGCTACAGAAAACGCATATGTGAAATTATGAAAACTGCCATTTCGTTGTGTTCTGAACACCATTCTGTTATTGGAGAAAACAATGACCTTTTAGTTTTGGTTTATCACCAGACAATGTGTTCTTTTGTAAATCTGGAAAGGGTAAAAGGGCAGATGTTTTGCATCTTTTAAATTTAAAGATAGCGGAAATAATTCTTTTTCTTTATGTGATAAGTGACTGTTGTACCACCTCCGCTCTGTTTCGGTAGGGGAAAACGATGTTTTGTACCACATTAAAGAGTCATGTATAACAACACTATGGAAGTATCACCCTTGTCAAAGATTCAGCTGCAGAAAATGAAGAAGGGGTCACGGAAGCCCCTGCAACTTTCCTTGCAGCCCTTTATGGGATCAATAAAGCATCTCCATACACGAGTTGCGGTATCTTCGCTTTGCTAAAGCTGCTATGAATACAAAACTCAATTTGGCACGACTTAACCATGGATGCAGTTCAATGTCACAGATTCGACTATAGATATTAAAGGCAAGTTCAGACGTGGATGTTGTACGGAAAAGATGCTCTCCACCTGGCCGGAAGGAGGATAGTGGTGGAATAATTCCAGATACCAATGAATATAGAATAGCAGCTGCACAGGCTTCGTTGAACATGATTTTGAGCCAATGCAAAAAGGCTTGTTGCTACAAATGCAGCTGCAAAGAATCAGGACTTTGATGTTCCTTTGTGGATTCGAATCCTGCGGTAATGCAAAAAAAGACGAGTTAGATAATCTATTGTCTATTGAGCGAAGTAATGAACTATATATATCCACCATACCTAAGCCAAAACCACTAAACTCTTTTGGATTTTTAACTTAAGATTTTCTATATATCATTGAAATAAAATTTAAGATTTATTTTCGAATTATAGTATGTTGAAATATGTGTATTTGTGAATGCGTTAAAAATTTATGTTTCTCATTATAACTTTTTTTATTTCCCTCAAATTTTACATGAATCTCATGAATTACATACAAATGCACTACGTACATGAACTATATGTATATATTTCATAGATAATGAATTAAAGATATTACATTCAGGAATACTTACTTAAACAGAAGATGATATTTGCAGTTTCCAGCCCACTGACACTAACATTGTTATTCCGACATTACACCATATCTATTGAAAGTAACTACAAATATTTTATATAAATTTTGTAGCAAATTTAATACTTTACAAGATTGGTTATCATACATTTTGCTCTAAACTTCCCAGAAAAGAGTTTTTCAGTTAAAACCAACAACATATGACTTTTTTGCGTTTTATTTTAAATTTGCAGATTTTCAAAGCCCTGTATCTCAGTATTTGTTTAGAACTTTCCAACATGTTTTACATATAAAACTTCTGGGCTATTTCTTCATCTACATTTTCCTCCACTGATGCTGTTATTAGTAAAAAAATTACTCTGAGCATATAAATATTTTTACATGCAATAAGCTGTCGTCTCCCTTGTTCCATCAAGAGACATTTTTATTTTCAACTTTTCGATCCTGCAGTTCGCAGTCGTGATCGTCTGCCAGTGTTCGGTAGAAGAGGGAGACCAGTTGTGGTACTTCGAGGAGGGAGGGAGAGGGAGGGGCGTGTACTCACGTAGTGCAGTTTGGTGTCGTTCCTGTCCGGGTGTCGCGCGAGGATGTCTGCGTACATCGTCCGCGCCTCGTGCAGCCGTCCCGACGCGAAGTACAGCGTCGCCAGGTTGTCCTGCACCTGGGGGTCCTCGTGGATAGACAGCGCCCTGAAGAAAAACGAACAAGGTCATCTCTGGACGTTCATATTTAGGGTGTCCGATCCACTATACGACACGTTGTGTTGAGAGATCAACGAATGAGCATCACGTTGTGTTTGTTGTGACATGTATCACCAACACGATTTGTAAACTTATGTGTCGCCATTTTTGTTGTTGTTGCACGAACTGGTCTAATTGGAAGCGTAATTGCGTAAAAGTCTAGAAGCGTTATCCGAATTTCGACCCAAACCCGAACAAAATTAATAACTTTTATAAAATGGGTGCGATGTACGTGTGATTCCAATTTTCCACTCTGTTTATTTAAATTAAATACGTTACAGAAGTACTATCTACACAAAGGATATAGTTCTAAATGTAGCAATTACGCTGATTGTTCCACTTTAATGAACTCAATAGTATGCGTTGAAAATTGAAATCCTTAAACTGCGCACGTACAATTTATATATATATCGTTTCTTTTTGCCAAAATAAACGATGGATACTTTGATTAAAAATGTGAATATTTTATCTAAGTTTAGGAATCGGCAAGTATACAATTGCTGGAGTGATCTACTAATATTTAGAGGATATTTCATAATTCATATTGTCACTGACTGTTTGTCAACAACCCAGTTTAACAGGTTATTCTGTGTTTTAAACAAGTTAATTTATTTTGTGATATTTCTTAAACGTTTCAAAACACTACATATCTCCAAAGTGAAATATGTTACGTGTTAAATTGTTTCAATTAAATCTAAGTTTTTGTTTAATTTTTTGATTACTTCAATAAAACTCCTATTTTTTCATTTGTGTCATAATGGCGATAATAAAATATTTTTCTACTATTACTATTGTATATCGTCAAACGTTTAAAAAATAACTGATCCATACAAAACATGTTTTTCTTCTCGGCTTAAATAAAAAATGCTTTGATAGGGTTTCCTTCTAAGTTTTACCAATGGTACAATAGTTTTTGCTGGTGCCCTCTTGTAAAAAATATTTTAGGCGCCCCACAAAATATTAAAATTATTACCGAACAGGGAAACTAACTATAGTTAAATATTTCAATTGTATATTAGAATATTAAATTCGATAATAATTTTTAGCACGTGTAACCCGGGTTCGACATCCATACCACTTACAAATATCATGCAAACAGTCAACTATGATATTGTTTGTAAACATGCTATAATATCCCGGAATAAAAGTTGTGTTCATAAAAACCCGATTGTATTTTCACACATGTACTTAACCTGCACATTACAAAACTAATTTTAACTTTTTAAAAAATAATGTAGCATTAATTTTGTTTGCCAATTATTGCTAGCATTATTATCTATATGTTTTATGGAAACCATACTTTAAACACAGTATGAAAAGCAATATTGTCACCTATATTAGTGTACCTGCAATATTTATATTTCTTAAATTATCATATAGAAGATAGTAGGATTTAACAAAAAATACCATTTTTTTTGTAGTTATACAGGTTTTTTTTTAGTTTGATTTTTGTAATTTATCTGAAGTAGCAAATGTTTTATTAGGATTTTGAGTTTATTTAGTTGATTTAGTGTTTTTTTAATACATATAATTGTACAAATATTAAATGTATATAAATATTATATTTTCGTCTAAGAGAATTAATTTTTATATTGCCAAACAAACTGCTTTTTAAATACTTCGTCTGTGACTTGTAAATGATTTTCTGTTTTAATAGCAGATTGCATTTTAAAATGGGTTTCAAAAGAAAGTAGATAAGCCAAAAATAAATCGCAATACATGTAGACTTATTTTAACATGAAAAATATACGAAATATTGCGGTAGTGATGAAAGTGGGGAACAGTTATTATCCCTTCAATTGGCTTCAAGTCAACAAAATGCCCAATGACTTGCCCAATCCAAAGGTTACAGTTAGAGAATCGTTAGATGAAACAAACAGAAATTACATATATCAAAAAGACTACGATAAATAAATTTTAATTATAATTTAATTGCAATAGAAAAAAAGAAAATAATTAAAAAAAAAACTTTTTTTTAAAGTAATATTTGGAAAAGAAAATTAACAACACATTCGTAAATATGGGTGTTTATATTTAAAAAAAAAAAAACAACTTCGAATAATAAAATTAACTGTAACCGTAACTGTTATAGAATAATCGGTCACGGGGTTTTAAACTCGTAAATGAAATCACTCGATTATTTGTTTCCAAATTCTCTCATCATTCTATCATTCGAAAATTCAATAAAACAAACGGTTTTAAAATGCAACGTTTTACAATTTAGAGACCCAAAGTTCGAAGAAATAACATTACAAACCATTGATGTTATTCAAAAATGTTGGTTTTATGCATAACCGCGCTTAAAAGATACCTTGAAATTGAAAACTTATATTTGTAACCCAAACTTTTATGTGGGGGGGGGGCATACCAATAGAAATTGAGATGGGAAGGAACAACTCTCCCTCCAAATCATCCGCGCGGTGTTTACCCTGCATTTTCTCGAAAATCCCCAGATTCCTCGTCACCACAAGTGCACTCTTCACTTCGAATCGTGTTTGCTCCCCTCCTCTCGAACATCGCCTCGTCCAAGGCAGAGTGGAGGAAGAGGAGTAGAGTTGAGCGATAATTGGATAACAGTTAAAATATATCGTTACTTCAATTTCCGATAATTAAAAATATTATTCTTGAGTATATTCTCAAAAATATAATTTTTCGAAATCAAACAAATTAAGTTCCTCAAAAGATAAATAGATGGAGCTGTTTAATTTTATCATCTTTTCAACTTAACAATACCAAGGCTTCCTGCCTGCCACTTTGGATTCGAATATCGCAAACTGCACGATGCTCGCGATCCTTTCGAAATATATCTGTGTTTCCTTTTGCCCCGTTCTGAAGATTTTTGTATCGTTAATAGTGTCGGAGACTTTTCCAGAAAGCCACAAATGCCCAAATCAGACTAAACATGAAACTCACATACAAAAAAGAAAGGACTCTGTATAGAAAAATTCTAAATCTCGCCAAAAAATCTTCTTTTCAAGTATTCCTTGCATCTATCACACCTGAAAATGTTTTCAGTAAAAATTCAAAAGCTACGTAAATCGAATGTTCTGACATTGGAAAATTATTTTGGGGACACTCGAGGGCAATGGGTTCATGACATACTTTTGAATGGAGTTAGATAAAGAACAAGCTAACGAAAGAAAAGCGTTTTGTATGTTCAAGAACGTGCAGTTCTTGTGTCATTCGAAGAACAGGCAACAAAAGAACGGGTCGTAATGTTGGGGGGGGGGGAGTGACAGTCGATTGCAAAGGGTGCGCGTACCTCTTGTAGAGCTCCTCCGCCCTCCTTCCGTGTTCCGGGGAGCGCAGAGATCGGGCGGCGTTCAGGATGGCCACCGTGTGGTTGGGCTGAGCGCGCATCGCACGCTCGTACTGCCGCAGGGCCTCCTGGGGACGACCTGAAGCACATTTCACACAACATGAGGGCAAGGAATAAGGGGGAAATAATGGTTTCAGATTTTAATAAAACATTTAAAAAAAAAAACACTCCATAAGTGTAGAGACGTTTCTTCCCCGTGTCCATTTTTTAAAGGTTTAAAAAATAGTGTGTCATTTGCTACCGCATGTTCTTGATCTTTTCTATACCTTCAGTGTTTGGGAAACAACGCATTGTTTACGTAAAGTGCAACGTAGACATACCATGAAGAAGGTAAACTAAAAAAAAATGTGAGTTTTTCCCCGAATGAAACTGAATCCTCTTTCGGTACATTGACTTGTTTCAGAGATGTTAGTGGCCAAATCTAAGGTAATTCGCAACCTTTTCTGTCCACAGGTTTTCATTAGAGAGCTGTTAGACAAATCGAAATACTTCTGTAAGCGTTGCAAAATGACATCTCCATCGGAACGGGTCCTGTTCCTCTGGGCAATGGACCCTTGTTAGTGCTGACATTTTAAAACATAACGAAATATCTTAAGACCAATTTCATACATGTATAATGCGGTGCTTGAATTTTGTCAATCAAAAAAAAAAAATGCCAAAACTATTTAAAGGTACAGCCGGGGAAAAAAAACGAACCACCAATGATTATTTCGTTAGCTTTTATAGTAGAGTTAAACTTAATATACCATTTTGTATGGAATAAAGTCTACTACACATTGATATACAAAAAATTTGTATTGGGGACTATCTTCACTTTAAAATTTCCAATAGCAACACCCAATTTTGATTCAATATTTAGAATCTACGAATTTTTTTTTTTTTTTTTTGCAAGTTGCTCATTGAGCGGGTAGTACGATTCGAGTTTTCCAGTTGCATGCAACTCAAGTTTAGTTGCATGCCCGATAATTACGAGTGTGCTGCTGGCATTGGAGATCGTTTCCCGAAAACAAACCGGGCAATCTATTGTGACGGATGTCAGTTTGAAACTCCATTGGAGAATTTGAATGCATAGGCAGATTCTGACAGGGCCCCAACGTTTACTGCCTCAACTGATAGGAGCTTATTTTCGAAAAAGGACATTATTTCCCGGCTGATATTCAGCAGCCGTAGCGAAAGCTACGTGTTGACGAAATGCAAGTGAGTCACTTCTATTATCCCAATTTTCACATTTAGAACTGAATTGTTTGCATTTCGTTTCCAAGTAACTTTTGCTACGGCTGCTGAATATCAAAAAGGAAAATAATGTTTCCTTTAGAAAATAACCTGTCCTCCACTGCCCTCGACCTCAAATGGCGAGGGTTGGTCGTCGTCTTCCCTCCCGAATCCTCACCGTGTGTCTCCAGGAAAAATCCGTAGTTGTTGCGGACGTCCGCGTCCTCCGGGTCCAGGGAGGTGGCCCACGCGTACAGACGCTCTGCCTCCTCCGCCCGCCCTCCCGCCTCCGCGTACAGGGAGGCGAGGGAGGAAACAGCGGACACGAACTCCGGCTGGAGGCGGATGGCCCGGAGGAGGAGGGATTCCGCTGCCGCAGCCTTCCCGCGCCTCCTGCAAAACATGAAAGAGTGAATGGAAAAGTGGCGAACAGAAAGGGGTGAGCGACATTTAAATAACAATTAAAATACGTCATCACTCTCAATGGGAAGCATTCTGCGATCGTCAAGGCTACTTTCGTCTGTTTTGTCATTGAATCACAATTGATTTTTTCACGAAATAAGAATTTTCGCATTTTTAACGGAAGATTCATTTATTAGCTCATTCGGTTCTAATGTTAGTTTTTATATTCCTAAAAGCTTTTCTGACTCGGTCGATAGCGCGCGTGACTTTAGGCCGTGAGATATCTATGGTCCGAATCGAGTCCTCGATTTTTATTTGATATAGTCCCCATTTTGTCGAAATACATTTCGCGAAAAAACGAGGAAATAACGAGGAGGTTCCTTAGTTGGACGAAATATTTAATCGGAGCATTTCGCAAGCGTCTGTTTCATCAAAAATGACAACAAAAAAATTAAAAAATGGATCATGCATTTTTAACAGTGATTACTGCAATTTCCGATAGTTAAAATATTATTTTGAAAAATTAACAGTTCATCCAACGTTTAATAAGCCTTTTTTAAAATATTTCGAAAAAAAAAAAATCTTCAAACGATTAATGGATGGTTTTTTCAAAATCAAATGAAATACGCAACTCTGTGAATTGAAATAAACTTTAAAAATAAAATCGAACTACAATTAAATTCATCAAAACATGACCTCCTATAAGTGCGTCGGTGAAACTAATTCAATTCAATAATCGAGCCTTTATCTCAAACTGTCGTACGATTATATTTACTTTTTCAGAATTGGTTATTCTCAGAACGCGATACAACCCATTGTTATTGGCGAATGTCGTTATTGTAAATCATACCGAAATATTACAATGACATTGGTATCCAATAACTATTTGTGGGAGGATCATTTCAAATAGCATCAAATAGCATACACGTCCATGACGATCGTTATGACCGAGAAGGGCAGCGCATCGGACTATGAATCAGAAACCTAATCTAAGAAAACTGCAAAACAAAAATGAGTTTAGACAGTGGTTCCCCTATATCAAACATTTTTATTTCACTGTTCTTTTACATAAAAATATACTTCAGATAGTTCGGGACACTTTTCCGTAAACAAACATACAAACTACGCATATTCTTCTAAATCCGACATTTCAAACAAACAAAGAGACGTACAAATTTTAGCCTATCGAATAAAATGTGTTTTATGCGCAATTAAAAAAACTAACAAGTTCACTTCCCTCCAATGGTTCCGAACTTTCAGGAGGCCACGATCCACCGAGATACGACCTGAACTAAAAGCGGACACTACCCTATGAACACGAAAAATAAATTTTAGAAACCGAACATAATTTGAAAATTAAGCATCCCTATTTATTTTGTACATCAATTTATTCATTTATGTTAGTCTACCGTTTTTCAAAATGTAAGTAATGTCTCACGAACGCTTCAGAGAGAAGGCTTCATTTTTCTTCTGAAAAAATGATTTCTAATATCTAATTTATATCAGGATGACTGACAAGAAGAGGCGATCCTTAAAAATGAACGGAATTCATTCCTGATTGGTTGCTCTTCATTATGAAATCAAACCCACAGGATGTGTGAATTGAGGATGCAATGTTTGATTTTCTACGATGATTTTGATTTTTTCTCAAATGATTTTCTATCTTTTAGCACGAGCAACCATTGCACTACAACTCTGATCAACTACGTTGAACCCACACCAACAGCGAGCGATTGTTTAATTGCATCCAACTTGGGGGCTCAGATTTTGAAATCGTCAAAGTGAAAGTGAAAAATCTCCAAACTCGAATTACCACAATCCATACAAAATCGTCAAATTGTCGATTATTTTCCAAAGTTATGAACGCCGCAGCGAGCAAAAGGATATTTTGTACAATTAAAAGTTGCTCAGTGAACTGATAGAATTTGAGTTTTCCAGTTGAATGCAACTAAATAGTTGACATGCATGCCCGATAGGTGCCAGTGCGCGTTACGCCTCATAATTTTGGGTTTCTATTAAAATATGTGTGTTATAAATAGTTACATCCCAAATCGCATCTGAAAGAAAGAAAATACCGACAGGTCTTGTTATTAAACAATAGCTCCACGGACTACTTTGAAACCTCTCACGGACCACGGGTTTGGAACCACTGCTCCATGGAGCCTAAATAAATTTCGTTCTGAGAAAGGTCTCTGTCCTCACGAGGAGATATCGCGAGACATTCTCTCTTCCTCGCCCCTTCTCGACCGGTAAGAGAAGGAAGAGTGCGGTGGCCCGTTTACGGTGGAGCAAGTCGCTCTCTCGCTCTCTCTCTCGCAGATTATTCAAAACTGCGGTCGTTCGATTCCTACTCTCGATCGTCCCGGACGAATATGAAACGGCCACTTTAGTAGATATCCTTCCGCCTCCTCACCCCCCCTTCCTTGACGGGAATCGAACCCCGGTACTTCGCAGGATGGAGATGGATTGGAATCTGAAGGCCATCAGGGGGAGGGAGTCGCTCTCTCGTTGCTGCAGAAGAAGGATGAAATGGCTCTCATCTCCTGAGTTTTTCTTTAAAGTTTGGGTTCGTGTGTCCTGGAATTTCAATTGATTGTGCATGGAGAGAAAATGGCCTAACATAAGTTATGGTGTTTGCCTGCATCTTCTAAGTGATATTGCATAGAACAATGACGATACATTATCTTATCGTGAGAGACCGAGCTGGCTAATCAACTTTACTGCTATTGAATGTTTACTGCTTTACATTTGTGTTAGTTATATTTCAGTAAAATAATTCTAAATTAAATGAGAAGAAGCAGTCATCTCCCATAGTAACGACACTATTCTGTTGTACAAATCTCCCATTAGCATAGAGGTTTTGATGAGTTGTTGTTTATGCCGTATAATGGCAATGAAAGAGCTGAACCGAATTTTCTCCCCAATTTTATTTATATTAAATTAAAATTATATTTTTACAACTAGAACTTTTTGCCATATGGTTCAATCAGTGTGATTATCTTACACATGTTGCAGTTCTTCCTAAAGAATTTGGGGTCACTGATTAGGCATTTAACCCGCTGAATACAAGCGAATTTTGCAATTTTCACTACTTAGAGGTTTGTACCAATTTTTATGTGCATGTATTTTTGTTTATTTTGATGAACATTTCAATGTATGTATTGAACATTGACGATTAAACACTTCTTTGGGGCGAAATATCTATTTTATTAGGTTTTACCGAAAGTTTCTAATGGAAAACTCCATGTTTCATAAATTTAAAAGAACATCGCCTTGGTGTAAAACTGAATTATACCCGATATGATCTAGCAAGTCATATTTTCATCAGCGCATTTTTTTTTATTTTGACAATATTATATTCAAATTGAGAAATAATAAACCATTGAAAATTCAGCATCTTTACTAAAGTTTTTTATATTCAGAGGTTTATACGTTTCAACGGGAAAACTAAGGGCTAAGCAAAAATTTGGAGATGTATATGAAAACAAGAATGCTAACGGAAAATGTAAGACTTATCTAATAATTTTTTTTATTTGTTTTATATATTACTAGCAGGAATATCGGTTCAACATAAGGGAAGGAAATAACTTACAAAATAGGTACAAATACAATATTTTCAAGCGGCGAAAGAAATAATATTCTTAATTTGTCACCATCAGGGGGAACCAAAGTGTTAAAATCTCCTATTTGCAACAAAATGTTATTAGCCAGGTCCCGCAATAATCGGAAAGCTTGACAATATGGAGAAGTTGCAATAAAATAATGAGGACATACATACAGTACTCCCGTTGATTAACATTCATATTTGAACTTTCAGTAACATCCCAAATATTTAAGATGAACAACTTCTGTAATTGTTATATAACAATTATCTCTAAATGTCTTTTATTAGACACATATATCTTTCCATATTGCGTTAAACTTCCCATATTGAGGAGAATATAATTAGGAAAAAACGAAAATAATTTATACGTTTATAATTTTTATGTTACTAGGAAATACGGTTATAGTTACGGAAATATATATATATATATATATATATATATATATATATATATATATATATATATACTCATTTTAGTTCATTTTTCGGCGACGTTTCATAGATATTTACTCCTCAGCCAATTGGAATACTCCTCTTAGGTTACATAATATTAAAATTTTCAATTGTTTCAATCTTGAAATATTGCATTGTTAGATGTTCTCTATGTTAATCTTAAGGAAAGGTTTTTAAAAATTTCATTATTTTGGCAGGTAGAATTCGAATATTTAAAAATCTTTTCTTAGTGCACCCCGAGGGCCCAAGATGTACCTATGAACCACATTTCAGCTCTCTAGGTCATTTGGATCAGGGAATTTCGGGATCAGTGAATGAGTGAGCGAGATTTGGCTTTTTTATATATAGTCACCTGTTTTCTGCTCGGACAGTGCAAAAACTTCCCCCATCGTTGTCTGCAATTGTTGTTGTTCATATTATTTTTATTTGCGGAAATCTATCTCCATCCTTCACTACCTTCGAAATTACACAGCATTTTGAAGGGAATTGCTGTTCATTAGATTCAGCTGCAGATGCCCTTGAACGGGGGAACTCATTTTATGGTCACCCTGTGTACAGTGGCCTAGAGGGGAAAGGCGTGGGTTTTTTTCTACTCTCGTAGAGATAGAGAAAAGCGCCTCCAGGGGGGAAAGGGATCAGCTGCAGCATCCGATCGAGGGGAAGATGCAGCTCCTCTCTTGTCCATGGGTGCTCTCCCACTCCCTCCCTTCCTACCAAGCGTTCTAATCGTCTGGAGGGGTGGCTCCTCATGCGAACGTCGCAAACGACATCTTTAAGCGACTTCTACACTTCGAAGTAAAATCGCCTATTTGGCTATTCGAAAGGCCCTTTTGTTCCTTTCTGCTCTTTTTTTTAAAGATTGAAAGAAATAGAAACCCGTGCACACCATGGAATAGAGGACATCGAATATTCAAAGGCGTCTCAGCAAAATAAGTCACCATACAACTTTCAACAAAATTGTGAAACGCCGTAAACAAATGTATTTAACTGCATTTCAGTACTTTCTATTTGGAGTAAAAACAAAAATGATATATGATTTTAAAGGTAATTGGAGAATAAAAATATGTAAATATCTCAAAACCGGTAGTTTGAAGCATTTTTAGTTCCATCCCCTTAAGGTGACACTGTAACCCAAAAATGGTCTAAATATTGATTTTTTTTCAATTAGCTAATATTATAGATGTACACTTTTTGTGTATTTGATATAGTTAAAATGTGTGTAATACGAATAACAATATCTGTAATATAATTGCAGTACAAGCGATTCTTTTTCAGTTTCATGTTAATTTTTTCTTCGTGTCAACATTTCAAAAATGCTAGGGCATTTAAGATACATGTTTCAAATTTTATTGTGTTCATGTTCTTTATTATGTATGTAATAAAACTATATGGAATTACCATTGTTTTTTGTATATAAGGAAAATTAACTGAAGGAGTGTTAGATTTCATCATTTCGGTTTCGACTTAAAAGTGAAATAAGAATTGTGATTTTTTGCAGATTTCTGCCTGTGGTTGGGTATTTTAACAACGAAGCTCATCAGGCGACCTTGGAGAAAGGGTCGCGTGGCACGGAAAGTGCGACCCTCTCGTCTCCTCCCCTCGATTCGGTTGTTTTATGAGAAAGGAGAGACCCCGACGCCCGCTTCTGACCGAGAGAAGACACGTTCGGTGGGCGCTCTCCAATCTCTTTCTTCATTGTAACTTCAAACCCAATAAATAGGCCTATTTAAATTAAAATAACTCAATCTACTCACCTTATGTCATTCATTCTTTACACGGCGTCTCAGTATAATTAACAAATATAATTTCTTAAAAAGATTGTCAGGGACATGAAAATCACGAAATGGTGTCATGAGGAGATGTATTTGGAATTAATAGCTATTTCTATAAAAAATAAAACGCATATTCATTAGCCGCGCATGAGTTGCTTACAATCCAAAGTCAAACGAGCTTTGCTTTCGTTTCTCCCTCCAGCAGTGGTCCACGTTTGCACATGCATCCGGCCATGATTTCTTTAAAAATTATTTTTCTGAACTAAAATGAAATAGTGATAACTGAACTACTCAGAATAGATGATAAAAATTGCTGTTTTAGTGATCCAAATGTGAAAATTTCCCTGATATTTTATGCAATTTTAAAATTTTCCTTGACAATTCCTTGATATTTCCAGAATTAAAAAATCTCAGGGGTGCCCCCCCCCCCCCCCCTCAAACCCAATGACATAAATACCCCTCCAAAAAAATTTATCTCCTCCACCCTTCTCCATAACTCCAGTTAACCATGTAACTTTATTTGAATCTCAACATTTCCACGGAATCCACAGCTCCACATTTCGTATTCTGTAAATCCGTTAGGAAGAAATAAAATCAAGAGATAAATTTCGTTACTTTTACTTATATATTGCCTTAAACTATCTCGGTACAACGTTTCACATACTTTTGCTACAAAGAAGTGGAGCTTAAAGGCATGTCCGTCGCTAAAATATAGGGTCGGAGGATCGGATAACGTAATTTTGCCGACTAAATTCGTAATTTCAGAAATTCATTAGTTGTTGTCGCAACCTTCCTCTGGACTATAAATCTGGTGGTTTCTACAAAATGTCATCAATATGGCAAAAGGGTTGATTCCACCAGAAAATATAATTTACAAATGGACATTTTTTTACTTCAATTCTCGATTTTGGAATTAACTTTTGTAAACACATGAAAATAGTTACTGTAGAATGAGACAGTAATCTGTAATTTCTCAACATCGGAAAAACCTCGCATATCCCATTCAGACTAAAATAACTACAAACAATATATTATTTTATCACTTTAATTTTATCTAGTGATATTTGCGAAATCGCTCCACTTAGCTCAAACACATGATGCAATTAGATTTGACCCTAAATGCTGAGAAAAAAAAAATGCCTCTTATATGTTCGCCAAATATCACTGAACATATATATTTATATAAAAAATAAAAACTTTCCGACAGAGATATAAAAAACAGAAGTTTATTTTAAACACATCATGCCACCAAAGAAACACCCAAGGAATAAAATGGACATTATTTAAGCGCGTTATGTGCAGATGGCTCTGCAATTTTATATTCAAATCACATGGTTTGTATTCCCCAATCGCCGTGAAATCTGCAAACTTCTAAAAGTTTCATAAAAAAATATCTATTAAACCCCGACAAAAGAGGAAGTAAACACAGAGATTGACATTTTTTACGACGAAAATCACGCAAAATACTTAATAATTAATTGACTTAGTTTAAAATCGCTCATGACTTTCTGTTCTTATGTTTGGCTATTTAAAAATGAATATCAAACGCAAAAACGTTATTTAATCGAATTTTAAAAAACCTTATAAACTCAAACTTTAATTTAAAAATGCCGCATAATGTTTATTCACTTACTGGTACAATTTCTCAATCTCAGAAAATACTTTTCATTAAGTTTTATTTTTTACAATATAATATTTGCTTCATACTTGAACTGCAAGTTCTTAAAAAGCAAGCAGCGACCTTGCTGACACATGTTATCCGTTCTTTTATTGTGACACATTACGACACATAAACGGAAAAGTTAACTGCTGTAGTCAGCGTTTTTCCGAAGTGTAAAATGAACATTGAAAGTTTTTTAATAATTGCATAGGTATTGATATATATAAAGCACAAATATCGAATCGCCATACAGTTCGAATTGACTTTCATCTCTCGGGAGAAAATGTTGCTTAAATCAAAACATTTGCTTAAATGTCTTGTATTGTAATCGTAATTTATGATATAAGGATATGAAAAATGAGATTCCATGTCTTGAGTTTATAGCAATCTTCATATAATTTTTTCTCACATTCTTTCTAACGGAAAAGTGATTGCCTCACCTCACAGTGTTTTTTAATTTAAATCTCAGCAGTGTATTCTGAATGTTAAATGTCTTGCAGTGCAATCGTAATTTATGATATAAGAATATGAAAAATGAGATTCCATGTCTTGAGTTTACAGCAATCTTCATATAATTTTTACATTCTGACTATTTTTAATTTAAATCTCAACAATGAAAAGTGTATTCTGAATGTTTGAACAGGACAAAAATCAGTAAACTAATCTCAAATTAAAAAAAATCATAATGGAGTTTTAAAAAATGCGAACTCTAAAATACTCTTGTCGTATTTTTACTGAGCCAAGCTATGGGAGTAAACATTGTGTAGAGTATACGTCGACCAGGTTATTTGTTAACCCGCTGATTCCCCCCACTGAGCGGGTGTGACTCTTGTACCGTGCTTTATTTTACAAGTTCGGCCTCCGGCACCAAACAAATGGCGATCAGAAGGAGCCCTCGCCTCGAAGAAATTTTTGTCATTAACGAAACAGGCGCCTGCTTAAATGTTCAGATGAAATAGTTCATCAAACTGAGGAAATTCAATTCGTCGTTTTTTCCCCACAAAATTTATTTTGTAAAAAATGATAACGTTTTCAAATACAAATCGGAGACTCGACTCTCAATTCGGATTTCTTAGTCCGAAGTCATGCGCGCTACTGATCGCGCTAGAAAGCTATTTTGAATTGTGGCAATATACATATAAAATCCACAATTAGAACCAAATGAGCCTATACCAGCTAAAAAAGGACTTACTATCGTTAAAGGTTATTGTGCGATTGTTTCGTAAGTCAAGTGATTCAATGACGACACCTTTGTCAAAATAATGAAAGTAGTCCTGACGATCAGTGGCGGCGATTCGGGGGGGCAAGAGGGGGCGGGTGCCCCCGCACTTTTTTCGGATGTTGCCCCCGCAACTTTTTTATATATTGGACTTTTTAAAACTAAATTACAAGTCAATTGTTTTACTGCATTGCCTAACAAAGGAAAAATTTTGAACCCCAACTTCCTCACACTACCATAGGAACATATATAAGGGGGGCGGGGAGGTTTCAGGAGGATCAAACCTCTCTCATTGACAGATTTAATGTGCACTAGTCGCCTCCAAACGTTTGGACGATGGGAGAACGGGCTTGCAACCTCCCGGTAAAGAACTTGGCACTTTAAAGAGCGCCAAATCGCGAGTTCGAATATTAAATCAAGTAGTATATTTTAATAAATTTTGCTTCTAAAGTACCAGTAATTGTAAAATTAAAACAAAACATACATTTGCAAAGTCTAATCAAAGCGATTAGTTTTTTTAACCAACCATATAATTTCTATAGTTTTTCTGAAAGAAATAGTTTATAATAATTTTACTTATTAAATAGTTTGGTTATGAAATAGTTTATTTTAGTCAGAAAATCTCCGATTTCAACATTTTTAAAAAACAATCCACAAAAGTATATTTGTTTACTTTACTTATCAGCGAATGTTCTCAAAGATGACGGCACAAAAGATTTAATAGCTTTTTTCTTAATTCTCAATGCTTTGATTTCGAAAACATCAAGAAAATAGTTTATTGTAACTACGTATTAAATCTACAAAATACCCAGAATCCAGCAGAATGACTCATTCCCAAGTTTTCTCAGTTTTACCTATAAGCAGTAGTGAAAAGGCGAAACGGCGCCGAATATGACTTATGACTCGTTTGTACAGTCATTTTGGAGTCTACAGAGCAAACTGAATATGACTTATGACTACTCCGATAGATATTTATTTGTTTTTAAATCAGCCGTTGATTTTTTTTATTCAATCAGGGCCATAGCTTAGTCTTTTTACACATCGTAGCCTTCGCTGAAGGGTCTAGTTAAATTGTCTTCGACTATGGTTAAAATAGCCAAGTGATATAAAGGTGTTTTGAGCAGTTTATACTCCTTAAAATTGGACTTTAGTTTTTGTGGCCCTTTTATATAGTATTTCTGAAAGTTATCGTGCTTTATTTTGCCTTTTTAAGTCAGAATAACGAAAAAAGAAAGCTTTTAACTTGTCTCAAATCAGCTTTATGGTATGAAAACTTCTTTTCTTAAATTTATGTTTATTAAGTTTTTTTACTGTGTATTTTAAGTTGGTATACTTCAAATAACACAAAATAGTGAGTAAATACAAGTGTGCAATACCATAGCTTTTTTATAGCAATATAATAGCACATTTTTTTTAGTCCACCTCCCCCCCCCCCTTTGGGGGACTTCTTGTTTCCCTTTTATCTTGCCCCCCCACTTTCAGCTCCCAATCGCCGCACTGCTGACGATCGCAGAACGCCACAAGAAAGTGAGAGTGTTTCTTGTCCGAGAGTGTTAGAAGTGAAGATATCTAAAGGGAGACACATCAACAGCACACTCACACGTAGAGGCTGGCGAGATTGTAGTATGCCTTGGCGTAGTAAGGGTTGATGGCGATGGCTTGGCGAAAGTTCTCCTCGCCGTCTTCAAGCAGCGTTCCGAGGTTGTTGTGTGCCGTGTAGTAGTCGGGCCACAATCTGAGGAGGAGAAAAATGGAAAAAGGATTCATTTTGGGTAATATAATGTCGAAGAACGTTTTGAGGTGAGACATCTTTCACGATGTGTACTCCGAAGAACATGTTTGAGATTCAAGTTCTTTTTATGGAACACTTACACCCCGTTCCTGTTCTTTTTAATCACTTGCACACGTCTTCTCTCCTCATCGAATTAGAGATGTGACGAATATGAAAGATTCTTTTTGGAATGTCATCACTTATTTAATACGTGGCGGTCACTTCCCAGCAAAAAAAAGTCAGCATGAAACCTTCATCAACATTGTAAAATTGAAGGTTTTTTGAAGGTTTTATAAAGGATATTGAAACAAATAACTGCAGTTTTTTTTTTAAGTTTTTAATTTTCCTGCATAAAACCTTTAAAATATCTGCATTTTCCCTTCATGATTAAAAATTGAAGGTTTTTTGCAGGTTTTTATGAAGGTTTTTTACAGTTTTTATGAAGGATATTGAAACAAAAACCTGTATTTTTATAAATATTCAAAAAAACTGAAAAAATTCAATTTCAAAAATTTGATGTAGGTTTTATGCTGACTAAATGGTTAAATGACAAGGAGAGCACAGCTGGTACCCGACGCAACCCCCACCCCCCTCCCCCTCGCTTCTCAATATGCATCAGGACGTTATACCGTGGTCAGTTTTAACGTGCACTAGTCCCTTATACACGGTGGATATTTTTTTGAAGGCGAAAGAAACGATTTTGACAACCTTCCGATTACCAAGTCGCCGGCACCCCCCGCAACTATTGGCCAGATACTTCACCACTGGGCAACCGGGGTCCAGTTGAAGAGAACCTTATTTTAAAACAAAAAGGTAAAAATACAAAAAAATTATTCCATTTTACCTGACCATAAAAATAGACGAGGAGCCTTCATCTCAAATAACGTATCTTCCTCGTGAACGGCCCCAATGATCCCATTTCCATGCGAATGCAATCCACTTTATATGCGCACCGCCGCCCCATTTGCAGAGGGTTATCCCACAGCTCGTGCCCTTTTCGCCACCCCAAACGACAAAAGCCACATTCCTTCAAGATGCTGAAAGAGAGATTTCAGGATTCTTTCGACGCGACGTGAAATAGCTCCGACGACGAGTGAACACGAAACCTTCACTCAAATCGTTGTTGGCGGGGTTTTCTTCTGAGAAATGGGTCGCTATTTTTTTGTAGCCATTATCGTTGTTTAACTAGTTTTCACATGTTGCCACATATACGTTGTCATAGCCACCATGCGCTATGTACGAGCTTATAAATCTAAGCACTTAATTAATTTTTTAGCACTCATTTTGCAAATTTTAGTTTAATCACGTTTTTATTAGGTAGACACTACCTTTTCGGAAGACAGTCAATCGAATGTGTGAAACCTATCAGGAGGCCAAGATTGTCCGTACTTTGACAAGTTGCATTCATACTACACCGAACCTTCTTTACAACGACTCCTTCCCACACAATCGATCCTAAACAAATGACAAATGGAAAGGGTGCTTATGCAAGGACCATAGGAGAGTAGAGGAAGGGCTGGTTCACCCTCTTTGATCTATCGCAATGCCGACGGCTCTGAATGAGAGGAGGAAAAACCGATTTGTGCCGTATCAATACACATGTCTTTTATTCAAAAGTTAATTTTTTTATTCCCAAAAATATTATAAATAATTAAAATTCTTTAAAAATAATATCTGCAAGTATTAATTAAACAATATATATCCTATTATTAAGAAATTAATGAATAGGAACTGAAATAAAGGTCTAAAATATTCAAATAGAAAATAGCAGCCATTACAACACAAGTACAAATGCACGTAATTAAAAAAAAAAAACTATTCAATTTATGTAAAAAAAAATTCTTTAATGTTGATTAGATTCTATGGATTTGTTGCATTCCAACTAATTTTTTTAAAATTCTAATAACAATATAATTGAACCAAAAATGCATTTAAAAATTGCAAGCTTTATATAACTTCGAGATGTTTATTGAGCTTTAAAAGTTTTGAAAATAATATTATTTAAACACATTAAGTTGAAAGTTAAATTGTCCATAGTTGTTAATCAAAGAATCATCTTTTTCAGATCATATCATTGAAATCTAATTTTTGTTATATATTGAATTCTTTGTAGTTTTATCTTGATATAATTATTTCAAACAGTTTGGAATGGTGGTGAGTGCGACGCGAGTAGCTGTTGGCTTCTCTCTGTTGACGCTGTGGGGGGAACGTGTCAAATGAGTGACGTCACTGACTGTTCCACACATAGAGTAATGATAAAAATAGAGGAATAAAAATGCTGATTTACGCGTGTGCATCATTGAATCACGTGATCAGTGTTCAGATTCCCCCGCCCGCGCGAAAAAGTTCTTTCCTCCTAATAGATTTCTAATAAGAACAGCTATGATTCACGTCGATCGCAAACAAAACACAACAGAAAATGGTTCATAAATGTGCCGCTTATGGATGTAATGAAAAATTTTGCAAAGGAGGTCCATATACCTTCCATTGGTAAGTTTTTCTGAACATTTTATTTCAAACCAAATTTTAAAATCATGTAAAATAAACAAAAATACTTTGTTTAACATGAGGTTTATGAATTTTTTCTTAATTTTTATGAATATAATCTGTTTCAATTGAGTAAATATTTATAGGAAATTAGACTACTGTCTCGTATTTTACTTATATAGCAAATTCGATGTTTCGTAAATATTAAATTTTGTTTTTGTAAGGTTTTTAATACTTTCTGAACACGTTATGGAGCGCCGGTGTTACTTGGCGTGTCTTGGCATGCTTTGGCGACTTTCAAAACTAAATGAAATCGAAAGTATTGTAATATGGTTTTGTGTTTAATTTTCTATTCAAATATCGTTTTTTGAAGAATGGTACTTTAAAGGAATTTAACATATAAATTAAAGAGGCCATTTCGGAATTTATTAAAAATAACATATAGCAGTTGTATTACAAAATTCTGTAATAGCTTTCATTTAATTAGAATTAAATAGAATAAAATTACCATTAAATATTTTTCATATATTAGACGAGCATATTTTAAACGATAGCGCTATTGACAACCATAAAGTTTTACTTATTAAATCTATATTGTTTGAGTATTTAAAAATAAGGCTTAGCCATGCAGCAAAACAATACACTAGAGAATTACAAAAAAATAAAATTAGGAACTTAAACACTAAAACAACGATATTTAAAGGTCAATAGTTTATTTTATCTTTTCATTAGTTGATTTTTAGGAAATAAAATAAATTTTATAATTTGTATTAATGAGGATTTATCCAAAATATTTTGGAAATGTCGTTAAAGTAAAAAATACCAGTGTGTAAATAATTGTTTAAAAAAATTCGACAATAATCAAGGCGTTTGCTTTTTAAGTATAAACTCAGAGCGTCTGTTATTGAAAATAAATAGTATTTATATTATTACTTAACTTTGTATAATACTCTGCGTTTTCTTTGTAGCATATCTAACAATTCAATTTTAATGATATTATAAATGACGTATAGCTTTGAAACTTTACATACTTACGTAATACTGATGACAATACAATATTTAGTCAAATATAAAATTTATATACATTAAGTAGGAGATTATATTTATATTTAAATAGTGTAACGTTAATCCGGGTTATGAGCACTATGCTCAGGCAAAATGCGCTATTGAAAAGCGTCTTTTGGAAGGACGACTTAATATAGAATACTACGAATTGATACTACTTATTTTCGGACAAAAAACAATTTAATCCTAATTGTACAATAAAAAAAACACGTAGATTTTTTTAAAAGTTTATTTTTGTGCGCGGGGGAGGTGGGATTACATTTCTTACTTTAAATTCTTCAATAAATAATTGAAATTTAACAAGTTTTTTTTATATTTATAATTTAAATATAATTATGTATTTTACTTGTATATTTGTCTGTTTTTATGTAGATGCACAAAAAGCGTAGTTCTTTTAATTGTTATTTTGTATATTTCAATAAGAAAATATGAACAATAAAAAATTAGAAATATAAAGACCTTCGTTTCTTAGAGCATTGAACACAAACAAAGGGATATTTTCGTTTCGTTAATGAAAGGAAAATATTTAATGCACATTGTTTGAAAATAAGTAAATACCTACATATCTTATGTTTAGAAGTTCAATACCGACGGAACACCCTATCGCCGAAAAGAAGAAACTGCGCCAATTTCGGAACTTCTGCTTGTAGGGTGTGGCAGCGCTAAAACCACGTGATGAGCACCATTTTTTATCGGTGTCGACCATGTGGCCTTGCCAGAGCCTGACATGGAGAGCGCTCTCTATTTTATTTATACTCTTTGGTTCCACACAGGAGCACTTTTCGCCCTCCGAGAACCAACCAGCCCTTTTCACTATTCTTCGGTCCTGTTGGACTTTCATTGTGTCAGGTTTCGGTCACATTGCCTTAACCTAATGTGAGGTTATAGGTTTGATCCTGAAGTAGGTTCAAGTGTTAATGATCAGGATTCGATTCTTAAACTAAGAATCGAATCCTGATCATTAGAAGATTGTAATTACTACACACATTGGGCTAACGGATGGGTAGAAAGAAAAGAAAAAGTACTGAGTAACAGCGTGATTTATGTAAAAAAAAATTATTTCTTCTGACGTTATTGTTTCTTCTTCTTGTGGAATCACTTCGAGTCGAGTGTTCTAAATAAAAAGTTGGTTGTTTTTTCTGTTACTGTGAAAATTGACTGTCTGTGTTTGATTTGGTATAGCCTGATAGCATTCATTTATACACGGTCTACGATGTCTAAGAGGTCCTGTGCTTATGCCCCCTTTGGCAATATTTTTTTCTTTACTTTTATCTTTCTAAATATGTTCCGAATCGTCTGTGTGACTCGACTGCATTACTTTATACAATTATTTAGTTTCAAGACATGTCTCACTGTTAACTGTAAGAACTAACAAAACATGCCAAGTAATTGAAATACAAAAAATAATCCCATAAACGAATGTTCACATAATCATTTTTGCTTTGTTATATATGACATACAAAAAACCCCTACGCCCACCACGAACACACACCCATTGAAACCCTCAAAAATAATCCCCATCTTAAAAAAACATTTCATGTTTTGGAGGGCGGAAGGGTGGACAAAGTAAAGATAAAATCCTCATTTATAGAGCGGCAGCTACACCTGTATCGGTGGATGTGTCCCGTAAATCCTTGAGAGGATGCTAATGAAACAATTTGATTTATGAATGAGGGAAGGAGAGAATCCTCGCCATTCGTTTAATCCCCCTGATAACACGCGTCGATAATTAGCTAAGGGAATGGCGAAAAAAATGCTTCTCAAACAATTCTTTGCAAAACACTTATTTTGTTGTTGTAGGAGTGTGCAATATGTGGCGATGAATGGCTTTTATGGGGTATTTTTTGGTTTAGTTCGAAATATTTTCGATCATTTTGGAACTCGCCCATGTTCAGCGCGTGCATTCCCCGACAACAGTACAAGAAGTTGGCCGCATAGAAGCACGACTAGAAACGTTATTTCAGAAGATTATAGAATTCGGAATGGGTCGCCAAAAATCCTTTTGCCAACAAAAGGAAAATAAACAAGCTGTTCCATCAGACTACGTGGGCTTGCATCCTCATCCCGTATCATCTGACCATGGATCAAAATTGTGAGTCAATGTTCCCGTGTCTTGCTTTCGGAAGAGATTCTTAAAAACCGTCATTAATAACTCCATGTGTAGCTCTACTGTGGCATTCATTCAACCCTTACCCATCAAATAGTCTTCAATCAATTTTTAATTTGTTCTTTGAGAATTAGTGAATGTTGCCATTGGCGACTAAAAATGTGGCAAACCTTTTATTCAGCACGGAAGAATGTCCCGCTTTGTTATAGTTGTGATTTATAACCAAAAGGGAGATAAAAGCATGCTTCATTAAAAAAATTATTTAAAAGGTAGTTTTAAAAGAGCGTATGAGTTTTAAAAGCAAGATTCCACCCATTAATCAAATCAACAACAAAAGAACCTCGCTATTGGCGTCGGGAAAAATGTAGCCGCTGTTTGTTTTGGCGGTTTTAATTTATGAAATATTTGTTATAATCCTCCTAGACAAATTCATCTGCTTGTTTGATGAATGGATTTACTTATTCGATTAATCTATTTCTTTCTATTTTTTATTGCACTGCTTCCAGTGCGATAATTAATGTATTGAATTGATAAAAATGTATTGGAAAAATTGTATTCGTTTTTTTTTTTTTTTAAATTATACGGCTATTTAAAAAGTTTGAATAGTAAATTTATTTTGTGATTAAATACTTGTATAAAATAACGATTGTTTAAATGGTACGTTTCTTTTTAACGATTGTATCTTTAAAAAACTCGATTGATTTGACAGGATGGTGAAAAGAGTTGCGATGAATACGCGCACATATTGTGTACTGTGTTTGGATTGTGTTTTATTTATAAGAGGAAATCGGAGCAGGAATTAGAATGTAATTTCTCAACGTTGGTAAATTACTTGGCGAATATCCACATTTTCTAAAAGCTCGCAATCGGTAAGAATGTCCGTGTTTCTCTACATAGTAAGGACTTTAAAAATGACGAAGCTGCGCAAAATAGGTGATACATGATAGAATATAGTCCATTGCAATTAGGTAAAATAGGAGAAAAAATTACAATAGTTTTTAAACTTTGGTCAAATACTCGTTTGACCTCCAGGAATTGAGAACCGAAGAGTTCCCCTCGTTGAGGGGGGAGCTTTCCCCCCTAGCCTCCTTAACCCCCCCCCCTGATATTTCGAAAAATATATATATCTCGCTTATAAAATAAGTTATAATTACAATTTTTTTTAAATATAAGTGTTTAAGTTTTTTTTAAATTATTTATTTAGATTTGAGCATGTACCTGGCATAGTTTTTCTGTAAAAAAATATATAACAATAATATACCTGTATATTATAATTTTTTTTTATAATAATTTTTTTTTATTAAAGTGAACCAAATAAATGTTTTATTAAACTACCAAACATGAAATGTAAAAATATTTTTGTTAAACATTTGATATACCATTTAGTTTTATCAGAGCTGCTCTTAATAACCTATACGACCAAGCCTGTGTTTGTGCATTTAATTTTGGAAGAGAAAGCATGCAACGCATTTTAAAATCCAAGGTTTATTAAACATAAAACAAAACATAGCCTTCTTTAAACTGAAAATAGATTAGGACATAGTCATTAAAAAAGAATGAAAAAGTATCACAATTGTGGATACATATTAGGTTACATTTCAATGCAAATTATTTTATTTTACAATAATTACATTAAAATTATGTCTTTCTAGATAATGCAGAATAATGTAATAGTTCTTGCTTTACTATCATTAACTATTTCATCGGCGATGTCTATTGCTTCGGTATTACTTCAACTTTGGCCTCGGCAGTTCTTGTATATAACAGTGCAACGCTTGTTAACTTGCATTTCTCTCCACAACCTTTATTACATGTACAAGTAATTATATACACTATTTTAGCTGCAGCTGGTCCTTTAGTAGTTGATATGGGTGTCAATAATTTGTTCACTAACTACTATCGCCAGCCCGATGAGTTCAAACAATCTCCTTGCCACGTTTGCACTTGGTGAAGTTTGCTACGGGAGAGTTTATGAGGTAATTTGGAGAGGACAACAACAGCACTCGCTTGACCTACTTGTTTATTAAAAAGTCATACATAATCGTATTCAAGTTACTTTTTTCTTTGTTCATATTGTTATACGATGCGATGACGAACCTCTTCCCTACTCGTTCAATGTCATCACAAGTAGAATTAAGGTTATTGAAGATATCAGGGATATCTTGCATGTATTTACTGTGGTTGAACAACTATACTTCCTTCAGTTTTCAAATTTCCATAAAATCCTGAGGTTATGTCAATACCACTAATAACATGAAGGATAGAATAGATTTTTTGCAAGAGGCGACAGAATTAGAGTTCTTCAGATTTTTAGAGTTGTAGAACCTATCTTTGCGTTACCTTTACTCTCTTTCAGCATGAAGACGTCCAATGTGTATGTAGTAAGAAGAGTCAACATCTTGGTCAACTACAATAACTTGCTTTTTATTCTTCTCGTGTGTCTCTATTGCGATACTTACAATATATACATCAGCATCATTTGTTTCTAAACAATGCCTAAGTTCATCAGGTAGCCAGTGAGTTACAAAATGAAACACTCCATATTGACAAGATTGCTTAGAAATAGTCTGTGTGAGTCAACGAGAACCGTACTAATTAAAATTAATTTATATTTACGTACGCTTCATCAAGCGCCTTTGGTTTTCTATAACATTAGTTCTGATACTACTATCGCGTAATATTTCTTGATGTAAGGTGTGTAGGTAGTATAAACATCACTAAGAGTCTCTTGCTTTGACCATGTCACGAAATGAATAAGTGAGCCTCCATCAAGGACAAAGTACAGGTTGTCAGAGCTACCAACTAGTCGCTCTGGAACTGTATTATAGCATTATAAAACGATAAATTTCTTTGTCTTTCTGGTACTGGCGCTGCTATCAAATAAAGCCTTGAGTACAGTTGCAAGCTCGAATACGAAATTTTGTATTTCGTCAGGTGAATGTACAGTATCCTCTGGAAAAGATGCGTTTTATCTACTTCAATAACGTCGTTTTCCGACTATTACTGAGCTGGTTGACAAAATCGTTGCTTTTAGCCACGTCAGATTTTTTTCAGCTTGCGAGAGCCAAATTGTATAATGCCAGTCAGTTCCCTCCTAAGTCCCCCCCCCCCCGCAATGTTGGTAAATTCTTGAGGACTTGGCAAAATCACAAACCTAGTTAGCAAACTTGTGAAACTTTTTTTAAAAATTGAAATTAAGGAGTTTCACTTTAAAAAAAAAATCACATATTTCGCAAGTTTGCCAACTAGGATTGTGATTTTGACAAGTCAACAGAAAATTACCAACATTCTTATAGTCCACGTATGCATACAAATATCGGAGAAATATTTGTAAAAAAATGCAATATTTTAATAAATTTTACTTTTGGTCGGGTTAGCAATTTCCCATCTAAAACTAATTTTTCCCAACCAATTGGGATGGTTCAAAAATGCGAGGAATTATTCATGGGCCTTTGCTTCGAGATAGACCTCGAACTTTCGCCAATAGCCCAATGTGCATCTCTAGAGCGATGTTAATTAACTAAACCAAACCCATCCAATCGGAAAAAACAGGTACATTAACAGATTCAAAAATTTGGTAAAAACCCATATTTGACTTGGCAATTTTAAGGCATCTATTAAGAATGTTACCCCAGGAAAACCTGTTCCACGTGTAACGCCTCCAAAGCTTTTTAAAATGTTCATTAACGTTTGCTCAATCACCATGTCTGACCAAACTCCAGACCAATTGTTATTTGAACGATGAATTGTAAATAAGCTGTCCAGAGTAAATTTACGGAATTCCTCAGTTGTCATGTTCTTTTCAAGTACATTCATATCCTGGAGGCCGGAGGTACAATTGGCAAGCATTGGTGTAAGGGAAATGTCCTGTTGCATGAAGTAAATAACTAAATAAATAAATTGAACTTTTCAATTATAGTTTAGTAGTTTAATAAAACCCTTTTTTGGTTTGCTATAATAGAAAAATAGCCATAAAAAGAAATGAAACATTTTACATATATATATATATATATATATATATATTTTATATGAAAACTATGCCAGATACAAGCTTAAATATAAAATAATAATTAATAGAAAAAAATTATTTATATTTTAAAAAAAAATTGTAATTATTGCTTGTTTTATAAGCGAGATACAATTTTTTTCGAAATTTCGAGGGGGGGGGGATTAGGGGGGCTAGGGGGGAAAGCTCCCCCCTCAAGGAGGGGAACTCTTCGGTTTTCAATTCCTGGAGGTCAAAGGAGTATTTGACCAAAGTTTAAAAACTATTGTAATTTTTTCTCCTATTTGCCATTTTTCGGTCTAATTGCAATGGACTAATATTCGAGCCGTCCATTTTCAAATCCAGATAGATCTATTATCCTAAATTTTACAGGAGATGCCAAAACGATTGACACCCACGTACATTTGGATCTAAACCCATGACTTGGAGGGCTCTTTTGCAGGGTTTTTTTAAACAGGTTTTATGAAGAAATTTGAAATAATAAACTTTTATTTAAAAAAAAATGGAGTTTTCCTGCATAAAAACTTTTATGGTGACTTTTTCTGCAGGGATGAACAAACTGCTGAATTGTTTATGCTAGATTATTTTTTAAGGATTCCTTCGCAGGAAATTACACAACTTGATATGTGATATCGAGAAGCTTTTCGGAGCGAATAAATTTTTTTTTGTAAAGTCGAAAACACTCCATGACCAAGTCAAGGCCAAGTCCACCATAGTTGTACCAACTACCATTCACAAATTCCTCCTATCCAGACGTAAACTCCGCCGATAGACGTTAACGGGTATGTGGAAATTCCGCCTCAAAATATTTTTTGCTGTGACCTTGGCGACCTGAAATGTCATCAATAAAGAAACAACCTTGTTTCCTCATCTTTTCTGGTTTTAAAGCCGTCACCAAAACTTAAAGGTCGATGTATTTTCCAATAACAAAAAAAATCGTGTTGAGAAGATAAAAAACTGGCAGTTTTCACATCTGCGTCTTCTCATTCTTCTAAGAGAGGTGGCAGTGGACGTCTTCACCTCCAATCACTCCATTACTTATTCACATTACGAATAGCTAACAGTTGGAAAAGGACTGGGACTGGAAAGCCACTCAGCTTATTAACATCACTATCATCACTGGCGATACGGAAACGTCTTGCTTCAACATATTGTTTAGTAGTAACCGATATATAACTGCACTAGTTCTCAATTTCATCACACACACATTCTGTAACGTAGCTAGTCCCATAATACAGTGAGTGGCAACGCTGTTCTTCATCATACCTCGTCCACGAGTCAACGTACAAGAACTCTTCTTCGTTGTTTTCATGAGGAATTGCTTAACAGCCCCAGAGTTCAAGGAGTGAGAACTCTAACCGACCATCAGACCATATTCTGGACCCAAATTTATCTGATCGTCCGATTACGAAGTAGCCCTCAACAGTGATTTTTTTTAACTCAATGGAATCTCTTTTACCTTAAAGAACTAGCATATGTGGGTGGGCACATTTGGTGTAAAGTGGCCACTCGCATGAAAATAAGAAATAATTTTCTAAACAGTGTCAAGATGAAGGAAGAAGCCAATCGCCCATCCTTTCTGATTCAAAAAATGTTTCATCAATGGAATCATCAGGAAATATTGAACCCATAGCTTGACTCTAATCTCTTGTATTACATGCAAGCATCTACAAAATACGTGAACTAAATGCATATATTACATACATAATAGATTACATATGGTAATTCAGGTAATATAATGGTACATTCAGGAATACTAATTTCAACAAAAGTGTGATGTTTGCAGTTTCCATCCCGCTTTCACAAAAATTTCTATTTCTACATATCTCGTTATCTATTGGGAGTAGCTACAAATGTTTTGTATGAACCTTGTAGAAAATTTAATCGTCTACAAGATAGGTTACTAAGCATTTTGGGCTGATTTCGTACGAATGCAAAAAGGCTTATGGCAAGAAATGCAGCTACAAACAAAACAGGACTTTTATTGTCCATTGTATGACTTTATTGTGAATTCGAGTCTTGCGGTAATGCACCAGAGGTGTGAATTCAACATGGAAGAAGATGAGTTATATACTTTATTGCCTACTGGTCGAAGTGATGAACTAACTATAGACATGAAGCACACCTGGGCCAAAACAAGAAAATTGGTGTATTTTTAATTGAATACTTTGTATATATGATTGAAATAAATTTAAGATTTACTTTAAAATTATATTATGTTGAAATATCCGTATTTGTGAATGCGTTAAAAAATAGTTTTGCTCATTACATATTTCTTTTATTCCCCATATACATGAATCTCATTTAGGATTAATTTTTAGGATTCACAATGGGTGAATCATCTAGCAATCAAACGCGCTTCCAAAGGGAAGGGTTTGTAAATGGCGATCTTTGTGGCCTTCGACTGAAGTTTCGACCCACGGGGCTGTTTTTTCGCTTTCGACCCACGGGGTTACTGGAGGCAGAGTGCTTCAAATAAGGGGACATTTCACTAAGGGTATGTCGGAAGACTGGAAACAGTTCAAAAAAAGGACCGTTTTCGATTCCCCTGTCAAAACTTCTGCTCCGACAACTCACTGTCCTCCTGCATCTCTCCAAGTGAAATCCGCCCTCCCACCACCACTTCAATACGTTTAGGAATAACTAATGGGAGAGTATGAAGTTTCCTTTCGAAGGAGGTTGTTTGTAGAAATTCGGTATTTGTAAAAAAAATAGTATGATTTGGGAAGGTGGGGGGGGGGGGGTCTCTTCTTCCTTACGCTTATGTCCAATTAAGACATATCTTATACATCCAGTTACGACATACTATTACTTATAAATACCCAATTACGATATATTATATATCAAATTACCACTCAAGCAATGTGACTCGAAGCAGGTAAATTGGGACACTGAATGGGACGTTTCTTGTAAAACACCTTGCTTCACGGCAGACCATCTTGAATGCGGCATTGTGAATTCCCGCTCAACCGCTTTCCCCTTTCAAGCGTCAAGAAAAGCGACCTTTTGCGTGGTCAAACCCGACAACCCGCGATTATCTTTTAGGGTTACCAACCGAATACTTGTGAGCGCAACCCTGTGAGTTGTCACGAGCCCTGAAACAGACATATGAAGTGTCTGTGCTACAGAAAAGTTGTCGGAGGGGAAGAGGCTGAAAAGGTCGAATGCTCTCTCTCTCTCTCTGTCCATATTGGCGCCCTATGCTTCGCCCAGAGAGCGTTCTCACCTGAGTGCCGTCCTGTAGTGATCGACGGCCGCGCTCCTGTCCCCGACGTCCTTCTTGTAGTTGGCGTAGTTGTAGTGCATCTTGGCGTTGTGGGGAACGGACTCCAGCCCGGATCTGGGGAGAGATGGAAATCGATGAATAAGGCGGATCCGCGCACTTGAAACTCTGTCCGACATGCAACTAAACTATGTAGTTAGACGCAATTGGAAAACTTAAATTGTATCCTCTCGCCGAGCAACTTTTAATGGAGGAGCTTATTTTCAAGAGGGAACGTTTTTCTGATTGGTATTCAGCAGCCTGCTTGGCGACGAAATTCAAATCTAGTTCACTTCTAAATATGTCATTGGAACAATAGAAGGGAATCTCTAGCATTTCATCTATAAGCAGTGTTCGCTATGGCTTCTGAATCACACCCAGGATCCCTTTCGAAAAAAAATAATCTTCTGAATTGCATAAAATATCTATTCGTTCGCTGACGTGCTTTGGTAAATAATCGACGATTTGGCGATTTTTCATGGGATTTGATTACGAGTATACGAGTTTGGCGATTTTCCTTCTTCACTTTGTCGATTATGAAATCTGAAACCAGACGGTAGAAAAAGTGCAGCTAGATTAAAGTAACACCGAATATCTCTCCATTTTTTTAAAAAAAATAAGCCCTAGGGAGAATTTTCAATCCTTCCGCCGTTATTCAGATCGTATCTCAAAAGGTAGAAATCCTAAAATTACAAAATTAACATAATTTTCTAAGAAATGTTTGATAAACAAGGCGAATATATTTTTGTTTTAATATGATTATTAGTTTAAAAGTTATTTAATATTAAAGTCGTCGTTACTAAAATTTTGCTTACAAGTATTGTCCGTCGAGTTTCTGATTATAAATTATAAATCAAGCACCTAATAACATTAATAAATATTTTTTATCTAAATGAATGACTTTCTTGTAGTGTTTACGGAAATCGTATGTTTCAGTTCATCTTTTATCGTACTCTGCATATAATTTCTGCTTCTGATAGCGCCTTGCAATATGTCACTTTGTTGTATGACAGTTTTAAATAATTTATTTTCACTGTTTTTTAATGTTTGATTTGTTTCGTTTACCAATATTTGGCGCCCTCTTCAGTCCAGCGCCCCAAGCGACCGCTTGTGCCTCAAACTGCCTCTGGGATCCCTCCCCTTCCTCCGCAGGACGCAGAATGTGTTTCCGAGTCCTTTATTTATTTATTTTTTCTATAAATTCCCGTCAAATCGAGAGCGAGCAGCGAGAATAATGGGCGACTGTCCACTGACCTGAGCAGCGCCTCCCTGTTGGCCCACACGTTGTTGCGGCCCATGGTCTTGAGCACGAAGAGCAGGACGAGAAGCAGCGCCCCCAAGCGGCAGGCCAAGGCCACCGCGGCGCCCCCTCTCTGCATCAGCCGCTGGAGGCCGTGGCTCACGAGCAGGCAGAAGCCCACGCTGAGCACGAGGCAGGGAGAAAGAAAAGGGATTAAGATGCGTGGAAAAACTTCTTGAGCATGTATTCAAATACAACATTAACGGTAAAAGTGAAGAAAAAGGCGCCAAAGCAAATTTTGATTGCCAACATAGTTGACAAAATGCAAGGATTTACAATTTCACAATACAAATTCTGTCATCCTAAGCTTTAACACTTTCTATCCCGGTGGTTTCACACTAAATCCGCCTATTTACAAATTTGTAGGACGAGAACCAGTGGTTTCCATGGTAACCACTTGCGTGAATAGGAAGCGTAGAACGTTGTTGCGTAGCGAACATTTTAATTCATTTATAAATATCATTGAAAATTTTAAAAGTCACTTTCACAGAAAATTGTGTAAAGAAACCATTTATTTTATTGCTATTGTAATTTTTGTTAAAATATGAAAATATTTGACTATTTTTTTGCTAATAAAGTAATTATTTTTCAGCTTAAATTAAGCTTGATGGTTGAATATAGAAATGGGATACGGATCTTTGCATTGTCAACTCTGCCGGATTCCGGAAAACAATTTTATTTTTTTTCAATGAAAATTGAAAAATGTTCGAGGGTTTATTGCCTTTCAAACTTATCTTTTGAACATGAGTAGAAGTGGATTCCCAATAGGTACTAACCAAAACGTTGTTGCACACTTTCAATGAATTTAAAAATACAATTTTAGGATAATCAAATGGGAAGTTTTGAAGCCATTTTAAAGCACTAAACTTCTAGAACGCTCAAATCTGTTCCCCCTATAAGCAAGGTGAAAGCCGATCAAAACAGCCGTCATATATCCCAACTCATTTTTAATACATATAGCGTTGTAAAAAGTTTAAAGGTGTATAGACATATTTTCTATATATTGAAATATTTTATATTGCAAAAAAATTCTTTGATATCCACCTAAACTTAGACTTTCTTCCTATAATAATTGCAGATTGCATTGAAATTTGTTTCAAACGAAAAAAAACTCAGACAAAAGCCACTACATGATGGCTTATTTTAGCATGAAAAAAAATACGAAATATAGCTGCATAGCGATGAAAGTGGGGTAGATGTATTAAAATCCTTCGATGGGCTCGTCTCTCCCAATCCAGAACTCACGACGCAGTCGATGGTGTGTGTGTATGAGGTGCTTGAGTGTACCTGGGTATGTAGAGCACCCTCTCCGCCGCCACGAATCCCACCGTCACTAGGAGGTTGGAGGCGGGTAGGAAGGAGAACACCGCCACCGACAGAGGGAGCAGCAGGCGACGCCTCTCCACCTCCTGCCAAAGAAGAGACGTCATCATCACCATTCCGATTGCTCATCATTAAAAATATGAATTTGAAGAAACAAACAGTTATTCTGTTAAAGTAAAGAATAAGAGGACAATCCGCCAAGGTTTAAAAATGAATGTCGCCAAAGATGATTTCCGTTTAAAATGGTAACCCTGTGCAATACTTGAGTAATACATTTTACAATCATGCACAAATAGTTGCGGAACATTTTGAATCGAAATTGTAATTTCGTTAGTTTATCAATTGCCATTTTGTGATGAGTTATTACGCTAGTTTTACCATTCGCTACTTTGTAATTAGTTACATTATCACTTCGTACAGTAATAGTTTCGTATAAGTTATAAACACTGAACTCAGCCAGTTTCGCCAATAGGGGAGTTGAAGTCATAGCAGCGTTCAACCCGAGAAACGAGTGGCTAATAAGAGTTTCAATGCGTAAACAGATCGCCAAACATGGTTAAAAGAGACTTAAAAACAGCATAAAAAACAAGCGATCAAGATCGTCAATCTGGCAGCTCTGTAACCCGTTATTGTCAAGGTCAACCCCGTTTGTCGCTCTTGTAGGCTTCAACTTCTTCAATGGGAAGAACAAAGTTCTAGACTTCTTTCTTATACATATACATGGTTATAAAACATCGCTAAAATGACGTCAGGAAAGTTTTTCAGTCCGTGTCTTTCATTGGTTTAAGTCCTAAGGTTAAGCAAGTCCACACATGTGTTTACGGGATATCGATATCTCGTTGTTTGTAATGGAAACCGTAGGCCTTCCACGCCAAAGTTGTTGATGAAAATTGATATGTCGGAGTGCCCCTTTATTCTTTACTTTTATCCGGTTCTACAAACGCTTCATTGGAAACCCTTTTCAGAATCAAATGAAATAGTTAAAAAAAAAAAAATTCTTCAAATGACCAATAGATGTGTAGGGAAGTGCGGTCTACCGGGTTTGAACCCAAAACCTTTCACATGATACGCCGATACTCTATCGGTTGGGCTAAAGTAATACTCAAACCCGAGCAGTTGTATCGAGTAAATGAAGTGACAACCACAGATGGATGGATCTACGATCCAAATCTTTCAATAATAAATTTGAAATTTTTAAAATATAATAAATCATTTATCCATTTTGTACTGATTGTTACTTCTGTATCGATACACTTTTTGTGCGTACATTTGGATGCGCTGTGTGGTGACGGAGGGTTTTCTAGTTACACAGAAAAATCTTCACCTCTCTCTCTCCTCCTTATAGAATTCCTCCATCGGCTCTCCACTGCAATAATCGACTGGTCAAGTTTCAATCGGATTATATGGTCAAATTTCAGTGCAAGTTGAATCGATTTTTTGGGGGGTATTTTGACAAGTAAATGAAAACAGACTGTTCTTGCAAAATAGTATGCTCTTTCAGCTAATTTAAATAAGCAAGGTGTTCATTTTTAAAAACCGAAATTGATTTTAACTTAATCTTCGTGAAATTTCTAATAAACTTGATTTCTAGCCCAAAAATAAAATTCAGCATAAAACCTTCATAAAAATTGTAAAATTAAAGGTTTGGTTCTCATAAAAATTAAAAACTGCCAAATTAAAGGTTTAATAAATATTTAAAACAAACTGCTGTTTTTTTAAAAATATTTATTAAATTAAATGTAAAGCTTTATAAAAAAAAACCGTTAAAAACCTTTAAAAAAAACATTCAGAAACACTTCAGTTTTGTAGCATTGAAATTACTGAAGGAAAACTGCTGATTATTTTAAAGGTTTTATGTAGGAAAAAAAGCTACAGTTTCTTGTTTCAAATTCCTTTATAAAAACTTCCTAAAATCACCAATTTCACAATTTTGATGGTTTCATGCTCACTTTTTTGCTTGGGAGGGAAATAACCTCTAGGCCATACCTCTTAGAACGTTGTCACTGAATGTGTTTTCACAGTTTACTGCAGTCATGGACCGCTGGAATATACCGAAGGTAAACAGGTGGCAGGCCATGACTGCAAACTATAATTGTAATTTAAGAAACAATAACATTAAAAATTAATGACAAATAGGTTTGACATCAAAAATTAATACAGTTATTGACAATTAAGTAACAAATGCGATAAGTTATATTGACAATTCGGTAATTATTTGACAGGTAAATAAATGGCAATAATAAATAAATATAGAAATGATAGTTAAGTAGAGTGATGTTTATTAAATAGTATTGTCACTTACCTAAAAAGTATCGACACATAATGTTCGTTTATGGTTAAAAGTTTGTACTACATAGTTCAAGTTAATTTTTTTAATGAAAGTCTGGCACTTTTTTCACTCTTACGACCATCCCATGGTGCCCATTCAGAATCTGCTTCTGATCGATGAGTTTTTCCCGTGGTCAATGGACTGGACAGTCGTGAACACAGATGGTCAATGTCTCTCACGCAGCCTCAAACACAAGGCTTTAGGGTACAGATGTGTTAAGTGCATTTTTCATGAACTTGTTGTTAAGAGCTCATTTGAATCCTGAGATAATAAATTACATAGTGTATAATTGTGGCGGATTAAGAACAGTTATTGTGATTGGTTGTCATCTCTGACAATTTCTCATTTATATTCCACATAATAGCGAAACAAACTTCCCAGCGATGTCCTGAATTGTCACTTTAACACATTTCTGCACCAAGGCATCGACATTTTCGTACATTTTGGAAAAAATGCTAAGTGCGCTTTGAACACCACGTGTGTAGCGTTTCATATTCGCACTATTGCGACATCTGAAAAAATATAACGAGATCACTTTTATTACAAAATGTATTCTTTTAGAAATCAAAACAATACAAATTGAGTACTAACGGTGAGAAAGAAAACCACACACAAGCAAATAACCGACACAAGCAATCCGTTCTCCACACTTGTATTCGGGGATCGAGAAAAGCCGGTACTCCCCTCCCGAGGGATGCGAAAGCAGGGATTCCCCGTGTTGTTAATCAGGGAGCCAGGAGCCCCGAGAAAAGAGGGATCTGAGGAAAGAGCCCGGCAAAAGGAGGAGGCCTAATCAGAGGAAGACGGGAGGGAAACAGATCGAATCCTTGGGATCTAATCAACGGCAGACCCCCCCCCCCCCCCTCCACATGATCAAGGAATAAAAGTCCTCCGAAAGCAATCGAGACGGCCCGCGGGCAAGGGTGCTTCCTATGCCCCTCCATTTCAGGGAGTATGTGTGCGTGAACAACAGTTGGCCCCAAGGCAGAAGACGCAAGGCAACAAAGTCACATCCTACGTTTATGACGCAGCAAAACATATCATTTGTCAGGCCCAATTAACCTTCGAATACTAACCTATAACCATGTTTGTAACCAATGTAAAGTCAAAGGAAATGCGTAAAATGTACGCATGGCGTTAAGTTTTCTTTGTAATAGCGCCAAATAGATGTGCTTCTAAATTTAGGTAACATGGAGGTTACGAAAGGTGTGTGGCATAATAATAATTCTAATATGACTCGTGGAATGACACTAAAGTACACATTGCTGATATTAAAGTATCAACGTAAATCCGCAGCAGAGGTATCACATGATGCAGACGTATCAGATAGATGCTGCTCTACGACTTTCAAATGGACTTATTTTTTTATGTATGTTGTATAGTTTTAGAGTAAAGCTTATGTGATAGGGGGGTGAGGCAGTAGGCGTACCTCGTCTTACCTGCGTCCTTGAGATGCCCTCGAGCAGCATCAGCAGGAGGAGGAGGAGGTAGGCGGCGGAGGCGGCGTTCCTCGGGTCCGAAAGCCTCTCCACGAGAGGGACGGATCCCATCTGCCAGTCGTACGACAGGACGGACGGACAGAGCAGCAACCACAGATTGAATGCGGGCAGGTAGAGGTAGGTGAGGAACCTATGTGGTCCCACACACAGTTGTTACAAAACACACATGGGTACGCGGCTTTCTACAACCATTTGCACTCAAAGGAACATGTTTGGTATTGGGGACAGAATACTTACATCCCTTTTCCCATTCTTTTGGAAGGGGTACTCTGTAGCGTGTTCTTTTTACGCTTAGGGTGGATAATTATAAGACTAAAAAAAGCGATGCGTGAAGCTGCATCATAAAAATTCTGATAACTTTTTTAAATTACGGTGAATATTGTATATTTTTTAAATAAAAAACATATTTAAAACATCTATTTCATAAAGTTGTAAATCATAGATAAAGTTAACCAAACCAATCATATTTGATAATTTTGAATGTTGTTAAATTTGGCCGAATCGTACGAGGGGAAATTCATATATTGCAGAATGCATATGTAGGAAAAGAGATTTCCGCCTTGCATTGATTTATGTTTAATTCCTAAGTTATGGTATTCTTTGTCTCGATTACTTTATTTTCATCGAGATTCTGAAAATTTGCGCCAAAGCCATGACTATTTCCCTGTAAGTAGTGTGTCATATGCATATGTGGCATTTCACCAACAGTTTTAAGCACACACACGTATCGTGTGCTGATGTCACAGACTCCTAAAGTCGATTTATGGCACCGAGCAATTGTGATCTCCGTGTTTCGATTACACAGGATAGCATTTGGTACCCCCTTCGGGAAGTCGATTATAATGCTTACAGGGAAATCTTCAGCAGTCGATTATGGCACTTCGCATTCAAATGCTTTGCTATGTAGATAACAATGTGTGTCAAACTACTGTGTTCACACACGCAAGAGTAATTAGTATAATTTCTTACTTAAGTTCAGTTGTAGTTTAAATTATATTTTTTGGGAAAGAAAGTTAAAATAATACAACATAAATCCATGCAAGACCGAACATTTCTTTCCCTACATGTTTCGTTAATGCAATTTATGGACGACACAAAAGCCATTCGGACAATTTTACCTCCTCCAGATTATTTTGGAAGCTTTAGGGGTGCCTGCCAATATGAGTTTATATTTTAACATTTATTATTCAATGTCAAAAGCATTATTACACGTTAAAAAAATTACAAAACCTTTTCTATTTCGTAACACCGTCAATGTAAAAAGAGAAGTTTATATTTCACTAGAAAGGCAATTTTTATTAGCTGATTGATGATACCGGATTTTACACATAGTTTTATAATGGGATGTGAAAATAAATAACAAAACTATTTTCTTTCTCTTGTCCGTGCCCCCCCCCCCCCCCCCTTCTCTGAAAATATTTTCAGCTACATGTCTACCTTGAGGTTGAACGAGTTGTAGCACTTTTGAACAGTTGAAGTCAATTTAACACCCCCCCCCCCCAAAAAAAAAAAAAATTGTTTTAGTGCCTGTTAGTAGTTGAAAGTTAAAATTTTGAGCCCCCCCTAATAATTTTGATAATTTTACACCTATGATTCACAAGGTCTATTTGTATTATGATAAAGCTAGTCAAACTGTACCCATGCATCCCCAGAAATTATTGGACTGGTCTGTTTGCATCCTTCAAATGATCATGTGCATTTATTCTACTTTCAGGGGCGCGCGGCGGGTCTGGTGATCCAGTAAAAAAGTCTTAATTAAACCTTCATCAAAATTGTGATATGAAAGGTATTTTAAAAGATATTGCAACAGCAAGTTTTTTTTTTTGTTTCTAGTTTTTCATTTTTTTTTTTTAATTTCATTTATCTGCATAAAATTTTTTAAAAATCTGCAATTACCCTTCAATAGTTTCAATGCTTCAAAATTGAAGGTTTTTCTGTAGCTTTTTGAAGATGTATTAAAGTTTTTTTTTAAGTGTATTGAAACAAAAAGCTTTAATTTAATAGATCTTTAAAAACAAACTTGCAGTTTTCCTTCATAAAACCTTCATTTCATATTTTTGATGAAGGTTTTATGTTGATTTTTTTGCTGTTGAGTCGGCTGGGAGTCAGCCGAATACCGGGAGTCAAATGTTAGTGTAGAAACTTTTATTGAAAAATCCTTGTCCTGTTCAAACGCGTGAACGACGTATGTTGCTTAGAGGCGTTAATAGCGTCCCTGTAGAATGTGCCTAAAGCGTGAGTTGGAACATCTCCTATGCAAAACAGTGAAGTAATATGCACGTTCTACATTTCACTACCAAGGACAGCACCAGTCAATTTAGCTGATTTTAAACCACCAACAAATACGGTTTTCCAACCACTTCTCTTCACAAGGAAAGAAGAAGAAAAAAAAAATAGCCGCCCGCCAACTGGCGCTTGTGAATGAACTCTTGTAGATGTGGCATGTCAGTCTTTGATATAATATCTTAAAATCCTAACTGGTGAATGGTGTGATTCTGAATTGAGGCAACACGTTGGACCAGGGCTCGGGGTAATATTGGACTACGCAATTAATTTTGTTCATTAGTTTTCTTTTGTAATAATTTGATACTTTTATATAAAAAGTTATATTAAATTAAGAATACAACTCATTTTGAAATTTTTTCTTGTTTCGAAGAATAATTCCTAGAAATGCCCATCAGAATCTAATGAAAAAAATGAAACATTTTCTGAAGTTGAAGAGGGTCGTCATGTTGAGCTGCAAATTGTGTAGGCAATTAAAAGTTAGAACACAATCAAAAACTTCATATTTGTTATTTATAATAGTGAAAAATATCCAGGCCAAATCGAAATTTCAATTGAGGAAAGCCATTGAAACATTTGGTGGGATGGATGCTTTATGTAAAATGTCCCCTCTTAAAATGTTTTCTAAGAATTATCAATTTCTAAATCCAAAACTTGAAAACTTCATGTGTTCGAAATCGTCACATGTTGATTATTAATGTCTCTATCTGGTTTTGATTTATAGAAACATAAAATGTGATTTGTTAAATTATGTTTTTTTAGTTTGTAATACTTCATTTTTATAATACGATTCATATTTTAAAAATAAATGTGATACTATATAAAAAATGTTGCTTCATATTCCAAAAAACATTCACTCAGTTATTAATTGTGGTATAACATATCCCCTAATTTAAGTAATAGCATTGATTTCTATGGTATTATGCTCCCTTCACAAGCAAGCGAATAGTAGCTCTGGAACACATTTTGAAGAAAAAAAATTCATGATATTAAAGCTGATAATGAAAGTAAACTAAGAACATTACAATGTTATAGTAGTGAGCTGAAAATAATACAAAGGGATTTTAGATCGTTAAATCTGTGGCTTGGAACAAAGAAGGGTCAAATGTCAAATTTATCAATTTGTTTTTAAAAACTATTTTGAATATACAAATTTTAAACATCTAAATTAAATGAAAACTAACGTCGCCAGGTTTCCTTAACTCTTCAAATTTTACAATTCTGTGATTTCCGCAACATCGCAAAAAGGCTGAGCCCCACACTTCGACACCATTTTCCTCAAAACTGTCAATTGTGACACGGGTCCTTCTTGATCTAAGCCAAAGAAATATATACAATTTAAAAAAAAAAGAATAATGAATTTCCTTTAAAAACGTGTTCAACGTTACCACATTTGACAGTGCGATTCATATTTATCAATTTCGATTTGAGCAAACGGATTTATTTTTTGTTCACGAAAACGGAGCTCTTCCGTTGCTTAAGAATGAATGAAAAGAATGTGTATTCAAGAGGGTTGTTGTTCCACTGTACCGTGTCGTCCAGGGCTTGGCGAATGCTGCCGGGTTGTCGTGCTCGCTGAAGTGCGGCAGGGGGCCGTTGATGATGCACAGGCGCAGGCAGCAGAGGGCGCACGCCTGGAAAAAAGGGGATTCGTTCACTAGCTCCGCTTGAGCCAGGGGCCACATTCGCGTCTAGCCTGGATCCAACACACATGTCAAGGTAGGACACGGGGCGAGAGTGTCCACCATTGGCAGTGATCGCCAAATAGTGGTCTTCTGGGAAGTATTGGAAGACCAACCAGCACCTTCCAGTCCCCAGGTCAAAGGCGGCATATTATAACAGACTGGGCCAGTGTATAGCTAGTCCATGCCGCTTGGTACTTCATTGAGGGGCGATAGGGGGGGGGGGGGGGTGAGAGACAAATATTTCATATTTGCGCGAATGACCAGGCTGGAAACGAGTGTAGCCTTGACGTTAAGGGAGGGAACATCTCACGTGAATATCCACAGAATGGACTGAAATGTAGGTAGAAGGCCTTTTATATGAGATAAAATAAAAAATTGGTATATCAACTTATATAAAACTAATATGTTTCTAATATTTCAATGTTGTTGTTTTTCTGCATAATCTGTTACATACTGCATGATAATAAAATAAAAACCAGAGTAAAAAGTCTTCCAGACAACCCATTGCTCAAATCTTTTCACTAGCTTCTTCTTTTGAAGAAAGGGTGAACTAGGGTTATTTTGGAACTATTATAAAAGCACATTTACACCTGTGCAAATAATCACTAGAAACCATTTAGCTAAATAATAATTCAAGTGCAGACTAAGCTTGCGTTTTTTTTAAAATTTTTTTTACCTTGCTTTTGCTAATTAGCTAATTTTTTTTATTTGAAGAAAATTTATATTTTTAAATACACATTATTTATATAAAATAATGCAACGTAGAACATTAAACCTCCACTCAAGTTTTACTTATGACATCTTCCTAAGATATCCGTTTCCAAATATCACTCTCTACGCTAAGGATCGGTGATCTTTTTTCACTGAAGGACCAAATAATTTGATTTAGAGAACTTCAAGAGCCAACGTCAGTCGCGTCAACGTCAAGGGCAGCAGTGCAAATATAGTATATTATTCATTAGGAAAAAGTGTGTGTTGTATTAAATTAAGAATACCTTACTTTTACGCAGCAGTACACATTTATTTATACCAAATGTGCTCATTTATTTGTTCAGCAAAAGGGAGAGTTGAAAAAAAAATGAACAGCACTGAATTAAAAAAAAATTATTGAAGATTATTTTTTTATTCGCAAGCAGCAAATACGTTATACATTGTTCTACATGCAAAGAGGAATAATTCCCAAATTTTCAGCTAATTATGAATGAGTGTCATATAAAATTCTAAATTCACTGGACTAACAGTCTCGATAGCTGCTGCAATTTGATTGCTCAGTTTATCAGTGTAACAAATTGCAGGATTTACTAGGAATTTGCAAATATCGTTTTTCACGCATCCCCGTAGCATATCCGGGTGGCCATGGCATCGGACTTCGACTTCAAATCCAAAGTCACGAAGTGTTGGGTGCGCACATCGAAATATTGTAAGCACTGAAAAAAAACTTCGATTCATACTTTTATTAAATACAAAACATGGTTAAAGTAGAATTTCTTTGTCTTCATTAGTCATGCGAATTTTAAAAAAATAAACACTTCAAAAATAGAATCGGGACTTTATTCCAGTCCGCTACAGCAGCAGTTTTCAAAACATCTCTTTTTCAATCGAGTAAGAAATCAACTGGGTGCAGATCACGTGACCTGCCTTCCGGATAGCACAGTGACACTTGACAGGTCAATCCATTGCTTCACTAATTGTTGAATCGTCTTCATGTTTACAAAGTGCGACTAAGGCTATTGAGAGTAAAGCTGTGGTCGTGCTCATAAGGATGTTGTCATGTTTGATTTCCGTGTCAAGGTCATTCAGACTCATTGGCTTCGCTATAAAAAATTTTCACTTCAAAAGCAACAAACGTGTCTTTTTTTCCTAAATAGTTTTCTCAGTGAATGGGTGGGTGGTGCGCGTGGGGGGAGGGGGAGGGTATGAGGAGAGAGAGAGGACTCACCGCGGCGAGCAGAGCGGCCATCCTGGCGAGTATCCTGAGGGTCGTCCCGTTGTCCATGAGGCGGCACCCCGTCTCCTCACCGGAACTGCTGCAAGAGAGAGAGAGAGAGAAGGGGAGATGAGAAAGGGGTGGCATTCCGACAGGTAGTCACCGTTGACAGAATCTGCATTTAGTGGCAGATCCGGAAACCAATTGTTATGAGAAGGGCGCGAAACTTGAAAATGGGATGATAGTTCTCACATTTAATCGACACCCTGTCCGTCCTCTTCCACGGCAGAGAAAAGAGGCTGGAGGTGATTCAGCGAGATTTCACGTGATGTAAGATAGCAACCCTACATTCCGAAAAATGAGGCCCATACAAATCGAGTTGGCAGTGCGTTTTCAAAGTGAGCTGCATTATTTTATTCTAAAGAACCGTATGCTAAAACGTAAGAAATGACACTTTGTGCGTTGTGAGATGCAGTAGTGCGGCTACTGCCGCACTCTCGTTTTGTGGAAGCACTCGAAAGGGACCTGCAAACGAGAGATGCTGTGTTCACAACATCGTTTGCAAATGCCCAAATGCCACTCTGGTCGCAATCGGGAAGGACACGCAGTGCTCAAGAAAGATCGAAGAACTTCGCCATCCTACGAAAAAATAAGACACTTCTACACCCAAATGCAGTCTAAAAGCCCTGATTAACAGAACCTTTGTTAACTGACCGAGAATGCTTGATTTTTATTTATTTCTTGCGGTGGTTTATCGTAAAACAGGGTAAGTTTGGGATAGGGGGGTGCCATGCTTTGGGACATCGAATAACTTTTGGCTTTCAAATTTCCAGCCAATGGTCATGCGTTTCGAATTGGCGTGGAATCACCGTTATTCAATCCGCCCTTATATCGGAGTTTGTTTGAAACTGTAGTTGCACTGACGTCCGCAGGCATCCCGACTTGTTTTCGACCTCGTGTTGTCAAGTTTCTAGTTTATGTGTAAACATTCATACACCTTTGAGAAACAGCAAATACTTAACTTCAGGCGGGTATGTATTTTGAGAAGTAAATCCTTGGCATCTATTTCATGTGATAGTAAAATTTTTAGTATTTGTATACTGTTTAATAACTTCCACATTGCAAATTTTCTGCACTGATAGGGGTAACATGAGACATCATTGAGGCAACAGTCAGACAACATTGAGCACAACAACGAGTATTTCTACTGAGAACAGAAGAAGAGAAAACGGCAACGATGACGGGAGTGCTAACGTTTTGCTACTTGGATCTGAAGGTAGTGAAACATTCGGCGACTTGGAAGAGCAGCTTGTTCCACCGATGCAAATAATTAGAATCATACAAAGTAGAGTTAAAACCTCTAGTAATATGATTTTAATGTTATGTATGATGTCTGAAATAAAACACTTATTGGCGGCAATTTTTTCGGATGTTGCCCCGCACTTTATTTCAATGTTGGGCCCCGCAATGTTTTAATATTGCACTTTTTAAAACTGCATTATAAGCCAATTTACTTCATTGCCATTACTGGTAAAGGACATTTTTTTAACCACAACTATTATACAGGTTGAAACTGAAAGTATTTCTCCCAAGTCACAACACAAATGTAGAATTGTATATATGCGTGTGTTGTGTGTGTGTGTTATATAAAATAATTTTTGATTATATATATGTAAAACCATTGCATTATAAAAGTCATATGGAACAACTCTCCATCACTTTCGAATGAATGCAAGTTTATTAAATACTAAGCAAGATAACAGCCAGGAGTTTACCGGAAATGGTATATAAAGATATTCCAACATTCTCTAAGGTATTATTTCCCTGTGAAATATTTCTTGGGCGCCACCTGTTTTCCCGCCTAACACAAAAGGAGAGAAGAAACTGAAAACCGAATTCCAAGATTGGTATTGAAAGCGTTCTCAGGTATCCCGGGGGCGGGAAAGATTGCTTTCCCCCTCTCCCGCCCCATGATTTTTTTTTTCATTTTACTTTTCTCGTTTTTATCCGGAATAGAAGAAGAAACATTTGTGACATCGGATACGCCTAAAAACGTCTCGTCTCCCAAACGCGTCTTCCACGGCTCCCAGATATATATATATATATATATATATATATATATATATATATATATATATATATATATATATATATATATATATATATATATATATATATATATATATTGTTTTCCCCTTTTATCTTCTTTTTCGGCGATTCCCCTATCTTAAACCGATTTTGAAGTAGTTTTTTTTTTGTACGAGGTGAAAACAAGGACCAAGCTTTCGAGAAAAGGAGATTTTTATATCAAGAAAAATGACGCCATTTTGAGTGTGGAAGGTCAAGTTTGGATGGATTTCGTGTATCGTCTTTTTCGATTTCAGGACGCTTTTTAGAAAAGAAGGGTGGCAACTGTTTTGAAATGTCGATGGATCGAAAGAATAGAAATAAAAACATGCGAAGTGCGAAACAAGGGAAAAGCGCAAAAGTATATTGAGGGGGGGGGGGGGGGGGGGGAGAGAGGGGTTCGAATTTCCCCTAAAGTGTTCTACTAGAACGGGCTGAAAGAGATTTCCATTGCGAAAAGTATGCGAAATTCAACTAACTTCATGCCTAAACCATATCGCATAAAAAAATGACGGCAATTAAAATAAATCTTAAGAACTTGAAGAAATATCAAATCTTGTCAAAGGCTAGGAAACTCTGGAAAAAACTGGATTGCACCTTCCTTTAAGAAATGTCTAACACCAGAAGAGTATTTCTACTTGTTGGGTGTGTACAAATAAGTTAACTTTTCTTCGAAAATGTGTTTCCCCCCCCCCCCCTCGTTAAATCAACTCTGAGATGCACGTTAACTATGGGTAAAGCGCTATCGTTAAAAACTCGTTAGAATCTAGGTGAAAAATGACTTCAAAGTTGGCCTGTTACACATACTACTTTAAGCCTTGTTTCCAGCAGACTACTTTTGACGAGCTTATCAAATTGAAAGCTCCATGAGTGCCCCACGCTTGGCCACTCGACTGTATCCAACTCAACATTCTGCATTGTCAAATCTCTTTCTCAACAAATAAGTGTCAGTCTTTTTTTATTGTAAATTTTTTAATTATTTTATTTCTTTTATTTTTAGAAAATTATGTATTAAACGAAACTAAACCCGTTCTTTTCCTTTGAATTAAAATATTATTATTTAGCTTGCACATAAATTCATTAACAAAACGGTTTTTTTAATAGCGTATGTGAATTAAAAACTACGTAATGCTAACAATTTACATTTTCATGACGTTAAAGCCAAAGTTTCATTATACTCATTTAAAAGAATGTTGAGCCTCCCGGAGTAAACAAAGTGATTGAATGAAAAATTTTGAGAACAGGCGCACTTTTCTTAATTAAAACAAAAGCCCCTCCACTGCGTACGTTTCTTCCTTTAATTGATCCAATATTTTTGACCCACCTGTTTACAGTTTATATTACATACTTAAAGAGCACAACTAGTGCCCTTCTAAATAGAACACACTCTAGCAGCGGTTCTCAACATTTATATGGCAACGGATCACTAAATTAAATTCTAATAGTTCTTAGTAAAATGTAGGTGTCCAATATTACTTTGACAGTAAAGATAATATAAATATTAAATAATGTATATTGTTGAAAATGATTGTATTCTACAATTTCAATTGCACTTTAACTTCGATTGTCCTAATTACTTATCGTATTAATTCAAATGGGAGAAATGACTAGCCATTCCTCAACTAGTGAAGGTGAGCTTGTATTTGTTTCACTCACTTGCATGTTTTTTTACTAAAAGTAAATTTTTACGTGTATAAAAGAAGGGTGAAATGAAAATAGTTTTCTTTTCAAAGCCTCTAATTAAACTTATTATTTATTGCTTTCAAAACACACATTAATATCATAAATTATATTAGCAGACTGATCAAAGTTGCTATAACAATACTTATTCACATCAAATACAAATACTTAATTATTATTACATTCATTTCTAAGTTATGAAAATAAATAGATTCTCTATTTAGAATTATTATTAAATTTTTTTTTACAAGGAACAAAAGGAAAAGTGTTGCGATCCAATTGCCGGGTAATAAAATAATTCTCAATTTCTGGATTAAAACCGAAAACTGCCTGGCGAAACTACAAGAATCTGTGCTGTACTAAAATGGTTCTGTTTGAATCAGTTCTATTGAATCAGCATCAGAATGATATTTACTTTATCTTTATGGAACAGTTACATTCCGTTCTTCTTCTTCTTTTGAAAGAGGTCTTCTTTAGAGTGTTCTTTTTACGTCGTTCAAGATGGATAATCTATATATATAAATGCGAAATCCCCACTCATTCACTCATCACTAATTCTCCAACTTACCGTATACCTATGAAGATGAAATTTGGCAAATTTGTTACTTATACCTTAAATAGGAAAAGTAAGCTATTTTTGTTCAAATCGAACGTATTTAAGGGGTTGTAAAATCCCTTTTTCGATGTTTGTAGCGACGTTAGTTTAGGTATCTGCAGATCTAAAAGACCTAGAGTGCTGAAATTTGGAGCACTGATTCATCTTGGGCTGTAAAGATGCACTACGAAAGGATTTTGAAAAATTCGAACTCAAAATGCCAAAATAACGATTTTTTAGAAACCTTCCCATAGGATTAACATGGAGAACATGTAACAATGTAAAATATAAAATTGAAACAATGGAAAATTTTAATATTATGTAATCAGGAGCATTCTGATTGGCTAATGACTAAATATTGCCAAAATATCGCCAAATAAATAAAACCTACGCCAAGTTAATAAAAACATCGCCAAATAAATTAAAATTTCACCGAACGAATAAAAATTTTCGCCAAATGAATCAAATATTGCCAAATGAACTAAAATATGATCATATTTGTAAAAATAACATAAAAATGGCGAAATTAGTGCCAAAAAATTATAAAATATATGTCAAAATGGTGAAAATATGATTGGATAACGGGATATTCCGTCTTGCAACAACTATGAAAATTAAATTTGGCATGGAGCCAAAATTGCTCACTAAGAAAGGATGTTCATTTTCAAAAATTCAAACTCTAACTGCCAAAAGTAAAAATCCTTGCCACTTATCCACTGACTCATCACTAATTTTCTAACTTTCTGTATATCCAGGAAGATGAATTTTGACAGAGTTGTTAATTATATCTTACATAGAAAAATAATTTATCTGGTAGGTAGAAGCCACTCTGTACCGTAATAATTGGTTCATGAATACTTTGGACCCCACGTGGTTGGAAGGTCAGAGGGAGAGTGTATAAATGGTCAATCTGATTGACGCGGCCTACCTTCCTCTACTCCATGTTATGTCATTTATCCACGAAGGCTGATTTTCCATAGAATTATTGGAGTGGAAGTGTTGCAGACCGGCCCACTTGGGGGATGATTCACTGTGCTGAGAGGCCCCATTTGGGTTTGGAATGTGGCATCTTCCACTTGACAAGTTTCGATTCGCATTTCGAAGAGAGAGCACTAGGCCGCCATTGAGAATGGTCGGAAAAAAGACAGCTCCTCCACATAAGCATTGTTTGGGAATGAACATAAAACTAGTTAAGTTTTTTAATAAGATGTCTCTTCTCCTTGAGTCTTCCGAACTACAGGAAATGCATCGAACCTGGTAGGTATGCATTTGCATTTACAAAATTATGGCGCCCGAACAGGGACTCGAGGAAAAAGAGACAATGCAATCTCTCAAACAAAGACGCACAGCCGTGCGAGGTTCATTCACAAAGGCCGTTAAGCTCTTACGTGAGCTTATAACGGAAATGGCTGAAGCCGTGAATGTCCAAATAGCTTTAAATCAGCTAGAAGAAAAAGCCAAAAAACTCTTTGCCCTAGACGCTGTGTTCCAGGAACTCCTGCAGAGTCAGGAAGGGGGATGCAGCCAAAACGACTTCAATCAAGAATGCTATGCTGCCGAAGTATATGAAGAGAAGCTTATAGCTTGCCGTGTCCGAGCTACAATACATCTAAAAGAATTGACGATCTCGTCGAGGGATGGAGATCGCGGTCGAATCCGAGGAGATTCATTCCCGGCCGCGGTTGTGACCCACTCAGCCGATTTCATCCCCCCCGTCCCAGTATTGAAGGTCTCGACGACAGATGAAGATGCTATTCGAATCCGAGACGATTCCTTCCCGGTCGAAGTAGCGACCCCCTCAGCCGACTTCATCCCCCCCGACCCAGTGCGGCGAATGCCGGAAAGGCTTGTGTATGATGCAAGTTGTAAACAGAAGGGATTATCGTCTCCGAATCAATGTTTGGAAAAAGTGCCAAACCTTCTACTTAGTGCATCTAATAGTGTAAACTCAGGTGAGTCAGTAACTTATCGTCATACAAATGTTTGTTTTGGTGTAAAATGCTCCCCATTTCAATTAAGTGCCACCATAAATCATCATTTGAATATAGTGCCCCGTGATCTTTCTCCAACTGCCAATCATCTAAGTGTTGATGATTGTATCCCAAGTTTATGTGACTTGGGGATCACTGGAATTCGTCCATTCTATTCGATGGACACTCCTACAGCTGTTAGAAACAGTTTCAACAGTTTTCGGTGCACATTAGTGTTAAATAGAATTAAGTACATTCTTTCTGTGACTGATCCTCCTCAGTTGTGGCATCATATACCAGGTGTATAAAAAGCTGCCGACCTCATGTCTCGTGATTGTTTAACTGAAAAGTTGAAACAATTAAAATGGTGGGAGGGTCCATCTTGGCTCTGAAAGTCAGAATCCAGGTGGCCTTCTAGTGTAAATATTCTAAATGAAGAGATAATTAGTTCTGAGAAACTAAAAGTGTTTTAACTGTACATAATGATGTAGTGAAACAAAACAAATTGTATTTTGAATATTTCTCTTCATATTTAGAAATTTAAGACTCTTTGTATCTCACAACAAACTCTAACGCTGGTAACGTGCCAAAGTGGACGAACTGTGAATGCACCAGATCGTATGAGATATTAAGCAAAAAACTTTAGAGAATTTAATATTTAGAATATTTTTTTCAATTTATACTTTTCTTGCATTTAAATTTATATGTATATATATTTTAGCATTAATTAGTAAGTATTCTTTTAGTTAGCAAATAATTCATTGTTTTTGTTTTCAATGAACAATATGTGTGTATTTGTATATATTTTTGTATCCTTTTTGTATATTTGACTTTGCTTTTGTGGGGAGAGCTGTAGTTAGTAAAATTTGAGTTTATAAGTTTAAACTCAAAGGTGGGAGAATGTTGCAGACCGGCCCACTTGGGGGATGATTCACTGTGCTGAGAGGCCCCATTTGGGTTTGGAATGTGGCATCTTCCACTTGAGAGGTTTTGGTTCGGATTTCGAACAGAGAGAGCACCAGGCCGCCATTGAGTATGGTTGGAAAAAAGTCAGCTCCTCCACAAAAAGTATTGTTTGGGAATGTAAATAAAAACTAGTTAAGTTTTTAAAAGATGTCTCTTCTCCTTGAGTCTTCCGAACTACAGGAAATGCATCGAACCTGGTAGGTTTGCATTTGCATTTACAAAAGGAAGTGTATACTGCCTGTCACCAATGGTGACATTTTCCTTCATGCGGTATAAAGATCAGAGGGTAAAATGGGTTAACAAACGACCTGATCGACGCGACTCACTTTCCTATACCATGGTAGGTCATTTATAGACCATAACACAATTCCCCTGGGAGTAATGTGAACGAAATAGCCTGCAGTTAAGGGCGACATTCCCTTCACGGTCAGCGGCGGAATGGGTTAATAATCGGCTTGATCGATGCGGCCTACCTTTCTTTATATGAAGGTATGCCTATACGAGTAGTTATGTGGCGGAATCGAAAACTGTTGTTATAGACTCTGCCCCCACGTGGTACAAGTGTCAGAAGGGGATTGGGTTTGCGTAAATCTTCAGTAGTAGTGGGTAGGGGATTGATACGATTTTTTAAAAAAATTGATTTGAAGTTCAATGAAGTAAAAAATATGATTTATTTTTTATTTAAAAAAGTTAAATATTTAAAAAGTGCGGGGACAAAATCTAAAAAAAGGTGCTGGGGAACCATTCCTCCTCGCATATTGATAAGGTTTACCGTACAAAAGAAAAAATATGAAAATCTTGAATTTGGCAAATGAACCTTTTAAAAAAAAATTTTCGTTTTTTTTTCTTCTTATATTTTCACCAATTTGTGAAACTTAACAACAACTGTTGACATAGGTGTCTAATAAAACTTTTTCAGATAATTTGTATTAACATTTATAAGAGTTCTTCCCGTTTAAATCTTTGGGATGTTACTAAAGGTTAAAATATGGATGGTGATCAACGGGAGTAATGCATATATATCCAAAAAAATTATTATTGTATTGTGTAGACAATTGTTATTGTGTAGACAACTTCATATAAGCAATCTTTCCAGTTCTTGCAGGACCTTGCCAATAAAATTTCGTTTCAAGTTAGTACTTTTAATACTGTAGTTTTCCCTCATGGGTGACAAATTAAGAATATTGTTTATTTCGCTATAAATATTGTATTTGTATCACTTTTGTAATTTATTTCCTTCCCGTGCGTAGAACGGGTATTTCAGCTAGTACTTATATATAAGAATGGAGTGTCTGTCTGTGGAATCGAACAAAACCCCTCATGTTGAGTTTTCTCCACGAATTAGAATACACTGATTCCAAAAATCACATTAAATTTTTTTTTGTCTGTCTGTCTGTTTGTCCGGATTTAACTCAAAAACTACTTCACGGATTTTTATGAAACTTGCACCATGTGAACAAACTTTTCTTAGTTTAAAATCTGCACTTTGTTTCATGTGGATATCTGCAACCATTCAAAAGTTATAGAACTTTTTCCATTTTCTCTAACATTACGCCTATGGGAAATTTACATCTCGATCTTGCCTTCAAAACATTATTGTTAAAAATCACCTTGGCCACGAAAAATAGTTTTCGACAATACTGAGATAAATGATTCATTTTGATTGGCTGATGAGTAAATGTCACCAAATGAATAAAAAATTTCGCCAAATAAATTAAAAATGTCGCCAAATATTGCCAAATTAATTAAAATGTCGCCAAATGAATTACAAATGTCACCAAATATTGCCAAATGAATTTAAAATATCGCCAAATGTTGCCAAATAAATTAAAAAATATCGCCAAATATTGTCAAATGAGTTAAAAATGTCGCCAAATGAATTAAAAATGTTACCAAATATTGCCAAATGAATTAAAATTGTCGCCAAATGTTGCCGAATTAATTTAAAATGTCGCCAAAGTCTGTCTGTTTGTCCGGATTTAACTCAAAAACTACTGCACGGATTTTTATGAAACTTGCCCCATTTTAACAATATGGTCTCAGTTTAAAAGCTGCACTTTGTTTCAGGTAGATATCTGCAACCGTTTAAAAGTTATGGAACTTTTTCCATTTTCCTATACATTATTCCTATGGGAAATTTACATGTAGATCTTCCCTTCATAACATTATTGTTAAAAATCACCTTGGCGACGAAAAATATTTTTCGACAATAATGGCTGCCTTCTATTATTGCGATGTTTCATTGAAAAGCACATTTATTAGGGAGCAGATTATAGGAATTGATCGTTAACTTAAACCTCGCCAACCGAAGGAGGAAGATAAACCACCAGTTTCGTCTGTTGCTACGGGTATCTATGCATGCCCCGAACATTTATTTGTTTCAAGATCTTAAAAGCGTCGGTGCTTAATTTCCTATCCAACGCTATCACATTTATGCCAACAGTGCTATTTGTTACGAAGTGGCGGCCCGTGGTCAAAAATGTTAATGCAGCCGAAAACATGTAACTCCCCCCCCCCCCCCCCCCCCACCCGTAACATGAACGGACATTCTTTAAAATTTAACACTCAATCTCAAATCAAAGTTTCCTTTCAACTTTTATGAAAGATAACATGTAAAAATATTATAAAACACTTACTTATTTTTTGAAAATTAAATCAATCCTCCTATTAAACTTGCGAATCGGTCAATTTTAATATTAATTTAAGTAAAGAAACAACAACACACGTGCAAGCTTATCGGAAACTATTTCCGTTTGAAGAGATTCTTCGAAATTATCGTTTTCCTCCTCGCCGATTCAGCAATGAACCAATCATTTCATTCAAATCCCTAGTACAGCTAATTTGAAAAAATCCTTTTGCGCTACGTTTGTGTCGTCACATCCTCCATTTTAGAGTGTTGGGGAAGTCATACTACGTAAGGTTGCCATGGCAACGATGCAGCCGATTTCGAACTTCGCTTTTCGTCTGCAATTTGATTGAACGGAGTTTTTTCCTCTCCTGAATTTGCGCATTACGGAAACTGGTTTGCTATTTATCGGAGATTTTTTTTTTACTTAGAGTTGAAATTTCATCTTAATTTCCAATTCTATTCTTCATTTAAGAAAATTAGTAAAATATATCATTTTAGTTTTAAAATACACTAATAAAATTAGGTGCAGCCCGGCTGTACTTGCTGTAGTGCACGAGCCGCCAATGGTGGAACGGTGCTACAGCGTCGGAATAGGTGCTCCTAATTGTGAACTTAGGTTTTCTATATTTATACCATGTTGCTTATTTAAAATGTTTCACTTCAGAATAATTTTATTGAAATTCAGAAATGATTATTTGAAATGATTTTGATTTATAGAAAAGTATTGCATGTAAATATTGATGCTGGCATATTTAAAATTTTTCTACTTAACAATTCTCTGAAATTTCAGGGTATACAGTTACAAAATAAAATAATTCTTTATTTGTTTTAGAAATAGTTATTAAAGACGACACCAAATCTCCGGTCACCAATTGGCAACCAAAAAACTTCGATAAATACAATAACTTATTTCCATTTGGTAGAACAGAATATTTTTTAGCTTCGATATGTTATTGTATTATCAGTACTAAAAATAATGAATATGAAGTTTAATAATTGCATTTTTTTGTTACTGGGGTTATTTTTTCAATAAAAAACATATATAAAACTTTTTTAATAATATGAGCATTCTACGTCATTTGGCATTCAAACAACATCGCCAAGTGTTTTATTTTCATTATCTGCAAAATGCATTATTTTTAAAGACATCATATTACAGGCTTATATGAGGAAAAGCGTTTTTAATTATTAATTTCTGGGGATTTTTATATTGCAAAATATATATATTTTACAAAGTTATACGCGGTTTACAGTTTATACGCAATAGCATGTAAAGTCGGTAATATAATTTTTTTTTTAATTTGGTTAAGATATCTCCATAACTACTCAAGTTAATTGAATAAATTTAGACTGGGTATAGAGAGCGATATTTGACTGGATACGCTAACTAGAAAAGTCGCGCACAGCTTTTACTTCACAAACTGACCACGTGCAACGCCGGGCCATACTGCTAGTTATAAATATAAAATAAAAAGAAATTTCAATCTGAAGAAAGTTGTAGATCACCTACATACTTGGTGCTTTCTAGACGACAAAATTTTTTCTCTGTTCATGTTTGCGTGAGAACAACTTTTTAAACTAAAGGATGTGTGGTTCGCTTTCATTTTGAAGAACAGAGGGGAAAAGTATGACGTCGTTATATTAGTGACTTAAAGGTGACATTTGAATGCAAAAGTGTTCATAAAATAAGTCGATACCCATAAGTGATGTCATACTTTTAAATAGAGTTAGATAAAGAACAAGCTAACGAAAGAAAAGCGTTTATTTCTTTTCGAAAACCTGAACTTCTCGTGCAATTTAAAGAACAGGGAACAAAATGACAGTCGTCATTTTGGTGACGGAGAGTCCCCACTCGAGTCCAAAGGGTTAATAATTTGATTCAATGGCAAAATCATATCGACATCAACTTTTACTATCATTTCCCCTTCCATTTCCATTTCTCTGACACTAAATATTTCCCAACAGCCAACATCCGCAGTGTCGTTTATGGTCCTGTTTATGTGCACTGTTCACGCGTTAAACAAAGCACATCCGATTAAAGTTTCACGGGCAGAAGGGAGACAGTTAAAGACGCAGTTAAACGCGGGTTAATGGCGGCCCTCTCCACTTATTTCCTGTCTTTTGGTTAGGAAGGGAGGTTCCAAATGCGGAGTTGTGATGTTTGAGTTGCTCGTTTTAGAAGAAAAAGGCGAATGGGTGGCAGATCGAAAGGATGAGTAGATCCGAAGAGTCTTTACATTTCCATCGAAGTCATATAAACAAGAAAACTTGAGTAGCGTCCAGTGGAGGATTCACATAGAGGCAAAAAGTTTTGAAGAGGAAGGTGGGGGAGGTAACAAATTCGTCTTAGAAAGGGGTTCAGTGGCTCTGTGAGTGAAGGAGGGGAAAAAATACGTTTCGCTATGGTGAATAGTAATGTTTTGAAGAGAGAAAATAGCGGAAAAGGCAGATGCTTCTGCAAATATTGCGTGCCGTTTGCTTCATTGATAGCTGGGTTAGGCAGTCAGGTAATTGATATTTCCCGTGCGTTTTTATTCGTGTAATTTTATGTATTTTAAGCGATGCAAAAAGTAAGGTTGGAGTTTTAAACAATATTGGGTTTTATTTAAGTACGAGTTTATTAAATGTGTGGATTATTAAATGAGGAAGGGACTAATAACTGCTAATTGGTATTTTGGATAAAAGAAGTCCCCCCCCCCCTGCATTGTTTAAAATAATTTATTATTTTTACCAATTTACCTAACTATTTTAGTTTTAACATACTATATCAAAATTAAGGTACAATGGTGATACTTCACATAGCTTCGAAATTTAATATTCGTCGAGAGATTTGGCGAGCTATTGATTATCTCTTGCTCTGTCCATTAACCCATGAATATTTATATTTACGTGATTTCCAAAACCATACTAATTCATTGATAGAAGTCTTTTGCACATCAGTGGCGAAGACTCTGCATATGGATGGAGATAGTTTTTTGTCTAAGTGTACGCTCCTAGGCTGTCTATGCGTGGAGGATCCTTCATCTGTGTGTTGAAGATACCCATATCGAGGTATGTGGTTTGTGTCTGCAAAAAATTACCGACACATTGTTTTGAGAATTAATTTTCATGTTTTCGTCCTCGCACTATGTTACTACATGACTAAAAGCAGTCTACATCTTTTCAAATGCTATGTCACCTTTTTTATATTTGGCTAGAATTGTTGTGTAATTTTTGTAAAGGTTAAAGAGAAGTCGTCCTAAAATGCTACCTTGTGTTCCTCCTGTTTTCATTTTAGTTACCGTTTATTACTGCTTACCCTGACTTGAAAATATCCGAGTAAATGAGTGAACTAGTTTTTGAGGGAAGTTTTTTAATGAAACCTTTGTGTCATAAACAGTCGAACACGGTTTTTTTACGTACATAAAAAAACGGCACCTACCGACTCTTCGTTGTTGAACGCGTATCGTATCATTTTTATTATCCTATGAACCTGATGTATTGTTGAGTGACCCTTTTTTGCAGCTATATTAGTTTTACCATATCTATTTTTAACCCATATTAGTTTTAGTTTTACAGTTTGTTTCAGTTTGTAGTCTAATATTTATAACCTTCTCAAAACCTTTTGCCAAACTGTGCCAAAAGCCGATAGATATATAATTACTAGATTGAAGGATACTTTTTTCTCATTTCTTTTTAGCAGACATGATTGCGTTTTTCGTAGTAGTAGGAAATACTTTTCTGAACCATGCTTTGAAGATGTTTGTGATGTATCTTATATTTTATTTATGACTGTGTTCCTCCGGTGTACTGTTACTTACTATATTGTTTGTATCACGTGCTAGCCAGTTAGTTATCTACTTCGCCTATAATGGCATCAAATGGCTCCAAATTAAAGAGCGTCATATTTAGAGATAATTGATGGTGTAGACTTGTGGAGAGAGCCTAGTATGGATCTTTTTCAGTATAAACTCTGGTGTTTGATTCTTGAAAAGGACTGATTTTGTGTTAGAAAAATAGAATTGAAAAACTATTGGATTATACAGGGTGTTTAATTTTAGATTACTTCTTCACAACTTTTATACGCAATAACATCTTTAAATTTTACTGCGTGTAAAAGTTGTGAAGATAATTATTAAATAAGATAATAAAAGAAATAAGATATCTGAGTTACATTGCTTGTAAATGTAATTGCAACACTTGAATTTTATTTGTACGCAATTAAAAAAACTAAAAAAAAAGTTTATTAATAAAACTTTATCTGGTGTTTCTGTTACATAGGCAAGCACCATAATTTACCCCTCTTATTTCCTTAGGATTTTATTGCATGTCAACGTTGTAAAGAAAATATTCATACACCTATCCTCAGAAGACTTACTAAATAAGTGAACGTGTGATAAGTGTATTGTTGTGACATAAAAAAGCAACATAGTTCCACTATCTTATTTCTTTTAGGTTATATTTCATGTTAAATTTTTAAACATAATTCTTAAACACACGGAATCTAAACTTATTTCTATCCTATGAAAAGTGACAGTTTCAAAGAAAAAAACACAACACAAAACTATTATGTTCCTGTACAAAAATTAAAGTTTTTGTAATACCCTCATTTTTAAAAAAATTCTACTTAAAAAAAAGTGCAGTTTTCAATATACCTGTACGAAACTTTTAATTTTATTCTTAAAACCTGCATTATAAAAAAAATTTGAAGTTTTTTTTTCTCGAAATTTTATTGGAAACGTTTCTTACGTCACCTATCCATCTCCAAAACTAAGATCAAGATTGCTCAAGACCTGGCTGGACCAGGGTTATAAACTAAGGGAGAGATATTGGAAAAAAGCACAACTGATTTTGTGCTGGAAGTGAAGATGACACGTTTTCCAATGGCTCGTTGTGAAGGATGCCCTGTTTTGGTTTGTTTAGGTATATCTACAAATGTAGGCATAAGTGCATTAGGTTCAATAGTGCTTATCGTTCTATTATAGTTACTACTTATTAAAGTACAACCAACATAACACATTGATATTCTATTTTTACTGTTCGAAAGTGTCTACGTATACAATTTTAGTAAGATTTTCTTCTTCTTTTTTTCGGTTACCCTCTAAATTGCAAGACGTATCTGCAGATACTCATATCAAAAGAACCGACCGGTGCACAAAAAGAGACTCCGACGAAGCATTTCTTTCTGCAACAAATGCTTTCTTTACTTCGTAATTGTTGAATAAAAATAAGTCCATTTTCGAACACGACTGGAAAACAAGTCGGCAAACATCGAAGCTTGGAATTCATTTGAAGGCACGGCACTTCATTCATGCCATTCGCAAACACAAGTTCTAAATTAGAATTTATTTATTAAATGAATTTAATAAATGATTATTCATAAATTCAAAACAAAACAACTCATTAAGAGAAAAGAAAAAGAAGGAATTTGTTCAACGACAGAGAAACGTGCAGTTCGATCCCCATTCGTCAGGCATTCCTTTTATTTTTTTGCAGTATTCTTGATCAGAAAGGCATCGGAATTTCATATAAAATAAAAAAATGGGATCATCATTTAAAATACAGGGGACTATTTAAGGCTTTACAAATAAATCATAGATTGAATGAAAAATTTAATATTTGTGAACGCCATAATTTACAAACCGATGTAGGGCATGAATTTTTATTTGTAAGCAGTTCAACAAAATGTCACACATTTACATTGTTTACTGTATTTGAAAGATCAAATACAGTTTTATTACACCCATCAAAATTGCCGAACCGAGAAATATTTTCGATCCATAACTTTAAATTTCAATATACAGCACGCAATTTTTTTCCACCTCTAAGAGATTTGAGTTTTTTGCTAGTTTAATATGAGATGCCTTATTTTGCATCCCTGACATATGGGATCCGTGCTAAGAACATCGATGAGGATGCAAACACAAAATGAACCGAAAAAGAGCATCAGGCGAACAATAGTATCCACACGACGGCAGACGATTCTTCAAAACGCAGACGATTCTTTAACAATTCGAAAAAAGGTCGCGGGATCGATGACTTTTGGAAGTGATCCCCTTCCCCCCTCCTCCGTAGTTTCTCTCCCAGAGAAAGATATCTTCCCAAGAAGAATGCGAGATCGAACAGAACTCAAGGAATCGAACAAAAAAAATAGGATACGGTTCCTTTTTATTATTATTATTATTTTTTTCTTTCGTTATTCCTGTTCTTCCGATGAAAGAAACCCTCGGGGTGGAAGGGGACGAGAAATGGAGAAATCCTGGGTCTTTTTGTTCGGCGTTGCAGGGCCGGACTTTCCCCCCCCCCCACCCCTCCCTTCTACCTCGGGCCACGTGGAAATCCAGGGTTGCCGGCAGAGAAGAAACACCGCCAATCCAAAAACAAATATAAATTTTTTCTCTAAATTTATTGCACGGGGTTCAAGATTGTTGAAATTTCTCGTAAGTTTTTAGAAAAGAACACTACAATTTATTTTTATGAAACCACAAGAAACTTCTAAAAGTTTTAAGTTGTATTACTAATAAACCTTTGGGTATTCAGCATGCACCGGAACACGCCAAATTGGGATTTTTGGCACACTTGGCATACATCTCAGAATTCAGTGGCGAATAAAATTCCACACCTTATTGGAGAGGTTACGTTATGCCGAGAATTCGTTGTATTCGAATTCGAAGGATATTGTTTTTCAGAGGTTTTCTTCTTATTTTTTTTCCAGTGGTGGTACATGTTATTCTTTTGTCTTGGCATATCGAGCGTCTTCTTTTCGTAAAAATAACATTCTTTGCGTTTCTGTAAGGAATGATACCCATTGTGATTTGTGAATAGAAGCTCATGATATAAAATGCCAATAAAACGAAAACATATATATATATACATATATATATATATATATATATATATATATATATATATATATATATATATATATATATATATATATATATATATATATATATATATATATATATATATATATATATATATATATATATATATATATATATACACACTAGATGTTACCCGCGGTTTCACCCGCGTTAGAAAATTTTAGCCTATTGTTTCTCTTTTATTTTCTCGGAAGCAAATTAACTGGCCTTAACTAAATTAATATCCCTACAAAATAACGCCTTCGGGTACATTTCCGAATGTTAGCTTTTTCGCTAGTCTTTCCCTTTCAAACCTAATTGTCAGAAAAAGTTATTTCGCCAAAGCAATTTTTGTTCACCAACTTTCAATTGTTTAAAACAATTAATATAAATTCATTAATTTATTTTAAATTATTTCATTGTTGTCAAGATCTTACACTTTTACAACACACACACAATTTAGATTTTTAAAAAAAAAAATAACTCTAACACCGCTATAAATGAAAAACTAAACGGAAATTTAAAATTTCAAGCCTCAGGTGGAGAATTAGAGGCTTAGTAGTATCATACATAAATTTTTATACATGTCCGAGCAGTGAAAGGTAAGACACATTTGTGAACGAGTTTTATCTGTAAAATAGTTTACGGAAAATATTTCAACATCGAATATTTTTATGAATTTATAGTTTATGTATTGCTAGAAAGACTGGAAATCCATGGACGATTTAAGTCAGTGAAACTACGTCAGAGGGTTCATTATAGGGGATGGGCGTATTTGTAAACAAACCGGCTTCTCGGAAAAGCTGAAGGCAGAAACGTCGTTCGCGGGTCAGCGTTTAACATGGGTTTTGCATGTTTGTTCGCGATCGACCAATGCGTTATTCGTTAATACTTCATTTAAGGATTACCTGAAACTAATTATAAAAAAAGATTAAAATTATAACTTAAAAATAAAGTTATATATTTATTACTGTTTTTGTTTATTTTAAGGACATTTTAGTTATTTCTTGGGGTTTTCTGCTTATTTTAAATGTTAAGAAAAATGTGTATACAAGTTCAACGAAAATTTTTTAAATCAAAATTACTTAGTTTTAATTGTATATTTATACAATTAAAGTGTTTATACAATTAAAAAATAAATATTATCTGTTTCGTTCGGCGTAAAATTCAAATGCAAAAAATACTTATATATTAATAATATCCACATATTTAAATATAAATTAACAAATATTTTTCATTGTTTTGTTTTCTCTAAGAATGATTAAAACATTTCCATAATTAGTACTTATATTAAAATATCAGGCAGATAATTGTAATTAATAATTTCTTTTAAAAACATCAAATTATTAAATGCATATATATTATAAAAGATCGTCATGGGAATTGTATTACAGCTGTTCAAGGGATGTTTGTGCACAAACGAAAATTATTTTGCTTCATAATTGAAGGTGAAGCAAAAACAATCACCATACAAATTTCAAGGCGCGAACTTGAAGGTTTTATGCAGCAAAACTCCAGTTTTAAGTGCTATTAAAATCTAAAAATAACTGCATTTAATGAAGATTTTTGTTAAAAATTCCTTATACAACATGAAATAAAGCCTTTAAAACACCTTTTATTATAAAGTATTGAAATTATTAAAGGGAAATGCAGAATTTTTAAAGATTTAATTCATGAAAAAATTAAAAACTATAAAAAAAAAGTGCAGTTTTTTCAAATTCCTTTATAAAACCTTCAATTTCACAAATTAATTAAGTTTTATGCTAGTTTTATTTGCCGGGTAACAACATAAATATATATAGTTCTTTTATAGATGATTTGACAAATTTGTTTAAGAAAATCAGCATAAAGCCTTCATCAAAGTTGGAAAATTGAAGGTTTTTTGTAGGTTTTATAAAGGAATTTGGAACAAAAATCTTCAAAGCTACATTTTTTAAAGATTAGCCTGTTTAAAACCTTTAATTTCACAACTTCGATGAATTTTTATGCTAATTTTTGTTTTTGCTGTATTTTATTTTAAATACAGGAATTTTCTAACTTTGCATGTCATTTTTTTTTATTAGTTTCATGAAGACGCCAAATTTCAAAAAATTTGGGAGAAATTACTATATTATAAAGTGTCAAACATGCATTTTTCAAAACAAAATCCAAGCAATATATAGCCGTCTTAAAATAATACACGGATAGTTGCGAACCTCAATATTATCAATTTACTCAAATGTAATGTACAATTAAAATAAAAAATATCAATCTAAAAACATCCTAATGCAGACTAAAATTTTTCGAATAAATCTTCTAAATTTTTCTTTTTCCACTGAAATTTTGCACCCTCCTTAGTCCATCACTCCATGCGACAACTTATTGTGTCATTTGGGCCTACTTTTACAAGAAAACATATTTGCAGAATCGAAGTCATTTTTTAATACATTTATGTGTAATATTTTTTGTGCTTAAAGTTTTTATGCATATATTTATTGGATTAGTATACAAGCAATTCAATATAAGTAATACGATTTATATATTTATACTATTAAATAATGATTTACAACTTCAGAAATCTAACAAAGTCGCCGATGGATTTCAAAAAATGTTTAAATATAGTTGTAACAACATTATTGTTAGGTTCAATTATTTGTGTTTAATGAACCTATGATGGCATCTCATAAACAAAACTTGACACAAAAACTTATAAGTTATTGCTACAAATATAAAATAATAGTGCACAATTAATGTATTATTAGTTTACGTTTCATTATCGTCTATTTTCAGTATTTTTTTTGTTCGAATATAAAAAATAAAATTATTGGAAATTTTTGTTTTTATAATCCTTATGTTACTAAAACTATAATTGGACTTGTATTTGTGCCTAATCGTGTGCTTTTATTTTGAGTTTAAAACAAAATACCGCCTTTTAACGCGACGCAAGCATAGCGAAAGGCAACGGAATTCTGTTTGTTTTGCGTTTAGATTTTCCTCGTTGCTCTGCGCGGCAGCCTGTGACGTTGCAGTGCCCATCACCTATAGTTTTCAAAAAACTTTTTGTCCCAGTTCAATAAACATCCGTACAACATATAAATTTTTATCATGACAGCAACTTCCAATATCATGAAACTTGGCCATATTTTATATTACACTATTTTTTATGGCCAGCCCTTTTTGTGTTCAGAGTTTGGTCTTTTTTACGGAGATGCTTTTGATGGCATTCTATTTCCGATAGAGATCAGTTTATTTTAATTAAATAATAATTTTACAGAGGTATCTATAACGACTATCTTTAAGCCTCAATTAGGCTTTATTAAAAAAAAAATCCTAAATAAAAACCATGGCGTATTTTGATGTGAGATGTGCATGTAACCCTAAATTCCAGAAGCCATAATGTTAAATAGTCATGATCATAATTCAAGAAGAATGCGTCTTTTTTAACGAAACGGGCGCCGCCGCTGAATGCTCCGATTCGACATTTCGTCAAACTGAGAAAATTCATTTCCTCGGAAATCAGGTGCTTCCAAATATAAAAACGACGGCTCGACTCGAAACAGGGTACTCTCGATCCGAAGTCATGCATTCTATCTACCGCGCCAGCAAAGCTTTTATGAATGGCTGCACTATACATATAAAAACCAAAATGAGATGATACCGCCGGAAAAGAATCGGAGAAAATTAATTTCGTCAAAAATGCGAAGGTTGGTGTGTTGTTAAAAGTCAAGTGATTCTATGTCGACACGATTGTCAAAGTGACGATCGCAGAATGCTACGAGAGACAGAGAGTCAAGGATAGTGGATATATAATAATAGAAGGTGTGCTCGTTCTCGCGCTTTTGAAAGTGGGCAAGGAAAGCACATTTTTGACGTCATTTTTGCTCCGCTTTACTATGGGTTTTTGATCATTCTCATTGGCTGTGTGTTTCAAGCATTGCTACTTAGGTTCGATCCCCGGTTGGGTAACAATTGGGGATTTAATTTTTAATTAGCGAAATAAAGTAAATATCTGTAAATAATTGTGTTCAGGTAGCTTCACTACTAATCCGTCCGTGTTTTGTTATGTCCCCGTATTTTACTTGATTGAAATTGTAACTCATTTAATATGTCCAAAACAAATGCGTTGACCGGATGGCGGTGGTGAATTCAATTGTACACTTCATTTTAACTCTCCTTATCCAATCATTAAAAAATATGTAACTCAGGATTTAGCATTAAAAAAATCGGGATTGAATTTTGAATAACAGGTCGGCAATCAAATTTCTTTTGCATTTTATTCTAACTTAAACATTATGCATTTAACAAAACAAAAAAACATTCAAGTCGGCGCAGTCCAATCATTTAAGATATTGCACATCCCATTGGCGAGACTGGTATGTGTCCTGTTTAAAGTTTGTTATATAAAAAAAAATCAAATTTTCGCAAGAACTATTGAGATAGTGGAAATCAAACTTTCGGGCTGTTTCAGACAGAGCAGATGCGGGGGATGGGTAGGGGGCGGAAGTGCATCTGTAATTGGATAAAACAAACCACGTGGGTTTTATACTCTAGCCCGCATCCGATCCGTTCGTTATGACAGCCCTTAAGTAATAATATAATAATTTACAAAGGGTTTAAACTTTACTTTCAGAGTATATTCTCCCATAGATAAAACAGTTATGCAACTTCAAATATATGCAACACAAAACTGCGTTTTAAGTATTTATTTTGTCATTTTTTAAAATGTATTTCTCCACAACCAGATTAAAGATTTAAAAAAAAATCGACTATGTTAAAATATTTATGAATGTTTGTTACAACAACATTCTTTTTATTTTATTTATTAACTGTAAAAGTTGATTAGAGAGCGTAGAGTGCAAAGGTTCACATTGTGGAATCTCTGAAAACCTTCAAATGTGAGGTTTCGCGTTGTGTGGTTTTTGGAAGAAGTTCCTTCTTCCAAGTCAGAGTAACGTTCGCCAAGAAGTGAACGTAGACTGAGGCTGCTTCCTCCCTGTGCGTCACCCCCACTGACGTAATAACCCCGCCAAGTGAATAATCACATCTATGAACACTCCGGAAACTTGTGTATCTCTCTGTACCCTTCTGCTGTAAGAAGGTCACGCCACTGAGAGCAGAGCTACGCCACTGGCAGAGAGGATTCATAACTCTCCTGGCACGTCGGCCATTCTAAACGCCATTAAGTGCAACTGCGCTCTGGAGTGGAGGCTCCCATGCAGCATCAGGGGCGCAAGGGGTTGCCGAAATCAAAAAGCACAAAAATCGCAAATTCCAAGAGCGATTCGTAGCCAACTGATGCTAAGATGTCAAAAATAAGGATTATATATATATATATATATATATATATATATATATATATCAATAATCAACTGATCCTTAATTTTTCCGGAAATGTCAAATAACCGGATTTTTTTTAAATAATTTACCCGATTTCGAGATATTTTCATTCTTTACCAGAAGTTTCAGTTTAACCAGCATTTATTGGCATTTATATGAATTGTTTTACAATACTAGGGGGCTCCGCCAACCCTTCTTTCCCCCTCCGCTGACGCTCCACCAAACCTTTTGAACACTTCTGATTTTCTTAAAACCATGAAATATCGCATACTGTGTGTGTGATTGAATGTACCATACATAACTATGCATACCATACATATAGGAAAATATCTTAAATCCAAGAATTGTGCGCATGGAACCATTAAAAAAATGTTACGACTTTCTCTAGGTAACAACAGTTTTAGACAATTATGATTGTCTTAGAATCGTGAAAGTTTGAATACAGAAAGTTTGCATGCATATAAAGGCAAAATTCGGAAAATCTAGAATTTTTCACGTGGAACATGAAAAAATGTACTATGTTTTATCTCTATATATAAATACAAAATCTGTGGCAATTCATCCACTTACTCAGTCATCACTAAATGTCCAACTTCCCGTATACACAAGAAGATGAAATTTGGCAATGTCATTCCTTATACTATATACTAAATTAAGTTTTTTTTTTCGTATCGAGCGTTTTTAAGGTTTGGAAAACCCCTTATTCGAAGTTAGTTTCGAATAAATCGTTTTCCCTACAGAACATTAGTTTAGATGAATGTCTTAAAGTCATAAAATGTCGTATTCAGATAGGGTTTGTTATAAAAACAGGAAAATATCTGAATATCTAGAATACTTCACATGAAATCCTTTAATTTTTTTTAATTTAAAATTGTGTGTTGCTAGAAAAATTGGAAATCTGTGGACAACTTCAGTCGGCCACCTCGTTCAGAGGGTTAAATTTCTAAGCCGTTCTAAGATGGGCCTGACCATTTCTATTTTGCCTTTCAGCCGACACATTACAGCACATGTCAAGAGAGCATTCGGTTTGTGAGGACCAATTCTAACAGGTTGTTATGCACTGTATAACAACTATTCAAATACAATAATTTGATCGAATTTCTTACTAAAAATATTTTATTTATGTAATAGTACATAAAAAAATAATTAATTGGAACAAATTTAAATATGTTCAATTTTTAATTTGTTCTAATGCACCACGTCCCTGAAAACCAAACCTTTTGGAATTAGGCATCCATGTGGGTGTCGAACACTTTCTAAACTATTTTTTTCTGGTGTCTGGAAGCAAATTTCTATGTACACAAATTTTTTTTGTGTCATGGTGCGTGGAAAAAGAAATCGTGTAAAGTGAAAAGGTTGAACACTTTTTAAGAGCCGTACACGAGATCCACTCCGAAATTCACCAAATGGGCCATTGTTCGCCAAACCAACGTGGTAACGTTGTCTTATTCGAGACACAGAGATTCAAAGGGGTCATAAAGAACTCGCATGATTAGACTCGCACGTGCCTGCTCTGTACGCTCCCCCACCCCCCATCTCTAAGAGGGGGAGAGGGAAGTGAGACCCCCCCCCTCCTCTTTTCCTTCAACGCGAGGATGCGTTCTAATTTGAAGGAGGCGGGGAAGGGGGATTCCCAGGACAAAAGCTAACGAACCATTTTGCAAGAACAATTCACGAGTTTCGTTATGAGCCTTAGGAGAAATCATTTTAAGTCGAATTCCGGACGTGTGCCATGACCAACATTAAAAAAGTCAAGCAAATGATGGTTTTGAAATCTATTTCCATTAAATGGCCAGTTTGTGCTTCTAAACTATCTTCTATCTTTTGTGAACTTCTTAGAGAGTAGCGTAGGGACCACGTTTCTTAGTTCTGTAAGACAATTGTTTAGAAGATGAATACTGATCGAACTGCATGTTTCTCCGTCGCTCGAAGATTTCCAAGTGATAAATAGTTCAATTTGTAAAGAGAAAAAAAAACAAAAATTGAAACCTTTTTAGTGAAAAGTTACATTTTTGAAGTATGTTTTGTAAATTTCGTAAGACGATCCTACATGTTTTCGATGGAACTGCAGTTGTCGAGAAACGGGCGCATCTCTGCGAGGAAGTGCGCGCGATTGTTGTCGTAGAAGATGAATGCTTCAAGATGAATGGATTTTATTGTGGAGAAAAAAATATAAATTTCTAGCAAGGATATTGGGCGCGAGACGCCTTCAGAAGCAGCTTCACAGGGACGTCAGCAGAAACGTCATCTTGCGCTTCTACGGAGAACCATTTCGATATTCCCAGACGAATAGCAGCGAGATTCCCGTGAATTGTATCCCTCGTTGGAAAAATAGACACCAACGCTTTTAATATCTTGATAGAGAGCAAAACACGTACGGATAAGATATGGAGGGCCCAAGCGTCAGACAGAACAGCTTGTTTATCTTTCGACTAATGACGAGGTTTCGATAGCGGCCCATTCTTATTTTTACAATCTGTAAGGACGCCTCATGTAAAGCGATTCTGGCCATGCAGCATCCCATACGATGTTTCTCTTCCTAATCAATGCCCACACTTCTCTGCGAACACAAAGAGCTAGAGATGGAACATTTAAGATAAGGTGTCATTTAAGATTATGTGTCCTATATTTGTCTGCGACATATAAAACGCTTCGTTTAGATAATTCTGCAGGATTTTTAAAATGTGTGAGGATGAGAGTCAGTGTCCACATATTTTAGTTTTCATAAGCAACTGAATCGAGGCATCATCGAGGAAGCCAATGTCGATCTTCGACATAAAAATATCACTTCAGTTTAGTAAGGACATCATTGATTATTGACATTTTTTAACATGTATACGATATTTATTTGTAAACTTCTCAAATCCAATTAATTAGTCATTGTAAAACAGAATCATCAATATCTGAAAACGGAACGAATCTAAATGCAAAATGACATCCATTTTCTCCTACTACAAAATGCCTCCAATATGTCGGTTCGTTAAAAAAAACATAAGAAAAAAAAACCTGGAAATATAAAAGTAAAAAAAGCTTTTAGGAGGAGTCCGATCGCGAATGTGCACTCTATCTGCCCAGTTAGAGCGCACTTCAGCGATCGGAATGTTTTCAATATCACAACAAACGCCCGAACAACAGACCACTGAATGCAATCGCAATTTGTATTTTAAGACCAAAGCCAGATGCGTACGTGGTATGTTAGTATGGAAATATTTTATGTGACATTCTTGCGACATTGCGTCAGTTTCGTGTCTTGATGGAAAATGACGGCATGAATGCTAACTATTTCGGCGCTCACAATAGCTCTCATAGGCGTATCGTATAAATGACCGATTTTAGTTAAGAGTTATCTCCAAAATAGTAACTTGTGTGTGTGAGTAGCAAGCATATTGTAATAAAGTTGCATATTTTACCTGTAACCATTTTCGAGATATTGCATTTCACATCTTCACGTCGGTGGCTCCGAAGAATTGGAAAACCTAACATAAAGAAAAAAGGGCCCCGCTCTTCTTTTGGAGAGTCATGAACAGTGAGATACAACAAGGTATTCAATCTTCTGGGGGTTACATTAAAATTCGGAAGTTTTCCTATTTTTTTCGAGAAGAGAGCGAATTCTTTTGTCGCGCAGAAAGATTTGCGAGACTACAAAAACCAAAGCGTGAAAACCTTCCCCCGCGTGTTTGCTCAAATCCTCTTTCTGCGCTGGAAATGTTGGGTTCGAATATAATAGGGCGAGTATTTCATTTTTGTTTTGTTGCAGTTTAATTAGTCTTCTCAAAAACAGTAGCCGGGACTTTTACGACAACTCGCTTTTTTTATTACGTATATTTTCTTTTAAAAAGTTGAATCTGAACAATGATGAGATTAAATCTTGGCATACGTCTCAGAGATTCTACTCAAAAGAACGAACCGCGTAGTTGGCGACATTTTTAAATATTCAAAAAGAAAGCATTTAGCCCAAATACCATGACAACCAACAACCGCGTTCTCCAGTTTTTACAAAAGTGTGTTTTAAAATGAAGGGCTAATTTAATAGAGGAATTAATGTTTGTTTGAAAAACTTTTTTCCTATATTTCTTTCAGGTGTTTCCATTGTTTGTTGTTAGGATGTATGAAGATTGTTTCTATAGCAACAAACAAATGATGGACATTGTTTTTGTTGGTTAAAATGCAAATTCAAACGTTGAGATTTTGAAAGCAATTTAATTAAGAAATGTCACTTCATATTAAAAATAAATTAAACCTAAAGTTCATACTTTCTGGGACATTAATATAAAACTTCAGCAGTAATAAAGTTTATGTGAGATGTCAAAATAAATTTGTAAAAACTATCGCCTTTTTTTTAAACAAAAGAAGAACGAATGGCGTTCCATCGTTTACAAGGGGGGAAAAATCAAAAATAGCGATATAGTAAGTGATTTGGACGTATTAGTATATGAGGATTTTAAATGAGTCATCAATTTACACTGTACAGTGGCTAGAAAGAAAGCTAATAGAATGTTGGAATACATCAGGAAAAGTGTTTCATCAAAATCTAAGGATATAATCTTGCCATTGTGCAGAGGTTTGGTAAGGTCACATCTAGAGTACGCTGTACAGTTCTGGTCACCATATCTTAAAAAAGACATTGAATTGTTAGAGAAAACTCAGCACAGAGCTACTAAAATGGTCCAAGGGTATTCAGACATGAATTATGAAGATAGGTTAAGACATTTGAATATGTATACTCTGGAAGAGGGAAGGGTTAGGGGAGATTTGATTCAACTGTTCAAATTTATCAGACAAGGAGATGTGGAGGGTTTAAATTTTAATATGAGTGATGGAATGAGTAACAAATTCCATTTTAATCGGGAAGGGAGAAAACACTATTTCTATAATAGGGTAATATGCAAATTGAACAACTTGCCAGTGAATATTGTTAATTGTTCAAGTGTAACGGATTTTAAGAAGAAGTTAGAGATTCATTGAAGGATGCTAGCTGGACCAACCTTGTTGGGCCTTGGTCCTGTAATTGGTTGTCAATATTTGTATTTGTATTTATGTGCTATTGTTTAGGTTTTTCGTAAAAACAAATTCGAAAAGTTGTGGGTTTCTCGAGACGGCGGCAGGGTAAGGCGTGCAACGTCTCATTCAACAGTCTTTTCGGTTGCAAATCAATTGAGTCAAATTTTTACAAAGTATGCGTGCATTTCTTTATTAGAAATTTGGGTTACGAAATTGAATTATAGTTCGATTCACTTGTCGATGGTCATAGAAAATATTAGAATTGCAAACGAATTATTTTCTTCTAAAATATTATTAGAATAACTAAAGTAATGTGTTCCTCATGCGATTTTATAAAAGTTATTTTATCTTCTAACGGTTACAAGCGAATGGTGGTCATTTATTTTTATGAAAATGTGTCCTTGTTGACAGTTTGTTTTTTAAAAAAAAACGTGCGAGAACGGCTACTGCAAGAATAACAAATAGTTTATTTTCCTTCGTGAGACAATTCTGGCCAAAGACAAATCTGGAAAAGGCAACTGGAAAAGACAACTCTGGCCAAATGACATTCCTGGCTGCATGCGAAATAGAAGAATTGGTGATGAATGCGGGCCATTCTAATCCCATGTCAAACCGGGTATTTCAGCCTGGAAGTACACACAGTGTTCACTTATCTTTTTTACGTTATAAAGAAAAATTCTGCAAATTTTCATGGGTTTATGGGAATTAAGGATAAGTGAAATGTATTTTAATCCCGTGCGGAGAACGTGTATTTCAGCAAGAAGTTTGCAAATAACTTAGTTTTCGTATTTAAGGTATAGCAAACCAAACTGCCAAATTTCATCTTCCTGGCTATATGAAAAATAAGATAATTTAAGTACGGTTTTCGTAACCTTTTCTTTGCCGACATGCCACTTTTCATCGGAAACCGATTTTAAAATTGTTACACGCCAAGATCGTTATATGATCTGTAAATTTTATGTAATAAAATAAAATTTTAATAAAAGAATAAGCTTCGATGTGTGTTTGATTACGAAAAGCAACTCAACAGAACTATGCTGTGCAGTTTCCTAGAAAAAAGTCTTTGTGCGATGTTCTGTTATTTCTAGTTTTTATTTTTTCCCCTGGACCGCTGCAAAAATAAAAAAAAAAAGTTCCAAGTGCTTATTTAATTAAATAGTTAATTAAAACCGTTGTGTAACGTATATGCAAATTCATGTGTAATTACTAAAATAATTTTTCAAAAAGTATGAAAATATAGTTAAATACAATCTACATACCTCTGGTATTAGCTAGGATTTTTTGTAGAGCCAGATTATATTTCTAAATAAGAAAACAATCTTCGAAAACTTAACCTTCACGAGCCATTTTTAGAAGAACAGACCTCGAAGCAACTAATTGCATTTATTACAATCATTTTTATAAAGATAAGGGACCTAAAGGCAGTTATAAGAACCAGGCACATAGTTCCCTACGTGACAATACTATAATAGTTAGCATAAAACTCAATAGATGCAACTAGTGGTCCTTTTAAAGTTGTGTAGCATATATGCTACACTATGCACTAGAGGGTTAAGTTTTGAGCGTTGTGCCACCGAACATTTACGGTACGATATATAAAGGCTATATTTTCCTGAATTTGAAATACTTAATTAATAAGATAATTTAAATTGAATAATACTTTAGTTACATTAAGCATCTAAACTTAATTGAGTGCTTTTCGAAGGTGCTTCACGAATTTCTCACTCAGTGGCTTTTGAACAGTTGGGAACTACTGGTCGAACAGAGAAATCTCGCGATTGCAACCTTAAAAGGAACATTCAGAAGTTATTTTTCGAAAAAAAAAATCATTAATAATTTAATTGTTATGTAAAACCATATTTCCCTTATATATAACTTGTATTTTTTTTTATTTAAAGTATCAAGTAAGTTTTTAATTATTTTATTTTTTTAAATATTTTATTCGTCAAAATAAATAAGATTTTTAAATAAAGCGTTTGATCACCTTTTTTCTTCGAAAATTGTATTAAATTTTTTCTCATGTGTCTTCCACCCAATTATTTCGAAAGCATTTGAAATGGATGCTTCGAATGAAGTTCGAAGGGTTTCTTTAAGGCACACTTCAAGTACTCTTTTATTTTCTCATTGTAGTTACAATAAGGAACAGAAGTAATTTTTTTTTATCTGAAAGGAAATTGCACGACATTTTAAAACTACTTTTTAATGCTCTATAATGAAATTATTTTTAGTTTTAAAATTGTACTGGGCAATAAAATATTAATTAATTTAATATATATATATATATATATATATAATATTTTTATCAAATAAAAATACGAAAAACTTCTTAAAAAGCGCATTAAATCTTACATAACTTATATGAACTCTCAATCAAAACAAGACTTTTAATGCTTTCAATAGGCAAAAATAAAAATCAGTAGAAAACGAAAATTACTGACAATTTTTCGAAGGTGTCGTTCAAAGTGCAAAATGTCGTCTGTCAAACCGCAGCACTTTTCAGGAGAGAAAAAAGAAGAAAAGTTTCCTTATGATGATTCCATGATAAAACCTTTTGACATGTATTTGCTATTGGATGAGCTGATGACATCAGAGATTTTGTCCCCAATTGGAAATCACAAAATACCACATGCAGTAAGAGTAATGTAAAAAATGGAATTTCTGTCGTACGACCTTTGACACGTTGAACATTAAATATAAAAATATTGAGTTATTCATTTTATACTTTAAGAGCTCTGATTCGAACTTGAAAGTTTAAAATTCCCTGTGCTGAAGAGCAGAGAAAATAATTGAAACGCGCCCCCCTGTATCTTGTGGACGAAGATTTCCTCCAGATGCCATGTGACGCTTAGTTTAACAAAAATAGTAAAAAGGAGTTATATTGTATTTATTTCTTCAACTCAAAAATGGGATCCATAGGGCTTCTTAATAAAAAAAATTAATATTTTTTAGGTGAAAAGGACAAGGAAGTCTTACAACCAACGCATTTTAACTACACTTAAACAACAGAGAACCCGTAGACGACATAGTTTTTCGGATTTGGGGCACTGTCGAAGGTATCGCGGTCACTGTAAGTAGCAGATATAATCACAAGACCGTTTCGGTAACGCACCCGACAGTGGAGCAAATGGTTCCGCGTTCAACGCCAACTCAGTGCAGCTACATGAAATGCGGCGCTCAATTAAACTCGTTCACACTTCACAATTGGAATGGAAAGACTTAAGATGCAAACTATCCCCCTCCTCCTCCTTGATGGATGGCCCATCCTCCCCTTCTTCCCCGACAGATCTGCTCCCTCGAAAACAACTCTTCCCGAAAGATCGAGGGCGGGAGGATGTTGGGGGGGGGGGGGGGGGGGACTCCATTAACAACTCCTTTCCGCGAAGCCGCCGCCACACAAACTCCAAAGGCACTTTCCGCGGTCTCCGAGTCGGGAGTGTCCAATTAGCCTAATGAAGACTTTAATAAGTTTACCTTTTGGAAGGGAAAAAACAGCCGGAGATTTATAATCGGAGAATGATAAAATGGAATGAAGGTTTCGTTCTATTCTGAAAAAAATCGTCCATCTCACGCAAATTCGTTGACGAGGGAGGGAGGGTCGCCGGCAGGCGATTTCTCTTTCTCATGAAACATTCATGCTGATTCGGTCTTGTGTCATTTCACAGGGTTGCCTCTAAAGTACAGGATGCCCCTTCATCGCCCAATGGATGCTGTTTACCAGGGGTCCCCATTTTATGTATTTATTTTGAGACTTTAAATACAGGCTAACAATTAATAATCATTTTCAGTCGTTCACAAGTGAAATATGAAATAAAAAACAGAACTACAGTAGAACTCCGGTTATCTGGATCAAACAAAGCGGATCTTTACACACCTGGATTGCGTTGAAGAAAAAAAAAGAAGAAAAAAAAATCTACATTTTAAAAGTTTTATACGATGAATAATCTTGTTTTTAATTGTCATTAAAGGACATTACTGAAACAAAAAAAAAATTAACAAATAAATATTTTTTTGTTTTTGTGATTTTGTGATTGATTGGATACAATTATTCGGATATCGGAATGAAATCTGGTCCCAAATGACCCGGAAAATTGGAGTTCTACGTATTAATATAACAATGGAATTAGAAAAAAATGGGGTCATCCATTCCAGTTCAGTAACAGTTGCCCTGTTTAAAAGTATTTCGCTTATTTCAATAACCCGCGCGGCCTCCTTCGCGTCACTGCTCACAGATGGTGTCAGTTCGAAAGGAGTGCACTTTTCGTTGGGATTGAAGGAAGAAGAGGGTTGGTTGGTTAACGTTGCACTGGCAAGCTGCACAGTGGGATATTGGCGATGGTTGGGGTCTATTTCGATCACTGGCTCATATTTTTGAATCATGGTCAGATGACGAAGTCAACATATGAGCTGGCACTCAATGGTTGTCATGACATTGGACTCCGATCAGATTTAACATGCACCAGTCCCATATACATGCCGGTGGTAATTGAAGATATTTTTGGACAACTTTAGTAATTGAGGAGCTGATCTGGCAACTATCCGATCGCAAGATCGCTACTTCCCTACGGAAGGACTCTACCAGAAAAAAGAATGGGAAGTGAAAAAATAGTTCCGACAACGGGGTATTCATTTAGTCATTTACGAGATGCTGCCTTTTGTTGTTGCACTTCTCTTACTCGCAGGAATACCTGCTTTTCCCACGGGGTGCAATAAAGCGATCTAAAACAACTCTTCTCCAGTGCAAGGTCTGGCGATCCGCAGTTTCCTTAAGTATTCTCTCCGCAGTCATCTCCGGAATGTCCGCAACTACTTGAATTGACCAAGCGTGGTCGAGGCCTCTGTTTGAACGCGACATTTAAGCATTTCGTCTGCTTGTACATTTATTTGGTACAGTTACAACCAAACGCTTTGCTCGATTTCCTTCAAATTTGGTATGAATGTTCCTTGAAGTCAGTAAAAACGATGTATATGTTTTTTTTTAAAGATTTTTTCTGATCGCGATGTCTACACTGTTCCTGAAACAACTATTGAAGTAGAACTTAAGTACAAACATATTACTTACAATTTTGGGTACTCAAACACTTATTATTATTTATATTAAAGATATTTGTAACAATTATTTAAAGCAATAAACACATATTATTCATTTTGAAGTATTTTATGGTTGGCAACATCATATAACAATGTTGTTATTTCCTTGTGAATGGGACATTTAAAATATGTCTCTTAAAACCACTAGAAATTCATTTGGAAGAACTAAACAGAATTTTACAAATCCGATCCTCAAGTGCACACCTTGAAGAAGAATTGAACAATGACGTGTATAATTGAATAACTGCGATTGTAATAGTTATATCCTTCTGGTCTCGAACCCGCAGCCTATCGCTCCAAACTCCCACGTGCTTTCAACCAAAGTACCAAGACACATTCTAGCTAGATATAGGAAATATTTTTTTAAAAGATGATTCTCCATGCAATCATTCTTTAAAACGCGTTTATTTTTAATCAAACCGTCGATATTTCTAAGAAGAAAGTACGATTCGTCAATGCTCCGAGAAAATTCTCTTTCTTTTGAGACCTCACTTGTTCAGATTCGCCTCTTATAAGAGACGTATAAGAGAAATGCATATTACATTAATAATATGCATGATCAAGTTCTTAAATATTTTTTTAAGAACTTTTTTCACAATTATTTTAATATTTCTTGCTAAACAGCCAATTTGAATATCGCTGTCATTCATTTCCATGAACAACCAATAAATGTTTCATTATTTACCAGTAAAAAGTTAATTTTAATTCAATGATCTAATAGTAAAAAAACTAGACAACCTATTAAAAAAGTAAAACTGAAAAATGTTTGTAGCAAGACAACGTACATTTGAGCAACATGAATATTTATGAATTTTAGCAATATCAATAAAGATTGCTTTTAGCAATACGAGTATTTATGACTTTTAGTAGTATGAATATCTATAACATTTTATCAAACTGACAATATGTAAAAACTTCCAAATTAATATCACGCAAAAATCAAAAATTGTCCTTTCAAGGGATTTCTAGCCAAATATGGAAACCGATTTTTTAACATTGATTTCATCACTATTGTCATTTTGGTAAAAACAGTAATAGAAAAAAACATCGTTGAAGATATCGACGAACGCTACTCGATTTAAAATTCCAAAAGATATGGTTTGGAATCCTTTTTTTTCCCTCCCGTGTGTCTCCATCGTTTGCATATATTCGGGGCCAGTGTCAAAAATAAATAGACATTCCAGATGGGAGTAATTTTTTTAGTTCTTTTTTGCGTCACGACATGCGAAAGGGGTTTCAATTCATAACATCTAATTTCGACGCATTTTGGCGGACGAATGACATTTACAGAGGGGCTCTTATTATTAGATTGCGCCAAAGATGTTCCCCAAGATCATGACGCTATGTCAGGCAGTCCGTCGGTTCAGCACGGGAAAAGTATGTTTCAATGCGTATGTATAAATCGCTAATGCTCAATTTTTGCTGCACTCTGATAGATTGATTTAAAACGCCCATTACAACCGCAAAGGAAAAAATGCAGAACTACAGTATCCACTGTACAGTGAAGTTACGTCGTGAATACTTTTGCACATCCGGCTGCTCGGCCTACTGCTTCTTTGACCGAAATTTGACTAACTCCCCCCCCCCCCTACACAGACACACGGGCGCGGCACAAGGAAGGTCAGAAAAAGAAGTCGAGTTATTTCCAACCTGTTCGACGCGGAACACCTTCCTCTGAACGATGGTAGATCATTTATCTGCATAAGATGATAATACGTAGAGTTGAGACGTCGGAAGCGCACATCGGAGCCAAGGGTAACTTCTCCACCCCTACTTGGGAACAAAAGTCGGCTGAGGGTGAATTGCGCGAAACATATTTTTTTTATCGTATTGCCACGTTAGTTGCGCGAAGCTCGTCTTCAACTGCAAACCTTTCAAGCTTATCATAGTTTGTAGAACAAGCGCCAAATACCCTCAAAATATTTCACTTTCGGATACTAGCTCCCAAGTTTGGGGAATCATAAAATACAAATGCAAGACTAAAAATTCACAAAGAGACAAGATAAAAAGTGATAAAAATAAGTTAAGTTTTATAAAATTCCCCCTCCCCACGATGAAAAGAAACATTATAAACCAAAACTTTTATTTTGGGACTGATCGGATCTTTGGACGAAATTTTGGCTGCATCCAATTTTGCATGATTGGATGTCCTACAAATTTTTTTAATTTTAACCGACAGTGTACATTGAATGTGCCAAAAACCCGCTGGTAACCCAATCTGCTTCAGAGAAGGTGGAGAAAAAAAGCATCCAAGTGCTCTGGTGGGGATTTCATTTGCTCATTTCCCATTGTAAATGTTGTTGTTTTTTTAAAGAAAAGTAGTCAACCTTTTCTACTTTTTGAAACCTCGCCAATGGGGTTAAAGGCATCCCTGTTGTTCGTTTCATCTATGTTGCGTGTACTGACAAGTCCTTTACTCGTATTACAGTGTAGTGAGTGTATTTATTTCCTTTGCCTACTTTAGCGAAATGCATGCTGTCAACCGTGCGTGCCGTCGAGCATCATGACTTGAGGCGAGTTTGAGACCTGCAGCTTCCAGAACAAAACGCCTCCTGCTCGCAACATGCGAACATCGCAGTTAAAGAAACACTATATTTTTTATCTCATGCAAATAAATTTAAATTTTCTTAAAATTGCCGCAAGAATTTGTTCCTAACCAGAACAAGAAAGCCTTTCCATATATCTAAAAATAAACATGGCTGTTTATTAGCCGAAGTAGTACATTTATGAATTTCATCTTTTTAACAGCTTTGTCACGAATTTGCGTGATGAAAGAGGCTTGTTTAAAAGGGGTTCCGATCCACAACGAGCAGAATTCTTTTCGTGATTCGACACCTGGCCTCTCTTCTCCGGTGTAGGAAGACAGAACGCTGCCACTCGACGGAGTTTTTCCTTTCATACAGACTGCGGCTTCCCGAACACACACCGAACATCTGAAGAAGGAAGCCCGGCTCCGAAACGTTTTCCCGCTTTGACCGACCCCCATGAGCTGAGCAATCCATTTACTACGTGACATCACATCCCCCCCCCCCCCTCTCTCTCCTTCCAAAGAAAGGAATCCGGAGACCACAGAAAACCGTCCCGAATGGAAACCTCGTCGTAATCGTTTTAGAGAGACGGAAGGAAAATCCCCCCCCCCCCCCACGAACTCTTTCGGGCCATTTCTGGAATACTCCCTTTTGATCAAAAGGAGGAGGAAGAGGAGGAGGAGGCGTAATTGGTTTTGACTTGATAGGAGGAAGGGGATGTGGGGCGGAGGGTACCCCGCAAAGTACGTGCCCTATATTTTTTATCGAAAGATGAATCCGTCCGTGTTCCTCTTTCTTTCATGTATTGGCGTCTTTTTCGGCGGTCAGAATGATCCCATTGACGCTTAAGGCCGTACTGTCACGTCCCGGGGCATCCAGTTTTTTCAGTAATGCATCCGAATTGTCTAATACAGTGGTCGGCAAACTCATTAGTCAACAGAGCCAAATATCAACAGAACAACGATTGAAATTTCTTTTCAGAGCCAAATATCAACAGAACAACGATTGAAATTTCTTTTAGGAGCCACATTTTTTAGGTAGATACATTGTTATTAACTTAATTAGGGTACTCCTAAGCTGGCCTTTGCTAAAATCGTCCTCAATCTGATTGAGGTGCGTTCGCTGAGATCAACTCTTCCATCCACACTCGTATTGTATTTCGTCTATCTCCTTTCGTTCATCCTCTTTATATGTCCAAACTATCTTAACATACCTTTTTCAATCATAACAGTAACTGACAAACACTAATGTGAACCATGGCCTTGCATCTCCTTGGAAAGTTTGGGTAAGTCAATTTTGTGTGTTGTTGTTTTTAATTTTTGCCACGAAGTTTCAACGCTCCCGCCCGCATGTGGTAATTTGTGGAAGAGCAGCACTCAAAAGGCCAAAGAGCCGCACGTGGATCACGAGCCGCGGTTTGCCGACCACTGGTCTAACACAATAAAACAAATTATGCATATGTGGATCTCAAACCACCTGCTTCCTCTATGTATAAAAGAATAAAAATTTATGTACAAGTACTATTCATCCTCAAAATCTGCCACCTGAGGTTCAGTATTGTGAAATTCCGTTTAGTTTTTTTAAATGATTCTAACAATTTTAGAAATTTTGCATTATGAAACACCTTAAAAAAACATTTCCAATATCTATTACCTGCTTTTGTAGCTTAGTCGGTAGCTCACAGGTCTTCAGAATAATAAGTTATGAGTTACAGTCCCACCGGAGGGCGCTCCATTTTTTTAAAATCTATATACTTTAACACGGGTTCCCCCAGCAGAGAGGAGCCAAACAACTGTTAATAAAAATACTCCATTTTACAATATTTACATATTTCATGGTTTGAGTTACAAGTTAAAAACTACCTTTTTAACATTTATTTTATATATATATTAAAAGGTACTCCACATTTTTTAAAATTCCCTAAATGAAATATACTGTTAAGTTAGAGTGAAATTTTTATTGACCCTAACTCCAGTTCGAGGCGGTTTTTTAAAAAGTCCTTATTTCACAACAAGTGAATACTAAAAAGGCTTTAAATGGCTTAAGAATGGCTTTTAAAGGTTTATGAAAAACACGGTAAACAATACATGGTAAAAGAAAATCTAACTATCATTAAAATGAAATTCTTTTAAGTATCAACACTTTGAGGTAGGTTTTGTTGTTTTTCTTGTGAATTTTGTTATTTGGAGATTTCTTTCTTGTGATGTTAGAGCTAATATTATTTCACGAAAATAAAATAAATTAAAATCAAAATGTTTATTTTGACATATCATTTAAAAATTAAAAACGTTTATTTTTAAACATTCTACTAAATGTTACTTTTTGCAAAGATATATATATATTTTATCACAAAACCATGGAAATATTGCGATATTTTATTGGAAAGGAATATTACCTAAATAAAATGACTCTCGATGGAATGGTTTTCGACTCGTATTTGAAGGGAATGCGCTTTTCCCTTCCGATGACTCTGCTCGTAGGAAAGAGGGTTCTACAGAATTCCCCGAACGTCGTCCCTCGCGAGGGTCTTCCAACAGACACTCACTCCACTAGGAGGAAACGCAGTTTTAACAGATAAACAATTGAGAATGGAGTTGTATCCTCGGGACCAGGTATTATCTAATTCAGAGGTTCGAAACAGGGACCAGGAGAGTCCACAAAGGAAAAAATGGTTCAAATGCTTTGAACGTTGGCGACTTTTCTGAAAACCCGATATTCGCAACGCTAACACGTTCTTTGTGACATGACTACGTTAATTCGGGTTAACTGTCCAAAGTGACCAAATACAATCGGATTTAAGGTATTTGATCCCTTTTTGCATAACTTATAGAGTACCAGGAGGATCGAACTCATTTCGCCCGCAAATTTTATTAGTTAATAATATTTCTAATGAATCGAATTAAATGCTAATGCTTTGAAATGTCCATGTCAATGGCTAGTCGTTTCATGATATATTTTACCGTCTCATAACGTCTTAATTATCGAAATAAGTTTAAGTTATTTTAAATGCTGATGTGATTGGTTAGCTGTGTCAAGATTGGAAAGATACCCTATCAATTCTGCAAAAGTAACTTAAATTAATGTTTTTAGCGATTCTGAATACAACCATTCGCACAATCGTAGCACAAAGTTTTCGTTCGCATGCTAAACTCTGAGAATATTCTTGTAGTTCAGTATTTTAGTAACAATTTGTAGGGATGTTTGCATCTGCCTAACTATGGAATAACTGAATTGTCTAATAAATAATACAGTTGTTATACAAAATTATCAAACTGTTATTCGGAATTAGTTGTAGTGATAAAAACAGTATTAATTTAAATTTTTAGTGATAAAAACAGTATTAATTTAAATTTTTAGTGAAATATAAATATAATTTTAACCAATTAACTATTAATTATTTTAGTTGCGGAAATCTACCTTCTTAATAACATTTTGCTAAAATCTAAATTTAATAGCTTTTTATTGTATTTCGTAATGCATTACGATTAAATTAATCTTAATATTTTTTTAATGATGAAGCTGCCTTTCTCAATTTCAAGACACATAATGAAATTTGCGCCAGTTGTAAGAAATATTTCATAATATTGTACCTAAGTAAAGCTTACAGAATATAAAACTTGTGTATGTCGCTGGTAGTATGGGCCTTGAAAAAAAAAATAGTTACTTCGAGAAAATATTATAGTTACTTTAACTAAATACTTAAATATACTTATTTGAAATAATATGATAAAAAATAATTAAAAACACATTTACTGTATATGTCAAATTTATTTTTAAAAATAATTTTAAATTTGGTAAAATTAATTTCCCTGTAGGTGAAAACGTTTTACTTTCAAGTATTTAGATTAATATGTACGTTTTATTAAAAACTCTTTTTTCGTTGTTTTATTGTAAAAACTCAACACCATCTGCTTCGAATGAAGTAATCCGATAAATAATTCAGTATTCAGTTAATACTATACAATATAATTTAATATCGAAAGCAATTTCATATTGAATGAGGCATGTGCAAGCCTATTTCTAACAAATCTTTCAATAAAAAAGAATACTCATTTGAAGTAACAAGGTAAACAAATTTTGAAACACATTTGTAGTAATTGTCAAATTTATATTTAAAGATTATTTTAAATTTGGTTAATGAAAAATTTGAAACTATTTTTCCGTTGTTCTACAGTAACTCCTCATTGCTCATTTTCAATCCCCGTCTGCTTGAAACTAAACTTACTTAATTGTAATCCGAGGAACAGATTAATATTAAATTATTACTAACTAATACAATTTATAATCCCAGCTCGCTCGCATATTTTATTACTTTATAACATTTCTAAACTTCGAATGAAATGAAAAAATGTCTTGAAATGTTCATATCAATGGTTAGACGTTTCATGATATATTTTATCGCCTGATAATGTCTTAATTATCGAAATAAGTTTAAGTTCTTTGAAATGCTCATATGATTGGTTAGACGTGTTAAGATTGCAAAGATAATGCAAGGTGGCCTTCGTTAATAAGAATATAACGATAATGGAGATCAAATTGTTTTTTTGCTATATATATGGAATTCCATAGAAAAGCCTATAGATAATTTTATATATATATATATATATATATATATATATATATATATATATATATATATATATATATATATATATATATATATATATATATATATATATATATATATATATATATATATATATATATATATATATATATATATATATATATATATATATATATATATATAGAATTCCATAGAAAAGCCTATAGATAATTTAGTATATATATATATATACAGTAGACGCTCGTTTTTACGAACCTCTAATTTACGAACACTCACGATTTTGCGAACTAGTGTCTGGTCCCGAACATGGGCCCATAGGCATAGTGTTATGCTTAATTCCCATTTACGAACTAAAATTTTGAAAAATCTATTTTTTGCGAACTCATTTTCATACTTCGCTAGCGTTTACCTGACATCAGACAAAGTTTAAAAGGTCATATCTTTAGGGAGTAACAAAGAAACACATACAAACATTTCAAGGCCCTTCTGAGAAAATTTACAGGGTCCAACAGCAGGTGGGTAGCAGGCATGTGATTGGAAAGTGGAGAAAGGGGTGCTTTGTCAGAAGATTATGTTTTGTAGCTGGTTAGTTTCATCTGGACCCTCAATGTATGAAGTTTCGTGTGAGTTCAGAGGGAGTTTGAGCCAGTTTTAGTTGAGGAAATTAAGTCATGTCGCAGTTGAAGGAACGCACTCGTTTATCTGCTGAGGCAAAAAAGAAAATTTTAAAAGAAGTAGAAGAAAAAAAATTAAGCAAGACAGAAATCTCTAAGAAATATGGAATTCCATAGAAAAGCCTATAGATAATTTTAAGAGCAAGAGAAAAAATCGTTGGATATGCAAACAAGACCAGCAAGAGTACCCCTCTCGAAAATATTTTAGAGCAGCAAAATATCCCAAACTGGAAAAAGCTTTGCTTGCTTGAATTAGGAAAATTATAGGAACGAACATTCCGATTCATGTAATGTGCTTAAGGAATAATTGAACTGCTTTGTTTTAAAGCTCAACATCAAAGACTGCAAGGGATCGGACGGTGGGCTGCAAAAATTTAAATCCAGACACGGTTTGAGCTTCAGGAAACTGAATGGTTATCAAGACTAGGCCTCTTTTGAGGAGGACAATAGTGAAATGCTTTTAAATATCGATAAAATGAAAACATGTATTTTCCAAAATGTTGTTTTAAAACAGAAAAACTAGCGATTATTCTGATGCTTGATTTTCCATTAATAAAGGTATACTTATTATTTTTTATTTAACTATTTTATTTTACAATTGTTTCTTATATAGAATAACTATATATAACTTTACTTCCTAATATAATCTCTAAATAATGCTTTATTTATAAAGAGAAGACAATTTAATAAAAATAAGCCACAAAATATTTATTTACTTCTTATGATATTATATTTTACGAACAATGTGGTTGATCCCTACGAGTTCGTAAAAACGAGCGTCTACTGTGTGTGTGTGTGTGTATGTGTATATATATATATATATATATATATATATATATATATATATATATATATATATATATATATATATATATATATATATATATATATATATATATATATATATATATATATATATATATATATATATATATATATATATATATATATATATATATATATATATATATATATATATATATATATATATATATATATATATATATATATATATATATATATATATATATATGTCCGATAACTACAGTTTGCACTTTCTCCCCCATAACTCTACGCGAAATTAGACTATGTGGGTAAATAGCATACCATCGTGTAAAGGAGAGTGAGACGCGTCGACCAGGTTGGCCTCCCATCCTCTCCCCCATCTGACGTTTTGAGAGCGTTGTGTCCAAAAGTATTCACGAAAACTTTGTGGGGGTACGTTGGAGCTACTTCGATATCAAAGATATTGCAGCCAAAACGGATCTGCTACATTTTGTGGCATAGCAATTAAAAACAGTATCCTCGTAGTATAATATCCTGTTACAATTGATGAATAAGAATACATTTGATTTAAATTAATTTGTAAATGCTACCTCAAAATTAAATATGTGTAAAAATATAATTTCGTATCTATATTCTATATGTGCTTGATTAATATTTATTTAATTTTCAAAAAAAATATCGTGAAAGTATTTTACTGGTAAATATTTTTAAAAAATATTAAAAAAGTAATGCTACAAGAATTTCTGAGTTATTTTGTATTCGCATTTCTCTTTTTGAAAGAAATGTTATTATAATAAAGTTATAATATTCGTATTTTATAGACCATTCGATGTATCATATTAGAGCAGTTTAAACACCTGAGGATAAAGAATCCCACGTGAGTGCTGATTTACAGGTCCTCATGAAGCAGTCAGGCAAAACTATGACAATAGAACGCTGCATCCTTCTCCAATAAACAAATTCACGCGTTTAAATTGGAGAAACGAGGGGTGGGGAAAAGGGGGGGGGGGGGGGTTGGACAAGAAATCGCTTTACTTTGCTCGCGACGCACACACGGCTTTCGAGGCAGAACAAAAAAAAATCATCCCAAAAAGGTAAACGATATCATCCGTTCAGCAGACGGAAAAGAATCGATTCTGCTCGCCTGCATCATCGTCATCGAAACATTGTGTCAAGAGGGAAAAACTCTTCGCCGATGGGGAAAAAATGGTGCGAAAAAAGGAGAGAATGGGAACGAAAAAAGGAATAAAAAGGTTTTTCAGCGCGAAAGCAAAACGGTGTTTAAAGTACTTTTATATTATCGTTTGGATGCTAAAAAAATCGTTCTGATGGCAGAGAGAAATGCATCTGGCATCGGGGAGAGGGAGAAATTTGTCTTTTTCAGCGGGTGTACTTATTCTGTCATTTCTTGAGGGGGTGGGGCGAGGGGGGGGGGCGTTTGGAGGCCCCGAGAAGAGAAAACTCGTTTTAAACCATTAAAAGAGGGATTTATACCTTTGAAATAAAAAAAGGAATGCACTATTCAGTCATCAATAACAACCGAAATACCGAGTGTGGGTGTGCACGAGCACGGTCAGAAAGGTTTTGATTGAAACATCTGCTCAGCTGGTTATAGAAATAGAAATTGATGTTCAACGTAGACATTGCCGACAGAAGGTAACAAACAGGAAGCTATTCCTTCGGCTTCTTTTACGAGTTTTCCTTTATTTAAAAATTTTACATCCATCAGCGACTCATTTCTTAACGAACGAAACCAAGTTTACGTCAATCGAACTGTTTGTCACGAATATATAACACACACAAATGATTTTTTTCCTCCCAAAGAACCTCACAACACACATAATTTCAATTCAATTTTAATAGGAGACACAGTCTGTTACGTCACGGGTACTTTGTCTCACTGAATACCTTTTTTATTATTGGTGATAATAGGAAGCCCGATTATCGTCGTTGTGGACAAGACGAATTGCACTCTTGAAATGGATGATCCCGTAAAATGTAAACCGTGTGACGTCACACACTCCAGACTTCCGCACTGTGACCAACGTGAGGACAGACGAAAGCGAACCGTGACTCACCTGAGCGTGGTTGTCCTGACGAGGAGGAGGAGGGCGTGGCGGACGAGGCACACCCCGAGCACCGTGATCCCCTGCTCCTTGGCGAAGAGGGCGAGGCCGGCGCTCGCCAACTCACACCACAGGGAGTCCCTTTGGGAGGGGAGAGACAAGGAGAGACACTTTTAAGAGGATGTACGCACACGCGAAACTCAACTATTTAGTTGCATGCGACTGGGAAAACTCCCATTGGATCCGCTCTCTGAACAACTTTTCAATTGCACAAATATCCTCTTGCTCGCAACCGAGCTAACAGCTTTGGTAACTAATCAAGAATGGTGATTTTGAATGGAAGGTGAATCGAATCGAATTTGGGGGGGTTTTGTGTGGATGGTGACAATACGAATTTGGCGATTTTTCGCCTTTACTTTTTGCGATTGCAAAATTATATACCTGATAGCAATTAAATATTTAGAATCAGTTCGTGTGTCATTTTTTAATTTCTCAGTTGATTAAAAGTTGCAGTGCAATTGTTGCTAGTGCACGTATAGCTGAAGCCATGGGTTACGAAAAGTGTCGTTGGTTCAGTTGCAATGCGATTTCCATCACTTTGTGGAAGGAATTAGTTTGTAACATCGACTGATGACAACAGATTTTTCCGATATGTACCAGCACCTGGAGGCAGATTTCAGTTTCTGAATGTATCGTAACCAAGAAGAGTTGCGATTTCACCTTCCTCCGGCCTATTCGGCCTTCAGTTTGTGACGCAAAAAGCATGTGCTATACGGCTTTCTATACAGTAAGCGCTGCCTATAGTCGAGTTAAAAGGAAAACAAATAGTAGTTTAAGATTCCTGTCGAATCCTGGAAGATCCTAAGATTCCTGAAGAATGTCCGAAATATTGCCCAAACGATCGTTCGTATTAATCCGAATTCTAGCTACTACTCCCTTTAAACTGCATTCATTGATGTCGGAAGGAACTTAGAAACAAGTGAAAATCAGTTTCCATTCCTAAAACGTTTAAATACGTAATTTAAACTTTAAGTAATGAAGTAATTTTACTTTAAGTAATTTTATTAAAGTAATGATTACTTTTATAAAATCCTCTTTGACCGTTTAAGAACTTGTTTGGAAGTTGATGTACGTATGTGTTTTTCAAAAATATCTTTGTATCAATATACGATGCACAATATATTCGTTACAACACAGATGCTCTTTCACTCCTTCTGTACTGCATGCTGTAACTGTAAAGTCTTGAGTTTATTTTGTATTTAATTTTATAATTTTATTTTTCCAGAATGTTCCGGAAACGGATGTCTATATTCAAGAAAATATAGGTTCAGGGCGCTTTCCCGAATGTTAATTTAAGGAATGCTGTAATCGCACCCTATGTGGAATTATCAGAATAAAAAACATTTTGTATTATTAGCACTTCGATCCATCAACAGTACGTGAAAAATAGGTAACTAACTATTTAATTTAATCTTCGTACCACGGTAGCCTAGTTAGTATAGTAACGGAATTACTTGATTAATCTTATTTTTTTTTTATTTTAAAAAGTAATATAAAAACTAATTTTATTCTTATTCGTTTTTCACTTTTTTTTTTCATTCGAACTGCCATTCATGAAAATAGGTTTTTTGGAGTGTGCCGCCCATGCCCAATCGTGACTCATCCACAGAAGGGCATTCGACGAAATATCAAATTGTTGTTTAGAGAACTGTTCGTCAATGAAGTGGCATCTGGATGTGCGTAGTGGGGGGGGGGGGGGGGAGAACTTTTCCCCCATTCCATTGGATGACGGATAATGAATTCGAATGCAATTCCCTTCCCGCTGCAACCGTAGCCGCGATCTCCGCGCAGTAATTAAAGGTGGATCCCTTTCATCCCCAAAATGGCCGCTCTCGAGTGGAGTTGAGGAATTAGGCGCCTGCTCCAACCTCGATAATTAGCTCGTGGGAGAGAAAATCAATTTTTCCTCTCCTCTACTTCAAGCGGAAGTTTCCTTCGGTTTTTTTTTAATGATTTTTTTTTGTACTTGAAAGTTTTTAGAGGCTGCGAAACGTTCTTTTTGAACTTTTTTTTTCTTTGGGGCGTTATTGGAATCATTATCTCGGTCAATTTCGTTTTCAAAGTCGATGTTTTGTTGCTAATAAAGTTTCTCTCGGCAGTTTTTAAAACGAAACAAAGTTGTTCACTGTTTTTTTTTTGTTCAAAGCGATAAGAAGAAATTTCAATTAGGAAAGAAGTGAAGGCATTTGGAAAAGAGTATTTTTTGCACAAAAATAGAAAGTATAAAAATGTCGCACTTCAGTGTTCTTTCTACGCACACATTATTTACAGATAAAAATATAAAAATATACATTTATTGAAATATGTCCTATTGTTACACTTTCTATAAAATAAATACACCTATTTTTGAATGCACATTTTTTTTATCTTTCCTATTGACTTACAATATGTTCTAAAAATTCTGACAGATGTAGACGGAATGGAGTAAAGACAACTCCGGCATCGATAAATGTAGACGTACGGGGAGAGAAGGTAACATTGAAGTTGACATATCGGATGCCATCCGATGTGTCGAGTTCAACACCAGCTACATTTTCGTCGCCGGTGTTGGGAAACCATAAAAGAGTTTTAATTGAAAAACACAGCACCTGTTTTTGCCGGTGTGTAGAGAAACGGCTTAATTAAAACAACGTAAAATGTCCTTTTAGATTACAAATCAACACACACACAAATTCATTTGCATGCAGAAGCAATGGGGAAGCACTCACTTGGAAGAGGCGATGATCGACGACAGGTAGAAGACGCAGCAGAGGACGTCGGCTCTGCCCACTATGTTGGACACCTGGAAGAAATCAATCGAATAAAAAGAGAAAATTGCTTGTATTTTCTGTTCCTCGGATGTACTGTGTTAATTTTTCAATTTTCATGTTAAAATTGCGATATTATGTGTTTTTCGCTCCCTTTTTCAGAGGTATGGAACACTATCTTCGATGTGGATTAGCAACGGAGATAATAAGTTGTAAATAACTCTATAGTCATAGGAACCTGCACACAAACAGCAAACTTCGTCAAGCTCTCCTGTAAGTTAGTAAAACGAATGTCCTATGCCTCCGAGATACAGATTCACATTAAGAAAAAAAAAACATCACTTAAAATCCGATAACATGAATTGTACGATATCCAAGCGCATAATTTTGAAGCAAAACAGAAAGTTGCTAGATATAAATTACATAAGTAAAACACCAATTACGATAAGCATGTTTTATTATCTTCGAAAATGATTAATAGGGCGCGTATTTAAATATTGCAAGATACATTCATTTGACAACCCAATTGTAGCAGATTACAATTCCAACGCCCCTCTCATCTGAATAACAATGTTAAACGCAATGGGGACTTTGAATTAATTCCGCTCTACTGGGAGATTAGAACAACAAAGTCCCTCTCGCCGCCCCCTCCAAACCTTTGAGGTCAAATATTGCACACGAATTGTAAAAGTCCCCTCCTCCAACTTAAACGCCGAAATGATTTTAATTAAGATAGCGTTGGAACATTTAAACGACGAGAGACCCGATAACGTCGCTTCTTGAAGTGGGCGGGCTGGCTGCAAAGTGGCGCAAGTGACAAAAAATAAGAAAATCGACTAACTTCCTTTTCGACTAAGCAGAATCGACTAAATCGACTAAGCAGATGGATCTATCATTTGGCAAAGTGGCGTAGGTCCTAGTTCAGCAGGTTGCCGAACAGACAATTGAATGTCACTCCACTCAACATCACAGACGAAGCGAGTTACAAACTCTAAACGCTCTTCTTTCGGAACTCTGTTTTTGGACTTACACCAATGAGAAACCCAAGTGACGAAGCGAGATGAGTAGTGCTAAAAGGAGAGTTCTGCCTCGAGAGGAAGGGAGGGAAGCCGCAAGATTAGCATCGGAGGGCGACTTTTGTGTGGAGAATGTTGGCGCGCATAAGATTAGAATGAACGAGGAGTTAATTACCGGAAAAGAGGGGCCAACGGTGATAAGAAGACAACCAAACTATATCAATATTCATTCGGTTCTATTTGGGCTGCTAAAGTCTTAATTTTTGAATGCGCCAAACTAAAGCAATGATATTAGAGAGTTTTAAAAAATAAAGCATCAAAATTATAAAAATGTATTACTTTTAATATAAAAAACACATATAATCTTACTTCATGTCAAATATAAGAAACGAGGGAGCATTGCCTCCTACTCGCTAACCCTCGTCAATCCTCAGAAGATTGCTGAGCAATCCTCGTTGATTTTCTTTTCAAACCAATTCTCGCTTTGCTCGGTATAAGGGATGACACAATATTTCCTGGTGATTCCAAAAGTCATCCCCAAAAAAATTCAGTACCTGTTATTTAAAATTCAGCATCTGCTATAATAAATTTAACTATTTTGCTGAGAAAACAACTTTAACAATTTTGCCCTTTTTCTAAGCGCTCGGAGGGGTAGATCTTATGTTCAATTTTTATACAGTAAATCAAAATGATGGATTGCCCTGTTTACAAATGACAATGGCTTCGTTGTAAGCAACGGTAGGAAGAGAATATTTGAACACAAGACAGAAGGAAGTTCAAAGTTTTGTTTGCGTGCTTTATGACTCTGTTCCGTGTGTGACTTCTGTTGCGTGCTTCAGGACTGTTCCGTGTGCTCACACGGATAACATCCTCATGAGACGGTGTCCGGCAACCACCCAGATCGCCCGACATGACTCCGGTGGATTTTGTTTTTTCGTGGAGATATGAGAAAGACTCTTGCCTTTTATCCTCCTCCTACGCTTCTCCATGTATGGCGTGAAATAAACAACCGCTTGGGCCGTGAGACACAGAGTCACATAGTAAAATAGTTGTAAAGTGCAAAAAAACAAAATTGTGATTTTTTTTTTCTGTTTTGCGTTCACATTTTTTTATTCCTATCCAAGGATAGTGGATATATAATAGAAGGTGTGCTCCTTCTCGCGCTTTTGAAAGTGGGCAAGGAAATCACATTTTTGACGTCATTTTTGCTCCGCTTTACGATGGATTTTTGATCATTCTCATTGGCTGTGTGTTTCAAGCATTGCTACTTAGGTTCGATCCCCGATTGGGTAACAACTGGTATTTATTTTTTAATTAGCAAAATAATGTAAATATTTGTGTTCAGGTAGCTTCACTACTAATCCGTCCATGTTTTTTTATGTCCCCGTATTTTACTTGATTGAAATTGTAACTCATTTAATATGTCCAATACAAATGCATTGACCGGATGGTTCTGACCCCCATTTTACTCTTTCAAAATTCATGGACATGCTCTCGTGGCAGCTAATATTATTTTAATACGCCTAATTTATTAAGCAAAGCTTTTGCAAATTTTAAATACTAAATGCAATCCTTAAAATATAATTTAAACTCTCATAATTTGGGAAATTCTAAATAAAATTAGCGATTATCAGTATTAAATAATTCACAAAAAAACGAATAGATGGCAGCACGTCACGAACCAGTCGTTCAAATTGGCTGAAATTAATTTAGAGATATTTTAATAACTAAACCATTCTGCAAATCGATTCAAATTGTTTTTTGAAGCAAATTTTAACTGTTTTCTTTTAAATAAATTCATGATTAGTTACAAACAAGAATTCTTGTTAAATTAAGTTTGCTCTGTAGACTCCTAAAACGACTGTTCAAACGAGATCATTAGACTCACAGAAGGCGGAGGTAGGCGTCACTATGACGTCAAAAATATGCTTTCCCCGCCTTCCGTCAGAAAGCGCGAGAACGAGCACACCTGATATATATATATATGTATATAGTCTTCACTATCCTTGATTGTTCGAAATCATCCTCGAAATTGTTATTTGTAATCAAGACAAATTATTTTTATCTTTCTGTGTATGATTGGTGCGCATACAAGTGGATAGTACGACACACTGTTTTGTTTCCAGGTGCCTCCGACTACCGAAGTGTTGAGAGAGAGAGAGAGAGAGTGGGGCGGTTGTGCACCACTTACCGCCTCCGCATGCACGGGGTGAGCGGCGAACATGAGTGCGGCGACGAGGGAGGCGTCTCTCCTCCACTCCATCACTTCAGTGCAGAGGCGGAGGAGGAGGCACACCACGCAGCAGTGGAGGAGGACGTTGGTGGCGTGGAAGGAGAACACGCCCTCGCCGAACAGCCGCCAGTTGAGCCTGCAAAAAGAGCATGTCAGACAACACGGACATATTCAAAATATAGAAAACAAAAGTCATCGCACTCGCATCTAAACTACAAGGGGAACTTATCAACAATTGCATTGCAACTTTTAATTCAAAGAGCAACTAAACAAACACACACCAATTGATTCTGATAATTTACCCTTTGCAGGTTCCTCTCAGAGAACAACATAACGACCCGTTTGCGGAGGACCGCCGCCACAGCGAGAACGCGCCAAATACAACAGCGTGCCGCTCGCCAGAAGATTCTATTCGTGCCAAGCAGTATGTTAAGAACAAGTTATACCAGCATAATGATAACACGCATCACCTCTGTAAATAAAGATGATAAGTTCACCTAAAATACTGGATATATAATATCATCACATAGCAGCATCGCTGCAGTGGTGAGGAAGTTTGAATAAACTATATTTTGCATATGTGATAGTCACATTCCACTCGATGTTCTAGAATATTTGAGTTTTGTCGAAGCTATTACAGCTTTGTCGAAGAGGTGTTACTTGAAATCGCTAGAAATTCCAGTGGCTAAGGACAGAACAATATATATATATATATATATATATATATATATATATATATATATATATATATATATATATATTCCCCACTTTAATATTTACTTTAATTAACTTTCTTTAAATTTGGATATCGCCACCTTTTCCCAGTACCTGATAAAGGACTTGAAAGAACACTTTTCCTATATCAGACCAAAACCAACTTCAAACCATGGATATAAATCTATTTTAGTGCATCCTCATTTAAGTAAATGTTCGCAGGTTTTTTTGTCCGCCATGATGGTGTTAAAAATCCATTACAGACATCGTACGACGGACCCTAGAAAGTGCTTTTTCGAAGCAGAAAAACTTTTGACCTAAGACATTGACGGTCGCAGAGGAACCACATCACTCGATCGTCTGAACCCGGTTTTATGGAGTCCCAAGATCATGCAACTCTCTCTAAAACTCTGTAATACTCTCCAAAGATCCTGTGGCAAAAGTCATAAGTAATATTCCCGTTCGATTCATCCCGCAAAGATGAAACTGCGGAGGGAGTATGCGGACGACCGCCGCCACAGCGAGAACGCGCCAAATATAACAGCGTGGCCTCGCCTGAAGGATCTATACCCAAGAGCATCGCTGTAAGTTCTTGTGTACCCCAATTTTTTAAAATAAACGAAAACCGCATGATCTTATGTTTAAGAAGCATCGATCTTTTTTTTGTTTTTCAAATTGTTCTCTTGCGGATTCCAAACTTGATTATAATTATTTTTCTCTACGAGCATAAAAATTCTGACCGAAAACTGTTCCGTAGAAAGAACATATGTTCTTTGGTTGCAAACAGTTAATTGCATCTTTTGGTGTTAACTAATATAAAAACAATATGCGAACAGGCCTCATTTTATTACAAATAAGAAAAGAGTGGTTTAAACTGTGTCTCAACACACACGAAGGCGTTTGAGAATCAATTAAATTTCCAAAACTGTTTATTCCCGCCAGAAGAGCTCTTCCGGTACGTTAAAAGAGCTCTTTGTTACAAGACGAAAGGTCGCCGAAACTAGGCAGGTTGGATGGGATACGTGAGAACTTTATAAAGTTAATGAACAGTATAAATCGTGGGTGGAAATGACTTTCTCCCGAACGATCGATGATTTTCTTTCTTCCACCTCTCCCTCGCAAATAGAAAAAACCTGAGCTGCAGATGCAATTCGAAAGGCAAAACCTTTTTCCATAAAACGTAAACACTGCCCAAAGATGAGTTTAATAAACAAAAGCTAAATAAATTCAATTATATTTCTCTCGAATTTCACCTCTTCAAAGAAGCAGTAAACACACACAAAGAAAGTGTTGTTTTTTTGCTTAGAAAAATCTCCCCCAGGAGCTGCTCCGTGCACACACACGAGAAGAAGAAGAAGGCAGACGTCAGACCGCGCTGATTAATGCCGAAACTTCGTCGACCGATTGAAACAAAGGGGTTCGAGGAAATGGAATTTTGAATCCCTTTTCTCCCTCGAAAAGAAAATAAATTATTTTCTCCCGCATTGGGGTCTGGAGGAGTTTATTCAATTTTCCCCAAACATTAAATGAAAGGTTTAGTTAAAAGTTCCCGATTTCCCAAAGCAGAAGTCACGCAGATCTCGCGGAGGTTTTGTTTTGTACCTTGATTTAAAATGATGGAAAGTAATGAATGATGTAAAAGTGAGCGCATTTCACCGAATCTCGTTTCTGCCTTTTGCATCATTTTACGAAATGAATAGTTCAAAAATACATCAGAGGTTTTTATACTTTATCGCAAACAACATTCATTATACAGAAAATACCTAAAGAAAATGTGTGTTATGAATGCAACAGTACCACGAGGTAGACGAATCTCTAGCCTAACCCTTGATTTTAATGGCGTAGATCATAGATCGAAATAAACGATTTGTTAAAAATATTCATTTAAAACAGTTAATTAACGATGGTTTCCTAAAAAGGTGAACTTTTCCATTTACATTTTTAAAACGTTTTATTTAATAAGGGGTATCGCTATGAAATGTCATATTTAAATTTTGGTATTGGTTGAAAATGATTCTACTACTGTCGTTGAAAAGTTGTTATTCTAATGCTTTTTGAGTTTTTTTAATACCGGGCGGTTAAAGTTCAAGAGGAGGTGTTTGGAGTCCCATTACTGGGAAACTATTGCGGTTGATAATACCAAAACTGTTGGGCATGCGCCGCCAGATTCGATTGCAAATAGAAAGCTATTTCAGTTCCAAAAGTAGGAAAACTGGTTGTGCATACCTTGTCCATTAGCATATCCACGCGAAAAACAACATGGAAATTTCAGTTACTTGACAGAGTGTAGATTCGTAGATGCAACTTTCTGTAAGAGGTTCAAAGGCGAACCATCGAAACTTACTTGTAATCAACAAGGCTTTTATCTCTTGCAATCGCCTGTTTTTTTCATTACCAACTGATTATGACATTTCATGCAGTGCCAGGATTTACGCAGGTGATCACTTTCGCAATATTTTTTTTTTCTTATCGCAATCCACTTCTAGTGGTCAAAAACGCATGTCCACCCATTTCAGTTTCATTATCCCCCAGAGATTTCCAATAATCGCTCTCCAAACATCTCCATTTCGTATTATAACCAACCGATATTTAAATCCCTCTAGTTTGAGTGGGAGGTGTATGAGGCTAAAAGCAATGAATGAACAACTTGTGATTTTATTATTATGTGTGCAAGTAATAAATTCTATTTTATACTTTTATTGAAATGTGGAATTGTTTGAAATAGAATTTTAAGGAATTCTTTTTAGATAACTAGATCGACAAGCCCAAGGACGAAAAAATATCTCATTACAGAGCCATACTGCAACACTATTGCATAAAATGCAGATTATATATAATATGATTTATTCTGCTTCCCTTTCAAAACTCATCAGTTAATACTTTTTATCTCAAAACTGCATACATCAGTCTACGGCTACTTAGCTTATATCATGTCAATCCCCAAAACTCCAAGAATCCCAAATTTCAGGAAATTCAATTTATGCATTCTGACCCTCTAACTTTGAATGTTTTCCATTCAGGGAGCACTTCGGGTTATTGCTACTTTATTTCTACTACCGGGTAATCTTGTTAAAGAAACGCACAATGCCCCCCCCCGCTCTCTTCCCAAATTGGAGGGAGGGAGGGGGGGGGGGATTTGCTTCATCATTCTGCGAGTTCGCTTCTTCCCAGGGAGGAGGGCTCCAAGTGGCGGCGGGAAAGCAGATTGATTTGCGTCTGGATCACGGAGTCTGGATGCAAATGCGCCGAGGTCGAATGTTCACCCCCGTCTGCTGGTTTCTATTTAGGAAATGTGCGATGGCTTCGTTCGTATGAAAGGAAGTAAAACTTTTTGACTTCAGTAATTTGTACAAACTTTTCAGTGTGAATAACGAAGGGAATTCGGGTAATTGTAAAGATGCAAGAATAGTGAAAAATTGGGTGTAGGTGTGTTGGAACATGGACAGAAAGATTTTACGTGCAACGTCATTTCAGCAGATGTAACGCCAACAGAAGGAATACGCCAAAACTGAAGATACGCCCGGTTTCGTGGGCCCCTTTTTACACGCCTAATTTCCTTTCGAAAGAGATCAATTCCCCCGTATTGATGGGTCGAATTAACATCTCATATAAGCTGTACGTGGATTTATTGGCACAGGTACGAGAATTGGATCTCCCTAGCGTAGTATGATATTTCTATCGTGATTGTGCGTTTAAAGACGCCTCACTTCACGTCTGAGTTGAGAAATGTTTTGCTTGTTTCATATCAATGACTCTTACTGAGATTAATCAAAAGACGCATTTCTTTCCGTGCTCTTTGTTATCGCTCAAACCAGAAAATTATTTATTACAACTTCAGTTGTTCATTAATAAAATAATGTTGTTTTCCCATTTTTATTCGTTCTTTCAAACCACTGGTTACCAACTTCTAGTTCATCACATGCGACATAAATGCCAAAAAATATATTTCAGAATATCGTCGAAATTCCTCCTTCAAGATAATTTATTGTGTGTTTCGCGAAAACCTTATCTCAAAAGAAAATGAACGCCAATTCGATTCTTAGCGCACTGCCCCCACCTTTTCAGAGAAGACTCCGATGGAATGTTTTCGGTCCATCGATGAGAGCGTTGGTAGAGAAGAGCTGTTGTGAGAAGCATGACAGAATAATCTGTTCAAAGAACCTGTGGTGGGAAAGAACCCTATTTACGTGGCGAAACACCTGGAGCCAGGTGGACAAAAAGACAAGCTCACCGGTTCCAAACTGCCACGCCGTGTAGTGGTGACACCACCTCCCATGATTGCCTAATATTGCATAACTCTAAATAGTGAGTAGGTGAAAACAACTCATTTTAAACAATAAAACGCATGTTTGATAATCCTGAAGTAAACTACAGTAACAAAACGACCAGACTAAATGCAATTTTAAAAACAAAGACCTCTCTTCCAAGTGGGGAAGAGGGTGGCAGAGGCGACTCACACACGGGACGGACGACGCACAGCAACCGGAAACGTTCCATCTCGCTAAGGCCGCTTTTACATTTAACGACACGACACCGATAAATCGTGAACGATCGCAAAGGGACGACACAACGTTTTATCGTATCGTCTGATGGTCAGTTTTTCATTGCACCGATATAGTTCGTCGAAAACGACCATTTTTACATTCAGTTCGTGTTCGTCTGTTGTCGAGAGCACATCTATTCTCGATATGGCGCATCGCAACAAATTACATTATAACAAACTGCGATTGTTGTATTTGCTGTATTTAAGGAAAAATAAGAGATCAATAACAAAACGCTTCTGGGTGCATGATATCATCAAAGCAAGACATGTTGAAGGAGATTTTTATGTTTTATTTGAACGTCAACAAAAAGCTAGAGCTAACCACTAGAGCTGCACAGTGGGCTATTGGCGACGGTTTGACTAAATATTGCCTTCCATGACTTTTCTCGAACAATCTTGTTCTTGTAAAATTTATCTCGCTTATCCCAAATACAGGTCTTTACTTCCACTAATTCACACAAGTTCACAATATCGAACTTAAAAGCCATATTGATAATAAAAATAAGAAAAAACACAGTAGACTATAGCAGACGGCAACAAGTTTTTCCGAAACAAACACAAAATGTCGTCACGATGAAGTAGGAAAGGCGCGTGCCCACGATAAAACGTTCCGATAAATTGTATCGTCTGATCGGCAACGACAATATCGTTATCGTATCGGCTAGTGAAAAAGCGCCCGGCTTCGTATGTGTATTTTGCGTACCCCGATATCGTGCCACTGAAATCGTATACGATTTATCGGTGTCGTGTCGTTAAGTGTAAAAGCGGCCTAAAACTTCTACCTCATGCGCAACAACTGACAAGAAAAGCGGCTTCTACCACCCACTCTTTGAAGAGGAACTGTACCACAAATATGTAGATTACGAGACTCTGGCTCCCGTTTAACACTTTCCAGATCCCTCTTTTCAAACAGAGGTCTTTTAACGGCTGTGGTTGTTTCCATAGCAGCCGCCATCTGACAACGTCAGGTGCGGGCGGTTGGGACGCCTCTTCTCTGAGGCAGAACTCTCTCACAAGAATTGTGCATCTGTCTCCCACCGAAACAACATTGGACTGCAAAAGGTGCATGAAAGGTGACTTGTGCATTTTAAAAAGGATTATTAGTTCATTAGTTTTTTTTAAAAAACACTTTTAACATTTGAATTCATACTACAGATGGAATCTAGTTTTCAAATTGGCAAACGCACTTGCAGAACCCACTGAGAAATGCGACTGTCGCCTTATTTTCATTTCCGAGATCATCCCCTTCCACTGCATGCGAGGGTCTTTCCTTTAAGACGGACCCCGGACCATCGCCCGCACTGTAGCTCTAGTACGGCATTATTTCAATCAATCCTCCCGTTACACGTGATCCCAACCCAACTCCAGACGTCTCTCTTCAGTGATTGATTTCGTTTCGAACTGAACACTCGGTGCAGCTGCAACATGCTTTTTATGCGCTTCCCTTCCTTAGGCCGCTTTTACATTTAACGACACCAACAAATCGTATATGATTTCCGTGATGCGATATCGTGGAATGCAAAATATGCGTACGAAGCCTGGGTGCTTTTTCATTAGCCGATACGATAACGATACTATCGTTGCCCGAATCGGACGATATAATTTATCGGAACGATTTATCGTGGGCACGCACCTCTCCTACTTCATCGTGACGACATTTTGTGTTTGTTTTTTAAAACGTGTTGTCGTCTGCTGTAGACAACGTTTTTTTTTTTTTTAAGTTTAATTGTCGGCATAGCTGTTAAATAATTCTATATTATTGACAACTTGTGTGAATGGGCGGAGGGATATACCTTGCTTTTAGGATTAGTGGCGGCGATTGGGGTTAAAAGTGGAGGGGGGGGGGGTCGAAATCAAAACACGAAGTGTGTGTATGTGGGGGGGGGGGGGGGGGTAGGTTATAAAAATTGCAACCACCCTTCCTACTGTTGAACTAAAAAATATATTATTTTAAATATTACGCATTTAAATTTTCTCACTATTTTGTGTTATTTAAAATATTTCAACTTATAATACACAATAAAATTATTTAATAACATAATTCTTAAGAAATTATATGTTTACAATAAATTTGATTTGAGACAACTTACATTTTTATTAAAGTTCACAAGTTATATTTACAAGTTATTGAATGTGTGTTCTTCTGAATTATATTTTTGATATGAAACGCACAGTCAAAATTTTCTTAATTCAATTCGAAAATAATTAAAAAATGTGTCCGTATCCTTTTATAGTCATTCAAACAAAACATAAAAAAAACTTCTTCAGGGTGTCTAACTTTTATAATTTCATGCGCCCAGAAGCGTTTTGTTATTTCTCTCCTTTTAATTCTTCTCAAATACAGCAAATACTACAATCGCCATTTGTTTCAGTGTATAATTGGTTGCGATGCGCCATATCGGGAACGAGAATATGTGTGCTCTCGGCAAAGGACGACCGCGAAATGAATGTAAAAATTATCGTTTTCGGCAAACGATATCGGTGCAATGAAAAACTGACCACCAGACGATACGATAAAACGTTGTGTCGTCCTTTCGCGATCGTTCACGATTTATCGGTGTCGTGTCGTTAAATGTCAAAGCGGCCTCTGTATAAAGAAACAATCAATTCTAACATTTCCAAATGACGAAATTTCATTAATAATTGATTCCGTAATCAATATTTAAAAAAGTTTTGAATAAATTTCCTCTGTTTGAAAACAGCACTGCTCTTTCACTTTTTAATAGTACCTAAATATACGAAAGTACTCGTTACTTATCACGTAAAGAGCTATTTTTAAGGAAATGATAAAGAATATGAAATAAATAATGGTAGCCCTTCGGTCCAATTCTTCTGAGAGTCCATTTCCATGTTGTATTGACGTCCACGGTATAGACAATCTGTTGGATATGTGTTTTTCTTGTGGACATGTGTTTAAAAAAAAACAGACTCGTAGCGGACTGCTTAACGAGCAGAAACAGTAACAGTAAAAATTCGACATTAAAACTTGCTCCAAAAATCTTTTTTAATTGGTTTTAGCCCATAATTCTCGCACTAAATGGGTCGCACTAAAGCTGTACGGTGAGGTACTGGTGACTGTTTGGGATATGTCTCGAAAGAAAGACTCGCCAGCACTGCTTCGTATTTTCGAACCCTGGTCAGATGATGAACACAACACACGAACTGGCAACCCGACACAACCCCTCAATAGGCGCCAGAACATTAAACCGCAATCAGTTTTAACGTGCACCAGTCCTTTATACAAAGAGAATATTTTTTGGAAAAAACAAACAAAAGGAACGAATTTAGCAACCATCCGATTACCAAATTACTAAACATGTGGATGAACGGATAATTGAAAACATAATTGGGTGCAAGAACCAGGCAGCTCCACCTTTTTCTGATTTATACATTTTTACTTATTATACTATAAAGAAAAAGAAATCATCTATCAATTTGTGCAAGCGCAAGAACCAGATAAATCTAAGCAATGGCTATAGAAATATAAAGAAAAAGGAGTGGTACTTAGCTCTCATACGATGCAAGAAAAGTACGGTGTTTTTCGACCGTCCTGAACAATTTTGAAAACTGGAGATGTCTGGTTGACTGGAGATGTCTGATGACACCCACGTTTGCAATTGAAATCTATAAACGTAAGCGCGATGGATCAGTAGCCAATTGTACAGCTATTCAGAAACAATTGATCTAGGGATGAATCGACCACGCCCCCCCCCCCCACACCGCGTGCATCCTCAGAGGTGGGAGAGGGCAGGAACCCCCTGCAGTGGTCAAAACAATGCAAAACCACCCCCTCCCCCCTCGCCATTAGCCACCACCCAGGAAACAATCGGAGAAAGCGCGGGAATGTTTAGCTCAATAGAGGAAGAAAATAATTCTTGGATCCGTACCAAAGACAGGAGAGAGGGGGGAAAAAAAAGAGTGGGCACGTAAAAAAAAAAGAAAAGGAATCGCCCAAAGAGCAAGCGGCCGTAAAGCAAAGCTGGAAACCTGATCTGGGTCTCGTTATCTTGATCGAATCCATGATCCCCCAGACGGATTCAATTCCATGCGCTCATCATTAGAGTGGAGGGGGCTCGCGAAATGAATGGGAGGAGTGAAGCCGCATTTTAGTATTATTATTCTTTCCTATATTTGGGATGGGCTCAGGAGAGAGAGAAAAAAGCGACGTGTGATCGGAATAAGGTTTATTCTCTGAAACTCTGTATTATTCCTTATATCTTTAATATTGATGTTAATGGAGTATTCGGAATAGTAAAGACAAGTTTGGTACATGTTATGGATACATTTAAATTTTTTTTTCACAAATTGTACATTGGACGGAAATTTAGGCCAAGTTTGGTGTAGAACATTGTTATACATTGGATCACTTTTTAAAAAAACCTCATCGAAAAGTGCATATGTATCATTGTTGTTTTTCCCTTCTCACCCACACAATACAACTGAATGGGCGAGATTAAAAAGGAAAAGATTCCATCTGGATTCCAATGAAATATTTTCCTATTTGAATCTCGCACATTCAATTCTACCTCCATTTTCCGTCATTTATAAGTAATACATTCTTAGTTCTTAAACATTTTAATTAGCTTTAAACAATTAGTTAATTAGTCCTTAAAAAATTTAAATAGCTTTTTAAAAACTGCACACACATGATCAAAGGTGCAAGATTCTTAAGTACCTTATATTGAATATCACTAAACTAAAGAAAACGCAACACATATTATACAGATAAACTTAAATGTTTTATTTAAATCGAATAAGTTGTTCTAACTGCCGCAACATATGAACATAGACAAAAAAAATACAGTAATTTAATGATTTTTTTTCTTTTTTACACAGTTCTGACCTTCACTTCACATTAGAAAAAAACTAGAAAAACCTATTTATTCGGACTCCCTGACCAGACCAAAACAGTGGATTGGTGTGGGAAATCTAGCGGGGATGTTTTCTTCTTCTGTGGGCATCATCAAAGTCATCAACAAATGTTTTAACATTGCATTTAATAAAAGTTATGGCCCTAGAAAGGCTAGGTTTTATTTTTTTTATTCTCAAAGACGCAGAATCCATGTGACTTTTTAAAAAATAGCACATCCATCCTTCCCCTGCCAACTTGTTGTCATAAACTTAAATGATTTTTGGAGATGGGGAGATTTTGTAAGTTAAGTAAAAAAAGTTGCCCAAGATTTGGCTAAAAAGCTGAGAAAAGTTTAGTATTGGGGAGGAGGGGGGGGGGGGGGGGGGGTCATGTCGTATAGTGGGACAGCTGCGAGAGAAAAAAGTATCCACTGATGGTTTTTCGGACACTATTCTCCGTATGCCAAAAATTAATATCTCATTTTCTTGGGAATAAAGTCTGCTACAATTTATATGCATAACATATTGAGGCAGATGGCCTCAATGCAAAATGAGAATGTCTAACGACTGATTATGCGTTAAGAAATATCAACACATTCCTAAAGTATGTGACCAAGATTGTATTGACAACTACTCCCCTTTGTAATCTAACGGTACTTGAAAATGTACAGAAGTCGCGGGGACGACAAAATGGGGTGTCTCAAACACTATTTCAATTCGTATTGCAGAAATTCATAATGAATAATTAGCAATATAAAAAAATCCCTTAATCCCAGGTGCAACACACACATTTTTTTTGTACCGAACGAAAAATAAATGATTGAAAACAATGTAACACACACACATACTTCATTTTGTAATTAATCTTTCCCTGGAAACATGAAATGAAGGGGGAAAAAAATTTCGAAGGGAAACTTCTCTTCTTCCACGTCCTTTCAACCGCAAAAATGGCAAATGGCTCAAAGTATAACTGCGACTGTGAACATCTCTCTCTCTCTCTTTCTCTCTCCCCCCTCCTTTCGGCGGATTAATCACGAGTCGCGGAAGTATAGAAGCAAGAACCGGAAATGTCGAAAACACTTTTTAGCAGTTACCGGAATCGTGTCGGGGTGGGAAGAATAAAAGGAAATCGTCGTTAGCAAATGGGAGAACAGAGAGGAGACTGTGGCTAATTTCAAAAGTGTTCTTTCAAAAAAACGTGCGTACTCAAAAATGCTGAATGTAGAGAGGGTTCTGCTACGAGAGAGAAGAAAAAAACCGCCGGCATACCAAATGGATATTTTTTTTAAATTTAGAATTTTAGTTTATTTTATAACGTATTATATTTTTCCATTGTAAAAAGAAATGCAGTACAATCTCTTATTTAATAATTGTGATATATAGAGACTCATCCATTTTTCATTAAACTTCTTCTGGCCCTTTTATCTCCTGGAGACAGACGGGCCAAAAAGGGTGGACGCGACACACATTTCGCTAACCGAGAAGGGGTCAAATGAGTCAATTGCCATTGGTTTTCAGTACAAAGAATAAAAATCAATGGTAACTTATCGTTGAGGGAAGGGGAAATTCACTTATCTCAAAAGCTTTATGACCGTAAGACCCATTCTACACGGACGAGATAAACACGGGTGAACTTTTGAAGACGGCTCTGCGATGGGTGGATGCAAACTACGTGGTTTACATGCTTCACTCACAGATCCATCTGCAAAATTTCGCAGGCGTTAATCAAGTCCGTGTAGAAGGGGCCTAACGATTATGTATTTTAATATTAGAAAAAAAATGTGTGTTATTTTATAATTATCCACATTGTGTATTTTTTTCCTGCTTTATTAACCTCAGTATTTTTTTAAAATCTACTCTACTTGATAACATAAAAAAAATACTTTACATTAATTAAAAAGTGGGTCCATATATGAACTAACTATGTGGCTCAAAAATCCCATTGCGTTCATTTATAAAATAGTTTTTATTGATAATAATGTACACTGAGGCGCTTTGTTAATTCGCTTCACCTCGAAAACGAACCGCGAGGTATTAGTAAAGAGGGAAGAGACGCGTCTGCCTCTGGGATCTGTACGCAATTTTATTCAGAATTCATATATTTCAAAAGGTTAGTCTTTCTGCAACGGAATATTTTAATTCACATCTTCTGAATGAATTAAAATATTTGTGAGATAGGACTCATTTTAAAGACTGATTTCTAGGTATTGTGATGAATAGTATCAAAACGACTGCCTCTGGGATCTGTACGCAATTTTATTCAGAATTCATATATTTCAAAAGGTTAGTCTTTCTGCAACGGAATATTTTAATTCACATCTTCTGAATGAATTAAAATATTTGTGAGATAGGACTCATTTTAAAGACTGATTTCTAGGTATTGTGATGAATAGTATCAAAACGACTGCCTCTGGGATCTGTACGCAATTTTATTCAGAATTCATATATTTCAAAAGGTTAGTCTTTCTGCAACGGAATATTTTAATTCACATCTTCTGAATGAATTAAAATATTTGTGAGATAGGACTCATTTTAAAGACTGATTTCTAGGTATTGTGATGAATAGTATCAAAACGACTGCCTCTGGGATCTGTACGCAATTTTATTCAGAATTCATATATTTCAAAAGGTTAGTCTTTCTGCAACGGAATATTTTAATTCACATCTTCTGAATGAATTAAAATATTTGTGAGATAGGACTCATTTTAAAGACTGATTTCTAGGTATTGTGATGAATAGTATCAAAACGACTGCCTCTGGGATCTGTACGCAATTTTATTCAGAATTCATATATTTCAAAAGGTTAGTCTTTCTGCAACGGAATATTTTAATTCACATCTTCTGAATGAATTAAAATATTTGTGAGATAGGACTCATTTTAAAGACTGATTTCTAGGTATTGTGATGAATAGTATCAAAACGACTGCCTCTGGGATCTGTACGCAATTTTATTCAGAATTCATATATTTCAAAAGGTTAGTCTTTCTGCAACGGAATATTTTAATTCACATCTTCTGAATGAATTAAAATATTTGTGAGATAGGACTCATTTTAAAGACTGATTTCTAGGTATTGTGATGAATAGTATCAAAACGACTGCCTCTGGGATCTGTACGCAATTTTATTCAGAATTCATATATTTCAAAAGGTTAGTCTTTCTGCAACGGAATATTTTAATTCACATCTTCTGAATGAATTAAAATATTTGTGAGATAGGACTCATTTTAAAGACTGATTTCTAGGTATTGTGATGAATAGTATCAAAACGACTGCCTCTGGGATCTGTACGCAATTTTATTCAGAATTCATATATTTCAAAAGGTTAGTCTTTCTGCAACGGAATATTTTAATTCACATCTTCTGAATGAATTAAAATATTTGTGAGATAGGACTCATTTTAAAGACTGATTTCTAGGTATTGTGATGAATAGTATCAAAACGACTGCCTCTGGGATCTGTACGCAATTTTATTCAGAATTCATATATTTCAAAAGGTTAGTCTTTCTGCAACGGAATATTTTAATTCACATCTTCTGAATGAATTAAAATATTTGTGAGATAGGACTCATTTTAAAGACTGATTTCTAGGTATTGTGATGAATAGTATCAAAACGACTGCCTCTGGGATCTGTACGCAATTTTATTCAGAATTCATATATTTCAAAAGGTTAGTCTTTCTGCAACGGAATATTTTAATTCACATCTTCTGAATGAATTAAAATATTTGTGAGATAGGACTCATTTTAAAGACTGATTTCTAGGTATTGTGATGAATAGTATCAAAACGACTGCCTCTGGGATCTGTACGCAATTTTATTCAGAATTCATATATTTCAAAAGGTTAGTCTTTCTGCAACGGAATATTTTAATTCACATCTTCTGAATGAATTAAAATATTTGTGAGATAGGACTCATTTTAAAGACTGATTTCTAGGTATTGTGATGAATAGTATCAAAACGACTGCCTCTGGGATCTGTACGCAATTTTATTCAGAATTCATATATTTCAAAAGGTTAGTCTTTCTGCAACGGAATATTTTAATTCACATCTTCTGAATGAATTAAAATATTTGTGAGATAGGACTCATTTTAAAGACTGATTTCTAGGTATTGTGATGAATAGTATCAAAACGACTGCCTCTGGGATCTGTACGCAATTTTATTCAGAATTCATATATTTCAAAAGGTTAGTCTTTCTGCAACGGAATATTTTAATTCACATCTTCTGAATGAATTAAAATATTTGTGAGATAGGACTCATTTTAAAGACTGATTTCTAGGTATTGTGATGAATAGTATCAAAACGACTGCCTCTGGGATCTGTACGCAATTTTATTCAGAATTCATATATTTCAAAAGGTTAGTCTTTCTGCAACGGAATATTTTAATTCACATCTTCTGAATGAATTAAAATATTTGTGAGATAGGACTCATTTTAAAGACTGATTTCTAGGTATTGTGATGAATAGTATCAAAACGACTGCCTCTGGGATCTGTACGCAATTTTATTCAGAATTCATATATTTCAAAAGGTTAGTCTTTCTGCAACGGAATATTTTAATTCACATCTTCTGAATGAATTAAAATATTTGTGAGATAGGACTCATTTTAAAGACTGATTTCTAGGTATTGTGATGAATAGTATCAAAACGACTGCCTCTGGGATCTGTACGCAATTTTATTCAGAATTCATATATTTCAAAAGGTTAGTCTTTCTGCAACGGAATATTTTAATTCACATCTTCTGAATGAATTAAAATATTTGTGAGATAGGACTCATTTTAAAGACTGATTTCTAGGTATTGTGATGAATAGTATCAAAACGACTGCCTCTGGGATCTGTACGCAATTTTATTCAGAATTCATATATTTCAAAAGGTTAGTCTTTCTGCAACGGAATATTTTAATTCACATCTTCTGAATGAATTAAAATATTTGTGAGATAGGACTCATTTTAAAGACTGATTTCTAGGTATTGTGATGAATAGTATCAAAACGACTGCCTCTGGGATCTGTACGCAATTTTATTCAGAATTCATATATTTCAAAAGGTTAGTCTTTCTGCAACGGAATATTTTAATTCACATCTTCTGAATGAATTAAAATATTTGTGAGATAGGACTCATTTTAAAGACTGATTTCTAGGTATTGTGATGAATAGTATCAAAACGACTGCCTCTGGGATCTGTACGCAATTTTATTCAGAATTCATATATTTCAAAAGGTTAGTCTTTCTGCAACGGAATATTTTAATTCACATCTTCTGAATGAATTAAAATATTTGTGAGATAGGACTCATTTTAAAGACTGATTTCTAGGTATTGTGATGAATAGTATCAAAACGACTGCCTCTGGGATCTGTACGCAATTTTATTCAGAATTCATATATTTCAAAAGGTTAGTCTTTCTGCAACGGAATATTTTAATTCACATCTTCTGAATGAATTAAAATATTTGTGAGATAGGACTCATTTTAAAGACTGATTTCTAGGTATTGTGATGAATAGTATCAAAACGACTGCCTCTGGGATCTGTACGCAATTTTATTCAGAATTCATATATTTCAAAAGGTTAGTCTTTCTGCAACGGAATATTTTAATTCACATCTTCTGAATGAATTAAAATATTTGTGAGATAGGACTCATTTTAAAGACTGATTTCTAGGTATTGTGATGAATAGTATCAAAACGAAGAAAACCTAATTTGTAAATGTAACTTTTTTTGAACAGCAGAACATTGTGCACATTTCTAAAGTACCTACTTAAGACTTTTTTTTAGGAAAGCGATCGCACAAAGTTAATTGTCTACTTTAAAAAGCAAATGATCTTATTATATAATTGTTTACAGTATATGCAAATTAAAAATGATAAAAAAATATAAAATTTAAATTTGTACCGAAATATAAAACTGTTAAGGGAAGGGAGCAGGGGAGGTATGTGCTATAATACTAAAATATTATTTTCAAATGCAGGGTCTTCTTATACAGCCATTTTCCAGTATAGGTAATTAAAAATCTGATCAGTAGAAATTAGAGGGGAAATATGAATATTTATCTTTAAATGAATATGACATTTTTTAGGGCCTAGCGTGGGGGGGCGCGGGGGGGGGGGCGCGGGGGGGGGGCGGGGGGGCAATTTCAATTTATGCGTCATTTAAATTAATTTTTATAAACGAAGGATCTTATAATTACAAATCATGTACAACATTGAAATTATTACTGAAATTTAATATTTTTTAAAGGCTAATTATCTTAAATCTATTTTGATTTAAAAAAAAAATTACAAACGTTTGACATCAATACATAACTTTTACCACCACAGGCGAGTTCGATTAAAAAAATTAGTGAAATTCGAGCCTCCCTTCCTACCGTGTACAACTAAAATTCCATTTTGAAAAAAATACAGTTCGATACAATGTTTCATACACGAAACAAAATTCTGAATATAATTGACATTTTGCAACTTCAAAACGCCCTGTCATCCATCAACCTCCGAAAATGAATCTTTAAAAACAGAATAAAAAAAAAGCCGGCCCACCCCCTTGGCTGCAGTTCACGCGGATTTTCCCCGCAACAATGCCAAGCCCTGTTCCGCTTCGCCTGCGGGATTTGCGATTCACAGTCTTTCGGTTGCAGCGCCCCTGCCTCCTCTGCATCCCCAACCTGTGGGTCCAAATGGACGGCTGTCTTCTTATTTCAGAATGTCACGTGTTCCTGGACATTTTATGGCTGTCACGGCATTCGGCCATTTATGTAAACGTGCGGGGAATGTGTCACGTGTGCGGTCTGTGCTGTAATTACGTGCTCAGATACCACGCCGGTTGATCACGTGGGCGTCAATGAACCAATGGGAGGTCGATTCTCAGCGAATAAAATATCGGACTAACCCTCGGGACTAAATCGGGACTAACCCGACACCAAAATATCGGAATTTAACCCTCTGAAATGTTAGAAAAGGGTAAATTTGTAAAGTTGTTTACCCTGCAAAATAGTTTATTTTATATTTCTCATGCACGTGTATTTTATATATATATACAGGGTGCGTTCGATAAGTAATGCGACTAAATTCATAAAAAATCATTTATTCGACATATTCGTACTATTAGTTAAAAATCCTCAAAATAGCATCCTCCTGCGCCGATACATTTATGGAGGCGGTGTTGCCAGGCCTGGAAGGCTTCCAGGACGGCCTTCTCCGTGAGATCCTTTAGAGCCGATGTAACATGAGCATGGATGTTTTCAATTGTGTCCCAATGTTTCCCTTTCAGGGCTCCTTTTAAGCGCGGAAACAAAAACAAAGTCTGAGGGAGCCAGGTCAGGCTTGTAGAAGGCTGACGAACCAGTGGGGTATGCGTCCTGGCCAGGAAATTGCTGACAACGAAGGAGCTGTGGCTTGGCGCGTTATCGTGATGAAGTTTCCATGCTTACTTGATGTCACTTCGGCAGCGTACGACCCTCCTTTCTAGCCAGGACCCATACCCCACTGGTTTCCCAGCGTCCCTACAGTCCTGACCTGGCTCCCCCAGACATTGTTTTTTGTTTCCTCGCTTAAAAGGAGCCCTGAAAGGGAAACATTGGGACACGATTGAAAACATCCAGGCTCATGTTACATCGGCTCTAAAGGATCTCACGGAGAAGGCCGTCCTGGATGCCTTCCAGGCCTGGAAACACCGCCTCCATAAATGTATCGACGCAGGAGGATGCTATTTTGAGGATTTTTAACTAATTGTACGAATATGTCAAATAAATGATTTTTTATGAATTTAGTCGCATTACTTATGGAACGCACCCTGTATATATATATATATATATATATATATATATATATATATATATATATATATATATACAATATATAAGAGAGAGAGAGTTGCATGCACGTTACAGGAAGGACGTAATGGCGTCTGGCATGTAGAATGCCGCCGAAGTGTCTGACTTAGTTTTTTATCTGCATGAAGGGTTCTGTATTCGATTGAACTCCTGAAATCCGATTCACGTTCCAGGCTCTTCTTGTGAAATTGGGTTTTGATGTTTGCCATGAATGTGTGTCTATTGTCAGTGGCGAGGCGTTACTTTTTGCGAAGGTCAACGCCCCGAGCGACATGTGCCCTCACCCGGGGTAATAGCTTTTCGACTGTCAACTCTTGCGGTAGTACCCCCCCCCCCCCCCCATACACACACAAGTTAAATATGTCGAAAATAATTATAAAAAAAAAAAATCTGTATTGCCAAATGTGGCCTTACAAAGCCAATCTGGCAATTATACTGTGAACGAAACGACGGTCTAAGGGTGTTTGAAAGAAGCTGTAAAATCCACAGATACACATTATGTTAGTATTTGTTTTTTAAAGATTTCAAAGAAATTCAATCAATGTTTACAGAAGTAATCTGAGGTATAGAATGGACACAAAAGCCATTTTCACACAACAATTATTAATTGAAGTAAGTTAACGGCAGATTTCATTCGCTTCAACACTTTTGGCAGTAGTTTTCACTGATAATCTTTCCAAACAAGAACATGATTTTCCGTGTCCTCACAAAAACTTGTAGCATTGAAAACAAACAAAAAATGCCAAACGTTTCTTTATGCAAGTAAATTAAATGCTATTAAATAATTCTTCCAATTTGCAATTTTTTAACCTATGGGACTTTCAAATGAAGTGAATTTTTCCTTTGCCTGGATTTTTTTTAGTCTCATCCAAGTAACAACAACATTAATACGTAAGCGATTGCACAAAGCATTAAACATTTTTTTTTTATAAAAACTATTACGTCTTAACAAATTATTAATTGGAACACATCCCCAAAGTAATTAAACTAAACGGATTGTTTTTATACACGCAAAAAAATATTATTTTTACAACTATATCAAATAAAAATATAGAGTTAAAATGGAATTTTTTAATGTCTATTGGGAATTTGAAAAGAAACGCTCTCTTGTGTGGATAAGTAGTTCCATGGAAAATCAACATTTACCACTTATTTAACGCAAAGGAAATGCGTTTGTTTTTGTAAGAAATATTATCTAAACAAAAATTCAGTGCCATTTTTCTAATTGTTTCTAAGCAATATTTTCTTCTGTTAAATGGCTGTTTTAAGAGAGCATTTTTTAAAATTTTATCTATACCATTTACCATACTCATTTCGTGATATTCATACATATATATATATATATATATATATATATATATATATATATATATATATATATATATATATATATATATATATATATATATATATATATATATATATATATATATATATATATATATATATATATATATATATATATATTAATGATTTAGACTCGAGCGCCGCCACTCAGTCACCAAAATAACGACCTGATCTTTTGTTTTCTGTTCTTCAAGTTCAACGAGAACTGAATGTTCTTAAACATATACAACGCTCTTCTTTCGTTATATTGTTCTTTATCTAAATCTATTTGAAAAGTAGGACATCACTTGGGTACCAACATATTTTATGAATCCTTTTCAAATGGCACTCGAGTGTTTTGCCCTCAAGTCACCCAAATAACGGCGTGTTATTTCTTTTTCCTTCTCTGTTTTTCAAAATAACAGAGGACCAGATGTTCTTAAATTTAGAAACTTATTCTTATATAATTTCTATTAAAGTGTGTGAGATACACACTTTAATAAAAATTATTTTTGTTCTCAAGGAGCACCAAGTATGTGGGAGATCTAAACATTTCTTCAGATTGAAATTCCAATCCCAGTACCTGCTTTTTGTTTTAAACATTTGACAAATATTGTAAACCACAAAATATATGTTTGGCATACTGTGTAATGTTCCTTTGATTTGGTAAGTTTAGTTTGGTTTTGTTAATTAACGTCGCACTAGAGCTGCACAGTGGGCTATTGGCGACGGTTCGGGGTTAATCTCGAAGGAAAGACCCGGGAACACATACACATTCACACACATTTATACATGCACCTCGTTATTTTAGAACCATGGTCAGATGACGAGGAAACACCTGAACTGGCACCCAACGCCTTCAATAGACGTCGGGACTTTGGACCCCGATCAGATTTATCGTGCACCAGTCCCGTATACACGCCAGTATAATTTGTTGGATATTCTGGACGACTTTCTAGTATTTTTGTAGTGAAACTGGCAACCCTCCGATCGCTAGATCACTACTTTTTTACTTTTCTATGTCAAGTCCATTTCCCGGATTCGAACCACCAATCCTCTGATTAGTAGCTAAACGCCTTACCAACTGAGAAACTGGGGCTCTTTGATTTGGTAAGGGTACATACTCGGAGTCGCATAGTGAACACGATAATTGTAAAATCCTGAATTGTCATGTATAAGTACTATTCATCCTCAAAAAGTGCACATGAGGCTCGGATTTATAAAATTTTATTTAGTTTTTTAAATGTGATTTAATAGTATCAGAAATATAACACATAAAAGCATCTTTTAAAAACATATTGCCAAGATTCTAAAACAGGCCTTTATATGTTACTCGATAGAGTGCGGGACTTCGAAACAATAAATCGCGGTTAGAGTTCCAGATGGGGGCATTTAATTAAAAAAAATGTATATTCCTTAACGGGCTCCCCAGGAACGCGAGGCTGAGCAGCTGAGTACAGAATACCGGTATACAATTCGCATCCAATTCCGGGTGTGCCTGGAAACAATTACTGGCCAACGGGGACGGAATGAAACTTTGTTAAATGAAAGTGTTTCCTTTGAATGAAACACTGCGAAACTGCGTTTCATTTGCCGCTCTTCAGGGAAGTTGCAATTATTTTGATGTGTGAACATCTGTTGGAGACTTCTTTTTGTGTTTATTTTCTTTACATTAAATAAAATAGACAATAAGAAAAATACCATTGAAATCAGCGTATTAAAATATTTTTATTCTTTATGCATTACCCAAAACAAATATTTAGAGACGAGATTAAATTTATATAAAAGGGCTGATTGATATGTTTATGACTTTTAAATAGTCTAACAATTTTACACTTTAATTGAAAATGGGGGAAAATACAGATTTTCCCCTTTATTTTAATAAAATATTCATGTGTTAGGAAATTTTCTTTTACATAAATTTTATTAAAATTTCTTTACGGATGTTTGTTTCCTTCAATGATGAAAGATAAAACACGATGCGACTTGAATTGTTTGAATAATGAAACTATTTAATCAATACAAGATTATGCATATAAACACACTTATAGAGAGGTTCATCTTGGATTTCTTGGTAGCCATGTTTTAAAAAAACGACTCTAAGGAAATCCAATCTCGACCGCGATTTGCCGTTCTGAAACAAATAGAAGGTCCACTTATCGTCATGAATTCCGTGCTGTATATTTCCCCCCTTTGATCCGAAAGCGTAAATAAGCAATAACCCCCTCTGAACTACTATAGGAAAAACATTAAAAATCAAGAAACTCTAAAATAAGAACACCTAATATTGGCTTTAATAAAGTATCTCTCTATTTTAAAAATAAGTAAGCCCTAGGGGGGAAAAGTAAGTATTAGGGGGAATTTTCCGTTCTTTCAATGTTATTCAGATCGTATCTCAAAATGTAAAAGTCCTAAAATTACGAAATTAAGTGAATTTGTTAAGAAATGTTTGATAAATAAGAAGAATATATTTTTGTTAAAATACTGTTATTAGTTTATAAGTTATTTAATATTAAAGTCGTCGTTGATCAAATTTCGCTTACAACTAATTTTGTCCGTCGAGTTTCTGAAATACTGTTAAGAGGAGAGATCCAATTTTTTTAGGGAGTGTATAAATAGGTTTGAACTGGAAATCCAAGTAAGCATTTTTTTAAATTCGAATTAGTTTTGGATTTATAAATTTTTGAAACATTTAAACACGCTCCACTTTTTGAAGTTTTTTCACCCTCATTTTTGAAACGTGATTTCTAAATTGCTATAAGTCATTTAAAATTACATATTCTCTTATTCAAAAAAATATATTAATGTTCGTTAAAACTTCTTCTTTCTGATGTTATAAAGATTATATTTCTAACTTTACAATTAAATTAGATATGGTCAATTAAGATAGGTATAAAAAATAGCGAAGAAGGATAAAAATGTCGGATATTTCGAGAAAATTTTAATTTGCGACTTTTTGTCTCATTGTTCCGCTTGCATCTCAAAAAGTAAATGTCCTAAAATTATGAAATTATGCCAGTTTATTAAGAAATGTTTGGGTAATAAGATGAATATTTTCTTTTTTCAATACGATCAGTATATTAGACGTTATTTTATGTTAAAGTCATGATATTAGAAAATTTTGAAAACAATTCATACATTTTTGGATACTTGTCTTCCAATTTTCAACAAAAAAATAAATAAAAAATTAGGGATATAGTTTAAACTATTGGCTACAAATGATCCAGAGCGTTTGTGAAATTTCGATTTAGTTTTGTAGTTATAAATTTTTAAATAATTGACGAAATGTCTGAAAAAATCGTCAATTATACGGGTAAAATTTTAAGTGATAAATTAAAACTGCTCTAAATAGTTCAAAAGTATACTTTTTTCCCGTTAAAAAAATATAGTTATGTTCGTAAAATCTTTCTTTCTTGAATGGTATCAATACTGAAATTCTATCTTAAAAAATAAATTAGATGTAACTATTTATGTGAAGTACTATAAATATTATTAAAAGATACTCCGGAAGGAAATGCCAACATTGGCAAAATGCCAACGTGTATTTCGCTGCCAACGGCGAATTATTATTAGCGCCAATTCTCAATTATCTTACTTTATATAAATATAAGTTGGCGATGAAGCCTATTTATTCTTGGCGCGTTTATGCTGTTGTTTGTTTATACATGTTTCGCTTTTCAATGAGCACAATTGCGTTGAAGCAGTTCTACAGTTGAGTTTTTCCAGTTATGGGGGGGGGGGGATTGGGGGGAAGCATGCCCCCCCCCCCTCTCTAAACTTGAAACCTTAAAAGTTGGGAATTTCGAGTTTTAAAAATCTCTGAGTTGGGAAAATTTATGCCTCAGGCAAATTAATATTATTAGCAAAGGAAAGCGACGGACTACTAGAAATTGCCCAACTTTTATTAAGATGAAACTTAAATTAGACCTCAAAACGGACCACTGCATTGGAACATGCGTGCGACAATTCAATACTTTCGAAAGAACTGTTTAATATTACCTATAAAAAAGCTGAAAATGTCTTATAAGTTGGAACTGGGAATTTTTTTAGCACTGTTGTGTTGTGCAATTTCGAATAGGTAGGTGTGGTCTGGTTAAATAACGTCACACTAGAGCTGCACATTGAACTACTGGCGTTGGTTCGAGCAAAGTGCCCTTGATTTGTTATGGGTACGTATTTACTTACTACATCAAGGACGCTTTGGTTCGAGGCCTTTCTCAAAGAAAAGACCCGGGAACGATGCCTCATATTGTTAACAGTGGTCAGATAACGAGGATAACACTTCAGCTGGTACCCGATGTCCTTAGGTTGGGAATTTTGAATCGTTCAAGTTCGGAATTTCGGATCGTTAAGTTGGGAAATTTCTTGTCTCAACATACTAAAAATAAATTTGTGTGACGGCACTGCCAGTAATAATTTATATAACTAAAAAAAGTATTGTTGTTAGGACACATTGTCATTGCCTACAGTGTATGAAACCGGTATTGGTTTGCGAAGCAAACTAAAGAGGATTGCGTAGCAATCCTCCGGGGGTTGGTGGAGCGTTAGCGGAGCAGGGGGCGGAGCCCCCTAGTTTTTTAAAAAAAAACAGTTCATTTATTGAAGCTCATGTCTCTCACTCTTATTACACATCCAACGGTACAATTAACCCCTTCCCCACAATTAGTTCTTCATTCTTAGAACGTTTCAACTCATTTAAAAATATGCTATTATTAATATTCTTGAAATTTTGTGGTATATTTTCATACAAAACGCCTTTATATTCGATCTCGTAAATAAAAAATTAGGGCACAAATATAAATTTTTAAATTAAACTTTTCAAACAAATTTGAAAGTAAAACTTTTGAATGCAACGTTCCATATATTATAAAAGATAAAAACTTTTGTTGTTACATGGGCATTAAAGAAGGCGTTGAACTTCTATTATGCACTTAAAATCACTCGTGGTAAAACAGGGCAGAATAAATTCTGTTCGTACTCTATTCGCTTAAGCTAAATATTTATGAGAAGAAACACAAAATGTCGCCTTCCTGTTCAACCTCCCCAAGAAGTATTCCCCACGCAAATCTAAAGTATAACTGAATTTTGCATTTCCAAATTTAAATACAAAAGAAAAAAAGACTTCAAGTTTATTCCTCTCAGGTGGCAACAGTAGAACACCGCTCGTCAGTGTTGCCAGTGATAAATGAGGAAATTCCGCAAATTTGATTTCGAAGCGGTGTTTTGTAGGGAGAGTTGCGATGCTTTCGTTCTGAGTGATTGATTTGTATTTGATCAGGAGAAAGGAATTACCCGAACTTGATGTCACGGAAGAAAAAAGAAAACACGTGTATAAATAGGGGGAGGTGTCTGCTTTCCCCGTGTATTTATCGGATTAGCATTTTCTGCTCTTTTGCGGGTTAAATTGACAGTTAGAAATGCACTTACTTTTGCAAGCATCCATCTTTATTCGAATTGATTGGATGCTACACATTCCACGCTGTGCAGACATTATGGATCCCATTTCAGTGTCTCACTCAGCACTCTACCGATAAAAGAGGAGATCCTTTATCCCGTAGGACTGCGGTGGTCGAAGCGGTAAGAGTATCGAACTAATAAACGGAGGGTTGTGGTTTGAACTGGGACGCGAGAGTGCAGTAATCGTAAACCGAAAGTCGCCAGTTTTGTTCTTCATCGCCCTTTAAAAAACATCTGCTGTGGCCGAGTGAAAGGTGCACGTTAAATAGGCCGTGGTCCAAACGTCATCACGTCAGCATCAGGTATACGTTGGGGTGACAGCTCAGATGGTGTCCTTGTTATGTGACATATTATCTTCTGACCTCGTCGTTAAATAAAAACTTCTTAACGCTTGGTTTAGCGGTTTTTTAAAAAGCCCTTGAAAATTCAGAGAAGAAAAAAAAATACTCGGAAGGTTTTGGTACATTAAGTACTTTACTTAATCTTCGAAACTCCAACGAAAATAAAGATATTTTATGGATAGAAAATAAACTAAAACATAAACCCAAATACTACCCAACTCTCACAGTTTGCAGTACTGGAGACATTTCTACACGGACCTATTTAACACGCGTTAGCGTTTACAGGTGACTATGCGATGGATGGATGCAAACTTCATGGTTTGCATTTACCCATCTCAGAGCCACCTGAAAAAGAAAACGCGCGTAAATAATGTCACTATAGAATGGTAGACGTTATTTACGCTCGTTACCTTTTGTAGATGGCTCTGTGATTGGGGAATACAAACCACATAGTTTGTATATACCAATCACAGAGACCGACGCAATTAACGCGCGTGTTTAACGTCATGTGTAGAAAGGGCCTGATTTCCTACTCCCAACAACGTGGCAAGAGAAGGAAAAGAAAAAAAGCTTTTCTTTGGTGGCTTTTCATTTGGTAAACATTCCCGCTTCCTCTCATTTCTCTTGTAAACATAAGAGGGACCTCCATTGATTTTCCTGATCAATATTTCATTCGTTGAAGCGTCTCTCTCACCTCCTAAACACTATACCCCCCGCCAATGTTGTTCACACAGATTAGGTAGAAAGGAGATTTCGGGGAGATCGCTTCCACACAACAGGCTTTTACAGTTTTTATCTTTTGACGTATCCAGGAATCCTCTGTGACGCTTTTGGTGCGATCCGTTCCGACACTAGGACTCCGTGGAAAAGTCTCTCTTTGGGTAGGAAATCTGGCAGCGCCGAGAACAGTAAAATCTTAAAACAAAGCACGGTATGCACGGCGCGTGGATGAGGGCCCGCGGAAACGAAAAAGTTTGCGTATCTTTCTTCTCTGAACGAGGTTTCTGGTGGTGACTCAATTCTTTTTCTGTACTCTGCCGAAATGACCTTTCCCTCATGTCCGTGCTCCGACACAGACGCACTTCATTTTTCTGAATCGTATGTGTTAGAGAAAGAGTGAATTTCTGTGAGAATGGATGAAGACGTACTTTACAAAAAAATCGATATGATGTCATACCTACAAATAAACAGGTAGAACAATAAATCTGTCTAAAATTTTGACATGTTCCCTTCCTTTAGGGTGCGTTTTTCTTTCCACGCAGATTGTATCAAGATGACAGATTCTATTCAAATACAAAACAAAAATAGTTCATTCATTTAATTTGAAATTCTCTTTTTAACCCAGTCTCCTCTTTGAGCATCACCTTTAACCCTTTGCACTCCGAAGGCGCCAACATAACAACCAGTTCTTTTGTTTCCCTGTTCTTTAAAATAAACGAGAATAGCAGGATATTGTGTTTAGAACATCAATCTTTTTTGCAACTTGTTCTCTTGCAAATACAAAACAGATTAGGATTTTTTTTTTCCTTTATGAGTATAAAAAAAATATGTGGAAAAGAACGTAAAGAGGAATAACTGTTCCATAGAAAGAACACAAATCGCAAAGTGTTCGTGGAGTGCAAAGGGTTAAGTTGCCAAAATAACGGCGTGTTATTTGTGTCTTGTCTGTTCTTCAAAATGAAAAGGAACGACCTACTCTAAGGTTTGGAAAATCCTTCTCTCACGACCTTTCATATAGAAATCGTATTTTATCGTCAAGAAGCGTGATCGAAAACTTTCTTCAGATTGAAATGTTTCACAACCGATCTAAATAGACTGAAGTTAAATATTCAGGATCATGCGTAACTGTTTATTTGTATTCTTATCCACCCTAAAAGCAAAAAGAACATCTCTTTAAAAAGAACAGGAACCGTTTCATAGAAAGAACATAAATATCAAACATGTTTCACAAAAAACATGTTCATGCAATAGTTCTTTTTCTTCTGGATATGCGAGAAAAAAAAAACTGCCCAAGCAATTACAAACGGCAAAACGCTTCATTTCTGAAAGATAATCCCGACTTTGTGTGGTAATTCAATAAAGATCAGAACTAAATAACTTTGCACAGAGTGACACTCGGCAGCAGGGAACGAAATCGAGCATCCATCCCTCACAGATGTTCCTCCGATTGAGATGTAAGAGGTCGAAAGAAACAAAATAGCGGCTTCTTCAATCCCACAACCCAAATAAAAGAGTCGCAGGAGCTCACACAGAGTATCTAATTGCTCGAGAAATCTTTACTTAAATAGTCTTCCCCAAAAACAACACACACAAAAAAAATACATATATCGTCTGAGAAAACGGTTTTCGTCGGTGGCATCGATTGTCGGCGGAAAGAAGTGAAAGGAAGGGAGCACCAACTCCAACATGTCAAGTTCGTTAATGAGTTTTTAATCGAAGGTTTTTTTTTTATTATTATTTCGCTCCCGCTATTGAAAGAAAACGCGAACAACAACAAAAAAAGAACTCTCTTTAAGTTTCCCCTTGTTGTCGGTTCTGTCTGCTTGTTGTAATTCCTTGTAAGCTAAACATGGAAAATAAATTCAGTGTTGGCGCAGTTTTTGTCTTCGGCTACGTTTTTTTGTGCTCATTCCAGGAATTAATTGCTTTCGGTCGATGTCGATTAAGTCGGGAAGAGATTTCGATATTTTTATTTTGTTTTTTTTAATTGCCCTGCGTTGGTTTTATTTAAGATTTTACGCAACAATAGATAAAATAAATTACTTTTGCATTCTGCTTTTGAGGAAATCAATCGGAAAGATGTAAGTTTAAGATAAAAAAAATAATGAAACTTTTTTAAGTTAAAAAGACTTATGTATTTACTAAATCGAATGTTCTTATTTAAATTTTTAAACATAATATTTCACAAACTTAACTTTAGATAAGTTTTTATAGTTTTTGGAAGTATGAGGTAAGGTGGATGTGTGTAGTATATTGGAAATTAAATAGAAATGACACGGTGTTAAGATTTATGCTTTGATATCGTTATTTTTTTTTTTTTTAATATGTCGTTTAACAGAGTATATTTCGGCAAAAATTACATTTCTGGCTGATTTAAATCAAATCCGACACTCGATTTATATCAGTTTACAAAAACAAAATCTTGTAATAGTCTGATTCATAAAAACTTTTATATATAAACTAGAAAAGTTGAATTATTTACCAAAATTCATGGGTTTTGTATAAAAAAGAAAAAATTTAATACATTCCAATGAAAAATTAGAAAAAGACTACCCTTTTTAGATTTTCTTCAATGATTTGAAAGGTGGGGTAAAATGGGTAATCGAATTATTAATGCTAAAGAATATGATATTAAAAAAAAATTTACGATCTTCGAAAAAAGCGCAATATTTTACAAAAATAAGATTTTGAAGCTTATAAGTAACAAAACATTTCTACAATATATGTAACACTGATTTTATATGTTGATACCATTTGAAGTGTACCCGGCGTTGCCCGTGCTCTACCCAGAGTGCAGGCCGATTTCTTCCTAGTTGCTCCATCTGGCGGCTTTAGTAACAAGTTCTTTCTGCTTTAAAGGGTGGGAAGAGGAATGGGATTGTTTTTTCAAAATCTCATGTAGACTGAGACCTTCTTCTTGTTTTAAAGGTCAGGTGTACAAAATTTTCTAAAGCTCGGAATAAAAATGTAGATTTGTATCAAAAACGAAGTCACAGACAATCTTCTTTTTATATATATACATATATATATACATACATATATACATACATATACACATACACACATATATATACATATATATATATATACATATATATACATATATATATATATATACATACATATACACATACATACTTACATACATACATATATACATATATATATACATACATATACACATACACACTTACATACATATATATACACATACACACATGCACACACACAGATATATATATATATATATATATATATATATATATATATATATATATATATATATATATATATATATATATATATATATATATATACACATAGAGATATATATATATGATATATATATATACACATAGAGAGAGAAGTATGAAAAATTCGTACTATTTTGATCCTGAATGTTTTAAAAACAATATTTTTTTTAAAAAACATTCACTATATTGTGTTGAAAAAATAAAACACATGAACCCTTGGCAATGTGTATATTTGGGATCTTTGATATCGTAATGACTCCTTATGTCGAAGGAGCTGTCCCACAGTCAGTGGAGTTCGAGGGCGGAGAAGCCCCCTTCCCCCCCCCCCCCATGTCGTGGATTTTCGTAGAACAACAGGGTTGGTGTCATTCGTTTCAGTAACAGAAGATTTTCAAAAGTAATAATGTATTGCATGTCTAGGGGTACATCAGAAAAACATGTATTCGATTTCGTGTATTATCTCTTGAATTGAAGAGGAGCGACGACCGTGGGAATGGAAGAGTACTCAACACACACCACTTTCCCCGAAAAGGTCGGTTCGAAAGCTTAGTAGGGACCATTCACGTTGTTGGTGAAATGTTATCGCCTAGTTAAAAAATCCGATTGTGGCTCTCTGATATAGTTTCTTTTCAAAATTCGATTGAGTCTTTAAAAAAATACTCTTCTCGTAACAATCATTTCAAGACATACTTCTGGGCGAAAACATCCAAATCGAATCTTGTCAAAGAATATTGACAAAAGCGGAAAAACACGTGTCCCGTCATCCATCCGTTCTTGAAATCGAATAAAAACGCGATTTCTAGTCGGAAAATCCACAAAAGAAAACTTCCGAAAACTGATTTCATTTTACCTCCTCCTCCTCCTCTTCATCCCGGCAAGTCACGTTTCTCTTCAGCGACAGAGAGATAGTTTCTTTTTTCGATTGGCAACATAAAAACAAAATCCCCCCCCCCACCCCCGCCACCACCACTCTCGGCGAGCGATTCGCCCGATTTGGCGCATTTGAAGATCCACTTGGAAGTTTTGATCGCGTTTTTGATAACATGACTCATTGTGGTACTTTTATAAATATATCATCACATCCGTCTAGTATATCATGATTTTTTTTATTGTGGCAGATATCTCTTTATTTCTTCAACTATCTTCAGTGACATTGTATCAGCAATAATAGAAAACGGAAGCAAAATACATGATGACCAATATAATCAATAATTTGGTTATTTTATATATGTCATTAAGATATTTATTAATTTCAGAAACGTTTACGCAGAATGAATCACAAACAACAGCGTAGCGAATAGTTTCCTGCACAATATGTCAAAAGATTTCATCGGTAAATATTTGTTTGAAATATTCTTATGTCATGGAGGCATTCAAAATCTGGTAGGCTTCCAGCAACTTCAGTATCCTTTTCAGCGCACCAAATTCTAGGACGTCGATTCAAAGGATTTTCTTCGTCACTTTCGAAGGCAGTCTCTCCATCGTAGTCGATGCATTCCCTCCCTCTTCAAATCGGGGAGATGTTTCGAACGAGGAGTCATCTGCATCTTCTGAATCCGATATTTCAAAATCTTCCAAGTCTGAAATGTCATTGTGCTGTCTCTCTGCAATCATTAGACCTTTTTTGCATTTTTTTTTTTAATTTCATTGTAACGTGGGCAATAAATGGTTAGGTCAATACTATTATTTAAATAGATAATTGTACACATATGTGTACGTTTATAATTTCTTATAAAATAGAATTAATATTACAGATAAGGTTTTGAAATTAATACAATCATTGAACCTGACTGTATTTCCCATGCCTGGTATTATATTTATAGAACATTCACGATATTCTTCCAATAATCAGAAGAACTTTGACACATCAAAAGTACAGTTGCAATATTTCCGAAGTAGTGATTCTCAAGTAGAAAAAAAATTGCCAATGCTGTCATCCGACGAGTTTCATTGTTTCTATTGTTAAAAGCTTCTGTAGTGAACACTTGTTCAACCTATTTGATTTTCACTTAGAATAATAATAATAAGTGAATAAATATCAGCGTCAGTGTCTCTGAAGAGGTTAAAGTCAGAAAAAATGGAATGTCATGGCAGAGTATCTGTTTGGCAGATCCATTCAGACACTGCAATTACGTGAGAAATAGCTCGATTGTTATAAATCTGTGTTCGTTTGATTAGAAATCAAGTTCCCCGATGCGTGCAAAATCTTGAAGTAAAGCAAAACACGGACTGGACGTGGATGACTACCCCTTCGGGATATATTAATACGAGCTCGTTGATCAGTGCCCCGTAGCCTCCCTCCCTCCCTAAAAATTAAATTTTTATTAAATCTTTAATAATATGTTTTCAATATAAAAATATTTGAGGTAATTGTGTCTTTTATGAGTTGGAAAAGAAACTTAAACAAAAATAAATACTTAACTTTGATTATGGAGTTTAACTTTAAAAAAATATTATGATGTGCCTAAACTACATTTAATATATACATTTAGACAGTTTTTAGCAAATACTTGAACGTGGAATGAATGTTCATAACAAAATTGTTTAACATAAATAAGTTAGCAAAAATATCAAATTTTAAACTTAAATTTTTCGCGCACACAAACACTTAAACTATATTTAAATCTGAAAACGTCATTTCTAAAATATTTAACACGAAAAGTCTAACAAAAATAACTTATGTTTTCATCAAATAGGCAGAAATGTCAATATCTAATTTTTAAAAAAATACATGTTTAAAAGTACAGCAAACTGACGAACATGAACAGTTTTGAAATGTTGCGTTTTTGTGATTTGCAGTTCGGCAACCCTTTGCATGAGAACTCGCCAAACCACGATCTCGCGAACTCACGTTTCGAGACGAGATGGAACGTGGTTTTGAGCACCGTTTCTTTCTGAGAAATAGGAACAATTCCAAACATAAGAAAGGAATATAAATCTTTTTTTAGTTTGTTTTTTAGGGTTTTTATGGAAGGATTCCCTTTGTCCTTGTAACTCTGTTACTTATGGCTCTCTGCTATTTACGATTGCCAGTTAACTGTAACCTTGACTGAGGATGGAGAGAGATAAAAGTTGGGTTTTGTTTTTCCCCCGATTGAGCGTTCTTGTGAACGGATATAGTTGACGCTCAGATATTACAAGAGTCGTCCAAAAATATGCACAATATCCACCGGTGTGTGTGCAAGACTTATGCACGTTAAGTCTGATCGTGGTCCATCCAAAGTTGTTATTCAGATCAGGTGTGCCCGGTCATCTGAGGCAGTGTTCCCGGATCTTTCCTCCGAGAGAGACACGAAACCACCGCCCGCTGTGCAGCTATGGTACAGCATTTCTTTCCACAAACCATCCTCGACTGCTTGCGACATGGATTAGGACTATTTCGCTATCCGTGTTTTCTCGATCGTCCTTCAAAACGTGTTCCAACCAACCCGTACACTGAAAGCGATATAGAGAACGATTAATCGCAATGTCTTCAAAGCTTGATTTGTGCGATTAATAAAACTTTTACGTTCTAATTATTTGTATTTAAACTTGTTTTTTCGCAGCTCTAAAATTTCTCAACACGTATGAAACTGCAGCTTGCAAAACTAACTAAACGTATTAGAATAGCAAAGTGTTTATTTGGCCTAAAACAAGGCCGTGACTCACGTGACCATTCGAGAGCTGACGTCATCATTAGCGGGCCAGAGAGAGTAGGCCAGGACGCATATTACCTTCCTTTACCTAATTAGTAGTACGTGCATTAGTCGAGAACCGTGATGGGTTTATGCGATCACGTGAACAGGGACGTCATTTCGGCAGACAAAGGGAAATTTTGCTGGAGTTCTGCAAAGCGCGCTTTTTATCTATAATGGAGCTTCCCGAATCTTTTATTGATCTCATGTTGTTAAGGGATCAGTAAATTGTATTTCAATACAAAGCAACATGAAAGACATAGATGGTTGGAAATTACAGAGAAATATCAAACACTCAGTTGAATACAAGGAACATTAATATCGCATAAAGTCATCTTTTTGGTACAGTCTGTGTATTTTAATGTGTATTTTTGCGGATATATTTATTTGGGTGATATTCGGTGCAGATAGATATGAATTGCTGACTATTGAATTGTCATTGAATAACGTAAGTATGATAAGTTTCAAGTCGATATGACATTTGGAATGATGTTAAAATTGTGTTGCAAGATTTGAAGTTAAAGCAACAACAGAGTTAGTTTAGTAAAAGCGTGTAAAAAAAGCAAGTTTTAAAAAACACAATTCGAACAATTAAGTATACCTAGAATAAATAATGCATTTATTTTGAAAGATTGTTTTCTCTTCAAATTATATTTGAGGTCAACAAGATTTATTTTCTTTGGCAATATATTATATTTAAAAACGTGGGTAAAAATAGAAGTACTTCCTCTTTGAAATCTATAAGCAGACAAAAAAAAAAGAACACTCAGAAAAAAAAAGGGTGAAATAAGATTTTTTTTCTTCAATAAAATAAATAAAACAGTATCGTTAATAAATAATGCAATCTTCGCCTGTCGCATCGATGTCACTGATCACGTGATCACATCAACCAATCACGATTCCCGATTAATGGGCATACTATCAATTAGGTAAAGGAAGGTGAATATGCGGCGGCCATCATGACATTTCCCTGCTTACGACTACGGGAATTTAATTGTGGGCTTCTTTGTGGGTTAACAATCAGCATGTTCGAAACGTCTCACTGTCCTCTACACGATAGGTCTTTTTTTCCTCGTAAGATGATTGCTCGTTGAGTCAGAAGAATTCTACCTGTGCCGTTTTTTAGTTACGACTCTGTCCGGAGAGGTACCCAATACCGACTTTACAGACGTATTCACGTCAAAATTCCACATGCTTGTATAAGGGATTGGTGCACGTTAAATAGGATCGTGGTTCAATGCTCTGGACGCCTATTGAAGTTACATTGGATGCTAACTCAGACGTTATCACGTGATCTGACTGGTTCTAAATTAACGGGGTATTTTGTGTGTGTTGCCTGTAAGTGTCTTTGTCCCGAAGATGAGAATAAATGGATTATATTCGGGACAAAGAATAGCGGAAAAGCAACCTTAATTAGGCAAACAAAAATACCTTAATCACCAAATAAATTAACGCCAATTGCCTGATTGATTGATTGTTGTTGCGCATCGCAGTTTGTTCGACTCCTCGGTCGTCCAGTCGCGAATGCATCAAGAATATTCTTGAATACTCAGCAAATTCTCTACATATTTCGCATGTGCTATCCTAACCGGTTTTCTGATCGCTGCATGGATATTATAGATATTACATACACACCCCATTCGCTGTGCCCTGAAGTCCCATCTCGGTTGTTCCAGCGGCGATCCCCCCCCCCCCCCTCCACTGTCCGCGACGTGCATTAGGATTATTAAGCGATCCGTGTTTTCACGAGAGCTGAAATCTCGTCACGTCCACAGACGCTTCATTTTGAACGGGAATACGCAATTTCGGCGGCCTCATTAACCGGCAAAAGTCGCGTTTTCAGAACGAGCGAGGGAGGAGGGGGACCACAATCCCAACTCAATCGCCTGAAATGTCCTCACCTATCGTTCCACATCATTAGTGTGTCCCCCCCCCCCCCTCCCTCAGCCATTGTGGAGCAGAGCTCTCGGAATGAAGGCAATTGGAAGGTCGCCAAGGGGACCAAAACTTCTGTAAAAGTTCTTTTTCATGTCTGACCTGTGTGAAGGGAATAATTTTTTTTTTTAGCAAAGGTTTTCGAATATCGGAAGGGGTCATTCATCGTTCGATGTCGGAGGGGGAGTTGGAGTTTTCGCGCATCAGAAGTTATTAATGATCGTTCCCCTCGTCGCATTTCACATGCATCGGATCTTCCGCAGAAGTCGTTTCCGTTCCTTCCTCATGTCCCCAATTCCGTCGTTGGATGTTTGTGCGTGGTCCGTACTTTGTGCCGTGCGCCTCAATCGATTTCGACACGGCTCACGAACCCCTGGCACTAAGTTGTCCGCGGCACTAAGTTGTGCACACGTTCAACCCTTTGCACTCGGCAATAGCCCAATTGCGGCCGAAGTGGTGCAAGTTTACCATATTCTCAAAGAAGAAAACATTTGTTTATCGCCCAGACAAAAGGTTGCCACGGGCCGCAATTGGAACTTTCCGTTGCACTCGAGGAACATATTTGATATTTACTTTTTTTTATGAAAAAAAGTTACATGTTTGTTTCAGAGAGGTATTCTTTAGCGTGTTCTTTTTGCGTTTAGGGTGGATAATTATAAAAATAAAAAAGTGACGCGTGAAGCTGAATATTTAATCTCATTATATCCATCCCATATGGAGTGGTTTATGACATTTGTCAAACGTTAAAAAAAAAAAACGTGTTGTGAGGAATTTCAATCTGAAGGAAGTTTTAGAGCACTAAGACACCTGGCGCTTCTAGGTAACAAAAATAATTTCTATTGAAGTTTGTGAGACACAATAAATTTTAAAACTCAAAACTTTATTGTTTTCTATCGTTTTGTTGAAGAACAGGGGGGGGGGGGGGACAACACGTCTTTATTTTGGTAACTTAAAGACGACGCTCGAGTTCAAAGGTTTCATAAAATAGGTTGATACTAGTGATGTCATACTTCTGAATGGAGTAAGATAATAAAAACAAACATGCGAACGAAAGAAAAGCGTCTTGTTTTTATGTTAAAGAACATGCATTCGGGGCGTGCATGAATTAACCGAAAAATGGAATGTAGTCGATATTGCAATTCGATTCTCGGCCACAACCACTTTGAGCGTCATTACACCCTATATTAATAGTGAGGGCGATCTTCGTGAGCACGGGAACTTCCGATCCGTGGAAGTATTCCAATAAAAATGAAAATTGGGATGCTTCTTATTAATGGATTTCCAGCGGTTTTCTTTTTATTTATCTCCTCTGGAATCGCGCCAGACGGATCGGACCTCCTTTGGAATCCCGCAATCAGGAAGAAATGCGGCGATGGAATTTCTATTTGGCGGGAATCGGTGTCCAGGGGTTCGTGTTCTAGAAATCGTTAACGAGTGTTCTGCAATAAAGGAAAAAAGAAGATTCCACACATCGTCTGCTCCAAAACTTGTTGGCGTGCTCATGCCGAAGTCAGGTTGGTTGGCTGGCAGAAGGAACGTCGAACTACGGATATGGCCTATTGGCGACGGTTCGAGAACTATCTCGAAAGAAAAACCTGCAATCACTGCCATCAATTCCTTCTTCTTCGGATACACATACGACCTTCACAAACAATCGTAATGGAATATTGCCATATTGTGATGAGTGCAAATGGAGCACAAATTTCACACGCAACTACCGTTCCGACTCCAATACTTGTTGTAGTGGCACGTGGTAGTTGCAGGCTGACATTCGACGATCGATTGCAGAAAAGTAAAAGTAGAAGTACTGTGAAAATCTGAACTCCAGGGCATCTGTGTGAAACTTCGCAGTGAGTACATATTCAGCCCCATCTTTTAGTAGTGCATTGGCAACATTTATTATTGTAGAAGATGTCTGTATAAGAGACAAGAAAGTTTCTTTGCTAAGGCATCCATTTCTAGCTGCCAAAGGCATCAGTAGTGTAAAAAGGCCGCTATCAGGCCGCGGTGCTGTGAGGAATAATGAGGAATAGGAGGATCTGTGAGGAATACGAGGAGTAATGAGGCGGACGGGGATGTGGTGCTGTGAGGATTTTGGTATCAAGCCGTGGATCAGGGCGGATCTCGTCTGTCAAGCCGGGGATCAGGGGGCGTGGCCTAATGGAGATGACCAATCAGAGTCTTGTTTGAGGATGACCTCATGAACAACCAATCAGGTGTCAGTAAGTGACGTCACACGCAGGGGACGTCGTCGGGCAACAGGTGCTGATGACTCATCGCCGCCGATGGGCAAGTCGCCGATGGGCATGTCACACCGTGTCTCAACGTGTCACACCGTGTTTGTACAGGAACGGACCAATCAGGTTCTTGTGTGAGGATGACCTCATGAACAACCAATCAGGTGTCAGTAAGTGACGTCACACGCAGGGGACGTCGTCGGGCAACAGGTGCTGATGAATCATCGCCGCCGATGGGCAAGTCGCTGATGGGCATGTCACACCGTGTCTCAACGTGTCACACCGTGTTTGTACAGGAACGGACCAATCAGGTTCTTGTGTGAGGATGACCTCATGAACAACCAATCAGGTGTCAGTAAGTGACGTCACACGTTGTCGGGACAAGGTTTTACTAGTTCTGCTTGTAACCGCAAGGCGGCGCTGCATGTAGGGGAACGGACCAATCAGATGCTTGTATGAGTATGACATCATGAAGAACCAATCACAGGCCAGAAGAGGGGGCTAATTCTTCTCCGTCGTCGGTATAAAAGCGGAGGTCAGAGCCGAGCTTCTCTCAGTAGAACCTGCTCTTGCGATTACTCTAGTTTAGCTTAGCTTTAACTTTGTTTAAAATGGATATTGAAGACGTTTTCGAGAATTCGACATTGCCGTTGAATGATGAAGTGATGGCGCACATGGATTTTGGAGATTTAACAGCAACTCAATTGGATTTTAGTCAAGACCAGGAATTCACGTGTCCGGAATGCAATATGCATTTCACTAGAAAATGTAGTTTGATTCGACATCAACGGAGTAAGCATGGAGGTGTGAAATATCCATGTTCTCGGTGTTCTAAGGTATTTTCGCGAATGGATAACCTGACAAGACACCTTAAAACACACAAGCGACCTGCAGATAAAGAACCACTTGTTCTTTTAAAACGACGTCGGACCAGTGAGGATGCATCTCTACCAGGACCCTCGACCCTACCAGGATCCTCTGCTCTACCAGGACTCACGAGTTCTGATTCATATTCGTCGATATAAGAAATGTGGAGAAAAATACTATCCTTCGACTGATGGAGTTACGTTATAGCCATCTCGATTCTCCTAGGATGCGAGCCTCTCAAGACAAAGTGCTTTAGAGAGAACCCTTTTGTGGACTATTTTATTGAGAAACAAGCAAGCAATCCTGTGTCCATTTTATCGGAATCTCAACTCAGCATTAAAGACGATGACAACAAAGAAATACTTTTTGAGCTGCTTGATTCCAGTATGAAGTTTAAAAGTGAAATTACGTGCCGAAGCGGTAGAACCTATACAAGGGATGTAACTGTTACCAATGACCAATGGGAAAAGCTGTTTTCGATCGGAGACTCTGTTATGAGCTCTGCACTGCAGGGAAAAGTATCGTCGTGCTTCCTTTAAACAACTTTATGAACTGGTGGCCAAAACGTCTATTCCATACCATGCTCATGAATGTGCTTCAGTGGATGAAATTCAAAGTTCGTTGACTTATTAAGTCCGCTTTTTACGATGTTATCTCACAAAGAAATGGATTGGTGAATCCACTACATACTTTAGACGAAACTCTATTGGCCGAAAAATACAGTGAAAAGTTTTAATGCATCTGTTATGGATTTAAGACCTTATTATGTAGCGGAAGCATTTCATGAAAAATTATGTCAATTTCCATTTAATCCTGTACCTAATCATAGTGTGTTAAGTTTTGTAACCATACCATTTTTAAACTCTGTGAATATTTCAAATATGATTGAAATCGCTCAAGAAGCATTTTGTATATTTTCTACTTAAATAAATATTGTTTCATCATTCATTTCGTATTCTTTTTATTTATTTTTTTGCAAACATTAGTTACAAAAAATATTATTATAATAAAATATTAATTATAGTATAAAACAAGAAAAAAAATATTCATAGATATGACATTTTTGTAAATTGTAGTAAACTAAATTTTCCTACCAATTTAAAGGAATAGTACTTTCCGAGAAGCCGATTATATTTAGGGCGAGGATTTTGATTCACTCTCGTGGTCCTGATCATCATACTGGCTTTGCACACATGATAATTTTATATACGTAAGCAATTTTGCAAGAATGGTTTTAGTGTATAAAGAGAAAAATATATTTTATGTAACCAACTTGTGCAGTATATAATTTCGCCACATAACTATAATTAATTATACTATGGGTTTAAATAACCTTACCATCAAGTACAGGAAGGTGTACCGCGTTGACCAGGTAAATTAGCAAAGCTTTTGACCTTCTGACACGCGTACCAAGGGTATACAAAAAATGGCAGTTTGGGGTTTTATGAAAATATTATATTTATAAAATACGTTTAAATTGTAATTTATTTAGCAGATTTTAGTTCACGTGAGTGAAAATTTAAGTAATTAATATAAAAGGTGATACTTTGAGAAAGGACCTTGGGAACCAAGAACCTTGGGTTACGGTAAATTAAACTTTTTATAAAAGTTATGTATTCCTTCAATGTAATTTTACATTATACTAAGAATTATTATTGGACTAAGGGGCAACAAGTTCCCATATGAGTACATTTGAGGGTGATTGTATAGAATTTGGCGACATCAAGTATCCACAAGGGGACAATTTGAGAGGTGTATTCATAAAATTGGCGACATAAAGTATCCATAGGGATACGTTTGTAGGCTTACACATAAAATTGGGGTGAAAGCGGGGTGTGTAGTTGTACATTAGACATGAATAAATGTAAAATGAAAAAGTTTAAGTTTGAAATAAATTTTAAAAAGAATAAATGTTAAAAAAAAGTTAAAATACAATTTAAAAAGCAAAATGTAAAAAAAAAAAGCGTGAATTAAAAATTAAAAGGTTAAGTAAGAAAAAAAATTACTAAAAGTGAAAAAAAATTGTTAAAAGTGAAAAAAAAATATATATATTTATATAAAAAATATTTCAAAAAAGTTTAAGTGTGAAATAATTTATAAAACTAATAAATGTAAAAATAAAAAGTTTACGTGTGAAATAGATTATAAAAAGTATAAATGTAAAAAATAAATAAAAAGTTTAAGTAAAAAATATAATGTAAAGTTAAAAAACAGTAACTGTAAAATAAAAAAAAAAGTTTGTATAAAATAAACTTTTAAAAGAAAAATGAAAAAAAAAAGTAAAAACAACATATAAAAAAACGAAAAATATGAAGAAAAAAAAAAAAAAAAAAAAACGTTAAAAGAAAATTGCTAAATGTAAAAAAGAAATGTGTTAAATGTAAAAGATTAACCATCATAAGTTTTTTACCCGAATCGACCCAAAGCCATATGGTGTTACGGAACGTACTGGCCCCATATAGGCACAGATGCCCGTGGTGAGTTCTGTGAATGGTCTACCCACTAATCAAACGACAAGTACCACAATTATATTAAATAATTAGCAAAAAAAAAAGCAGGAAATACTACAATAGATATAAAAAATATTAACAAAGTATAGAAAATAGAACCAAAGGTAACTAATAAATCTGTATAGAATGAGTGTCTATAAATGTATAAGAGAAACCAATGTATATTTTTCTACTAAAATGTTGACACATATACTAAATTTTTAACAAATTAAGTCAAATATTTGCGAAATAGAGAAAATAATACATACTTTTTAAAATTGTATCAAATAGTCTGAGAATGGATAAAAAAAAATATCATGACATGTATTAAAAAAATTTTTAAATAATGGACTTACGTGTAACACATTAAGTTAAGAAATTTATACTTATCAAAGAAAGTAACGTAAGTCATATAAAAAACTGTAATTAAGTATAATTGTTAATTGAATATGCTACAAAATATTGTCAAATTACACCATTTTTAGTGATAGGACAAGCAAACTTGTTAAAATGTCATATAATTATCAAAAATATTATACAAAGTACAAAAAATATTGCCTATTATGTTAAAATATTATCAATAGTACATAACCAACAGATCCAAATGACCTTCTGTACTCTATGAAACATGAAAACCTACGGAGATTGACAACAATCTTGCCTCAAAAAATAAAAGCAATAGTGTGCTGCTAAGGATTAAATGTTAAGTGCACACCTATTATTGTTTATAAGTAGATGTAGATAAATAATATTGTTGAATTATTACCAAAGTGGTTTCATGTACAATAAAATGTAAAAAGAAAAAAAAAGTCTAATAAAAAAAAAAGTTTAAAAAAAAAAAGAAAAAAGTTTTAAAAAAAAAAAAATAATAATTTAAAAGAAAAAAAAAGTTTTAAATAAAAAGTAAATGTAAAAAGAAAAAAGTTTTTAAAAAAAAGTAAATGCAAAAAGAAAAAAAAGTTTAAGTGTAAAATAAAATGTAAAAAGAATAAATGTAAAAATAAAAAAAAAGTTTTAAAAAAAAAGTTAAGTGTAAAATACAATTTTAAAAAAAAAAATGCAAAAAGAAAAAATTTTAATAAAAATTAAATGTAAAAAGAAAAAAAGTAAAAAAAAAAAATTAAAAGAAAAAAAGTTAAAAAAGAAAAAAAAAGTTAAAAAAGAAATAAAAAGTTAAAAAAGAAAAAAAAGTTAAAAAAGAAAAAAAAAAGTTTAAAAAGAAAAAAAAAGTTTAAAAAGAAAAAAAAAAAGTTTAAAAAGAAAAAAAAAATTAAAAAATAAAAAAAATTAAAAAAGAAAAAAAAAAGTTAAAAAAGAAATAGTTAAAGTGTAAAATACAATAAAAAAATTTAAGTGTAAAATTACATTTTAAAAGAAAATGTGAAAATAGAAAAAAAACAGTTTAAAAAAAATTGCTAAAAGTAAAAAAAAAAAAAATGTGTAAAATGTTAAATAAAAAGACCTTAAGTGTAAAAAATAGAAGAAAAAAGTTTAAGTGTAAAATATTACTCATAATAAGCTTTTTACTCGTATCCACCCAAAGTCATATGGTGTTACGGAGCGTACTAGCCCCATATAGGCGCAGATTCCCGTGGTGAGTTCTGTGAATGGTCTACCCACTAATCAAACGATAAGTACCATAATTATATTAAAATATTAGCAAAAAAGCAGAAAATACTACTATAGATATTAAAAATATTATCAAAGTATAGAAAATAGAACCAAGAATAACTAATAAATCTGTATACAATGGGTATCTATAAATGTATAAGAGAAACCAATGTATATATTTCTACTAAAATGTTGACACATATACTAAATGTTTAACAAATTAACTCATATATTTGCGAAATAGAGAAAATGGTACATACTTTTTTTTAAAATTATATCTATAAATGGATAAAAAAAAATCATGACATGTATTAAAATAATGGACTTACGCGTGACACCTTAAGTTAAAAAATTTATATTTACCAAATAAATTAACATAAGTTATTATAAAAAACTGTAATTAAGTATAATTGTTAATTGAATATGCTACAAAATATTGCCAAGTTATTCCATGATAATGATTTAACAACCAAACACTTTGTCTTTAAATATTACGATAACGCAGTTTTAGAAACTAACATAGGCTCAAATGTGTATAATTATCATAAAATACTTCACATTATTGTTAAAATGTCATATAATTATGAAATATATTATACAAAGTAAGAAAAATATTACTTAATATGTTAAAATATTATTAATAGTACATGCCCAACAGATCAAAATGACCTTCAGCACCCTACGACACATGAAAACTTACGGAGATTAACAGCAATCTTGCATCAAAAAATAACACCAATAGTGTGCTGCTAAGGATAAAATGTCAAGTACACACCCAGTGTAGGAGATGTAGACAAATAATATTGTTGAATTATTAACAAAGTGATTTCATTAATACTAAAATAAGGTCTTTGTTACAATAATATATATATATATATATATATATATATATATATATATATATATATATATATATATTTTGAAATTAAGTTCTTATTAGTGAAATTTGTGTAATATTTTTAGACTGCTTTGTTCAATTTATAATATGTAGGTAGAATTTTTACATAAAAAAACCCTTTATGTAAACGTATTATCAAAAATATTTCACAAATTAAGAAGAAGAATACCTAAGGAAGGTCTTTGCACATGATTATAGTACAAAACCATGTGGATTTACATCAATTTTACCAGGAACAAGGGGGTCAGTATACGGCTATGGGTCAAATAGTCAATTTTTTAAAACCACATTCAGGCATTACTAACACAAATGCCTGAATGTGGTTTTAAAAAATTGACTATTTGACCCATAGCCGTATACTGACCCCCTTGTTCCTGGTAAAATTGATGTAAATCCACATGGTTTTGTACTATAATCATGTGCAAAGACCTTCCTTAGGTATTCTTCTTCTTAATTTGTGAAATATTTTTGATAATACGTTTACACAAAGGGGTTTTTTATGTAAAAATTCTACCTACATATTATAAATTGAACAAAGCAGTCTAAAAATATTACACAAATTTCACTAATAAGAACTTAATTTCAAAATATATATATATATATATATATATATATATATATATATATATATATATATATATATATATATATATATATTATTGTAACAAAGACCTTATTTTAGTATTAATGAAATCACTTTGTTAATAATTCAACAATATTATTTGTCTACATCTCCTACACTGGGTGTGTACTTGACATTTTATCCTTAGCAGCACACTATTGGTTTTATTTTTTGATGCAAGATTGCTGTTAATCTCCGTAAGTTTTCATGTGTCGTAGGGTGCTGAAGGTCATTTTGATCTGTTGGGCATGTACTATTAATAATATTTTAACATATTAAGTAATATTTTTCTTACTTTGTATAATATATTTGATAATTATATGACATTTTAACAATAATGTGAAGTATTTTATGATAATTATACACATTTGAGCCTATGTTAGTTTCTAAAACTGCGTTATCGTAATATTTAAAGACAAAGTGTTTGGTTGTTAAATCACTATCATGGAATAACTTGGCAATATTTTGTAGCATATTCAATTAACAATTATACTTAATTACAGTTTTTTATAATAACTTATGTTAATTTATTTGGTAAATATAAATTTTTTAACTTAAGGTGTCACGCGTAAGTCCATTATTTTAATACATGTCATGATTTTTTTTTATCCATTTATAGATATAATTTTAAAAAAAAGTATGTACCATTTTCTCTATTTCGCAAATATATGAGTTAATTTGTTAAACATTTAGTATATGTGTCAACATTTTAGTAGAAATATATACATTGGTTTCTCTTATACATTTATAGATACCCATTGTATACAGATTTATTAGTTATTCTTGGTTCTATTTTCTATACTTTGATAATATTTTTAATATCTATAGTAGTATTTTCTGCTTTTTTGCTAATATTTTAATATAATTATGGTACTTATCGTTTGATTAGTGGGTAGACCATTCACAGAACTCACCACGGGAATCTGCGCCTATATGGGGCTAGTACGCTCCGTAACACCATATGACTTTGGGTGGATACGAGTAAAAAGCTTATTATGAGTAATATTTTACACTTAAACTTTTTTCTTCTATTTTTTACACTTAAGGTCTTTTTATTTAACATTTTACACATTTTTTTTTTTTTTTACTTTTAGCAATTTTTTTTAAACTGTTTTTTTTCTATTTTCACATTTTCTTTTAAAATGTAATTTTACACTTAAATTTTTTTATTGTATTTTACACTTTAACTATTTCTTTTTTAACTTTTTTTTTCTTTTTTAATTTTTTTTTCTTTTTAAACTTTTTTTTTTCTTTTTAAACTTTTTTTTTCTTTTTAAACTTTTTTTTTTCTTTTTTAACTTTTTTTTCTTTTTTAACTTTTTATTTCTTTTTTAACTTTTTTTTTCTTTTTTAACTTTTTTTCTTTTAATTTTTTTTTTTACTTTTTTTCTTTTTACATTTAATTTTTATTAAACTTTTTTCTTTTTGCATTTTTTTTTTTTAAATTGTATTTTACACTTAACTTTTTTTTAAAACTTTTTTTTATTAAACTTTTTTTTTATTTTTACATTTATTCTTTTTACATTTTATTTTACACTTAAACTTTTTTTTCTTTTTGCATTTACTTTTTTTTTTAAACTTTTTTCTTTTTACATTTACTTTTTATTTAAAACTTTTTTTTTCTTTTAAATTATTATTATTTTTTTTTTTAAACTTTTTTCTTTTTTTTTTTAAACTTTTTTTTTTATTAGACTTTTTTTTTCTTTTTACATTTTATTGTACATGAAACCACTTTGTTAATAATTCAACAATATTATTTATCTACATCTACTTATAAACAATAATAGGTGTGCACTTAACATTTAATCCTTAGCAGCACACTATTGCTTTTATTTTTTGAGGCAAGATTGTTGTCAATCTCCGTAGGTTTTCATGTTTCATAGAGTACAGAAGGTCATTTGGATCTGTTGGTTATGTACTATTGATAATATTTTAACATAATAGGCAATATTTTTTGTACTTTGTATAATATTTTTGATAATTATATGACATTTTAACAAGTTTGCTTGTCCTATCACTAAAAATGGTGTAATTTGACAATATTTTGTAGCATATTCAATTAACAATTATACTTAATTACAGTTTTTTATATGACTTACGTTACTTTCTTTGATAAGTATAAATTTCTTAACTTAATGTGTTACACGTAAGTCCATTATTTAAAAAATTTTTTAATACATGTCATGATATTTTTTTTTATCCATTCTCAGACTATTTGATACAATTTTAAAAAGTATGTATTATTTTCTCTATTTCGCAAATATTTGACTTAATTTGTTAAAAATTTAGTATATGTGTCAACGTTTTAGTAGAAAAATATACATTGGTTTCTCTTATACATTTATAGACACTCATTCTATACAGATTTATTAGTTACCTTTGGTTCTATTTTCTATACTTTGTTAATATTTTTTATATCTATTGTAGTATTTCCTGCTTTTTTTTTTGCTAATTATTTAATATAATTGTGGTACTTGTCGTTTGATTAGTGGGTAGACCATTCACAGAACTCACCACGGGCATCTGTGCCTATATGGGGCCAGTACGTTCCGTAACACCATATGGCTTTGGGTCGATTCGGGTAAAAAACTTATGATGGTTAATCTTTTACATTTAACACATTTCTTTTTTACATTTAGCAATTTTCTTTTAACGTTTTTTTTTTTTTTTTTCTTCATATTTTTCGTTTTTTTATATGTTGTTTTTACTTTTTTTTTTCATTTTTCTTTTAAAAGTTTATTTTATACAAACTTTTTTTTTTTATTTTACAGTTACTGTTTTTTAACTTTACATTATATTTTTTACTTAAACTTTTTATTTATTTTTTACATTTATACTTTTTATAATCTATTTCACACGTAAACTTTTTATTTTTACATTTATTAGTTTTATAATTTATTTCACACTTAAACTATTTTGAAATATTTTTTATATAAATATATATATTTTTTTTTCACTTTTAACAATTTTTTTTCACTTTTAGTAATTTTTTTTCTTACTTAACCTTTTAATTTTTAATTCACGCTTTTTTTTTTTTTACATTTTGCTTTTTAAATTGTATTTTAACTTTTTTTTAACATTTATTCTTTTTAAAATTTATTTCAAACTTAAACTTTTTCATTTTACATTTATTCATGTCTAATGTACAACTACACACCCCGCTTTCACCCCAATTTTATGTGTAAGCCTACAAACGTATCCCTATGGATACTTTATGTCGCTAATTTTATGAATACACCTCTCAAATTGTCCCCTTGTGGATACTTGATGTCGCCAAATTCTATACAATCACCCTCAAATGTACTCATATGGGAACTTGTTGCCCCTTAGTCCAATAATAATTCTTAGTATAATGTAAAATTACATTGAAGGAATACATAACTTTTATAAAAAGTTTAATTTACCGTAACCCAAGGTTCTTGGTTCCCAAGGTCCTTTCTCAAAGTATCACCTTTTATATTAATTACTTAAATTTTCACTCACGTGAACTAAAATCTGCTAAATAAATTACAATTTAAACGTATTTTATAAATATAATATTTTCATAAAACCCCAAACTGCCATTTTTTGTATAACCTTGGTACGCGTGTCAGAAGGTCAAAAGCTTTGCTAATTTACCTGGTCAACGCGGTACACCTTCCTGTACTTGATGGTAAGGTTATTTAAACCCATAGTATAATTAATTATAGTTATGTGGCGAAATTATATACTGCACAAGTTGGTTACATAAAATATATTTTTCTCTTTATACACTAAAACCATTCTTGCAAAATTGCTTACGTATATAAAATTATCATGTGTGCAAAGCCAGTATGATGATCAGGACCACGAGAGTGAATCAAAATCCTCGCCCTAAATATAATCGGCTTCTCGGAAAGTACTATTCCTTTAAATTGGTAGGAAAATTTAGTTTACTACAATTTACAAAAATGTCATATCTATGAATATTTTTTTTCTTGTTTTATACTATAATTAATATTTTATTATAATAATATTTTTTGTAACTAATGTTTGCAAAAAAATAAATAAAAAGAATACGAAATGAATGATGAAACAATATTTATTTAAGTAGAAAATATACAAAATGCTTCTTGAGCGATTTCAATCATATTTGAAATATTCACAGAGTTTAAAAATGGTATGGTTACAAAACTTAACACACTATGATTAGGTACAGGATTAAATGGAAATTGACATAATTTTTCATGAAATGCTTCCGCTACATAATAAGGTCTTAAATCCATAACAGATGCATTAAAACTTTTCACTGTATTTTTCGGCCAATAGAGTTTCGTCTAAAGTATGTAGTGGATTCACCAATCCATTTCTTTGTGAGATAACATCGTAAAAAGCGGACTTAATAAGTCAACGAACTTTGAATTTCATCCATTGAAGCACATTCATGAGCATGGTATGGAATAGACGTTTTGGCCACCAGTTCATAAAGTTGTTTAAAGGAAGCACGACGATACTTTTCCCTGCAGTGCAGAGCTCATAACAGAGTCTCCGATCGAAAACAGCTTTTCCCATTGGTCATTGGTAACAGTTACATCCCTTGTATAGGTTCTACCGCTTCGGCACGTAATTTCACTTTTAAACTTCATACTGGAATCAAGCAGCTCAAAAAGTATTTCTTTGTTGTCATCGTCTTTAATGCTGAGTTGAGATTCCGATAAAATGGACACAGGATTGCTTGCTTGTTTCTCAATAAAATAGTCCACAAAAGGGTTCTCTCTAAAGCACTTTGTCTTGAGAGGCTCGCATCCTAGGAGAATCGAGATGGCTATAACGTAACTCCATCAGTCGAAGGATAGTATTTTTCTCCACATTTCTTATATCGACGAATATGAATCAGAACTCGTGAGTCCTGGTAGAGCAGAGGATCCTGGTAGGGTCGAGGGTCCTGGTAGAGATGCATCCTCACTGGTCCGACGTCGTTTTAAAAGAACAAGTGGTTCTTTATCTGCAGGTCGCTTGTGTGTTTTAAGGTGTCTTGTCAGGTTATCCATTCGCGAAAATACCTTAGAACACCGAGAACATGGATATTTCACACCTCCATGCTTACTCCGTTGATGTCGAATCAAACTACATTTTCTAGTGAAATGCATATTGCATTCCGGACACGTGAATTCCTTGTCTTGACTAAAATCCAATTGAGTTGCTGTTAAATCTCCAAAATCCATGTGCGCCATCACTTCATCATTCAACGGCAATGTCGAATTCTCGAAAACGTCTTCAATATCCATTTTAAACAAAGTTAAAGCTAAGCTAAACTAGAGTAATCGCAAGAGCAGGTTCTACTGAGAGAAGCTCGGCTCTGACCTCCGCTTTTATACCGACGACGGAGAAGAATTAGCCCCCTCTTCTGGCCTGTGATTGGTTCTTCATGATGTCATACTCATACAAGCATCTGATTGGTCCGTTCCCCTACATGCAGCGCCGCCTTGCGGTTACAAGCAGAACTAGTAAAACCTTGTCCCGACAACGTGTGACGTCACTTACTTTCACCTGATTGGTTGTTCATGAGGTCATCCTCACACAAGAACCTGATTGGTCCGTTCCTGTACAAACACGGTGTGACACGTTGAGACACGGTGTGACATGCCCATCGGCGACTTGCCCATCTGCGGCGATGAGTCATCAGCACCTGTTGCCCGACGACGTCCCCTGCGTGTGACGTCACTTACTGACACCTGATTGGTTGTTCATGAGGTCATCCTCCAACAAGACTCTGATTGGTCATCTCCATTAGGCCACGCCCCCTGATCCCCGACTTGACAGACGGGATCCGCCCTGATCCACGGCTTGATACCAAAATCCTCACAGCACCACATCCCCGTCCGCCTCATTACTCCTCGTATTCCTCACAGATCCTCGTATTCCTCATTATTCCTCACAGCACCGCGGCCTGATAGCGAATATTTTCTTTGGAATATTTTGGAATATTTTCTCCAATGGAATATTTCTTTTTAATCTCACCCACTTAATTATAGTATAATACTGTTTTAGTATTTATAAAATTATATAATAATATAAATACTTGTAAAAATCACATTTGCTTTTGATATTAAATGAGAGAAGACCACTTTTATGCAGTAAAAAACATTTTGAAAAGTTACTCGAATATAATTCTGAACAATATTTCTAAAGCACGCATGAAAATGTGCTCTTCCATTTTAAGTTGGCAGAAAATATAACGTCAACAATGAACAAACAAAATAAAGTGTTGTACATGTTTAAAATAGTCTTTGAACCAGTAATAAACACATTATAAAATCTTCAATATTCTATAATTGGAATATTCTTTGGTAAGAATTTACAAAATTCTGCTTAGGATAATTTATAAGAATAAAACATGGCTTTCCTTTTTAACGTTAAATGTTAAAATACATTTAACATGCCAAGTTTATTAATGTTATATTTCTTGAAAATGGACAGATTGTAATGTTAAATAAAAACATCTGTAATGCAGTTGCAATATTTGTAAGTCAAATGCAATTTTTAAATTGTTTTTTATGTATTCTTACTAAAAGTAACAAATAAATGCTTTCCCCTAAAATAAAAAATTAAGATTTCATGAATTACACTAAAATAAGAAAAACATAACTCGTAATAATTTAGACTTTTATATATAATACAGTATTTTTATTATTGACTTTGGATGGTTGCATAGTTAGGAAAATCGCAATTGGTTTAGGAAATGTTCTCTACACATAACTCATTACAAATAACAACAAATTAAACTCCGTTGCACATTAAAATTAAATGCACAATTGTATTTTAGTGTTAAGCAATTATTTTAGTAAATTTGAAATTTAATTTGGTAACTTTCTTATATATTTTTAAAAAATTAAATTTGATAACTTTTGTAAAGCAACCGTGGGGCTGTCACACGTCTCTCCTCTCCTCGGTGGTGAATGAGCGACAGTAAACCACCACATGGTGCTAATGCCTTCACCGATCGGATTTAATTGCTAGAAATGGTTCCTGTGCTAGGACAATAAGGAGCGAGGGGGGGGGGGGTTCTTTTGGTCCTATGGAAGGTCTGGAAAAATAAATGGGTTTTTGCATGTGAGATTCTGGAAAATTGAATGAATTGCTGAAAAGGGGAGGGGATTTCTAGGATGGGAAATACCCCCCTGGCCCTTAGATAGCTACATGCCTGTTTGGAACTATGGTCAAATAACTAGAACAACACCTGAACTGGCATCCCATCCATCTGAGAAGGCATTTGGTCCATCCACGATAGATTTAACGTATACCATTTCAGAAGGCGGGACATTTGTCGGACGACGAGAATTGAACTTACAACCCTCCGACTACGAGCTGACTGATATTCCCAAGACGAGGATATAAACCACCCACCACCTACCGAATTTTTCAAATATGTTTAATTAAAAAAAATAAAACTATCAGTAAAGGTTTCTCCTCCCCGTTTAGATCACGAAAGTATCAAATTCTTGTCGTGACTAATCTTCTTATGTTCGATTTTACACTGTTATTTTGTGAATTTCACTTCATTTCTCTAACCAGTAATTGTGCGAGTGATCCGTCCTGGCGTCACTGCAAACACACCCTGCAACACTCCGACCTTTGGGGGTAGGAGAGTGCGCGAAATCTTTCATTTGAAAGTTCAAATGAAAATTCCATTTCTTTGCAGTTTGTATAATAGGGTAATGAATTGCAATCTTACTGTAAAAAAAAAACGACATAATTTGACTCCATTAGAATATTAGAGGATTATAAAATGAATTTTTTTATTTAAAAAATAAGTACGTAGACATTTCTCGAAGAAGTTTTAATTCCTTAATATATAAAATATTTTCAGAGGTGCTCACTGAGGATTCAGTACAATCAGAAAAGAACAAAATAACTTTTTTGCTTAAGTATTCTGTTGAAATCTCCTTAAATTGAGTATTAATAATAAAACGTGTGTTATATTACAAAATCATATAATACATTGAGGTAATAAAGCTTTCTTAAATGAAACGAATATAAAAATTATCTAAAATAATGACATAACCATGACGTCACATGACTGAAGAAAGAACACGACAGGGGCCGTTCACTGAATGTGTTGGAATGGAATTTTAAAACGAAAGAACGAGAAGTGTGCAATTCGTCAGAATTCTTGCACCGTTTGCTCTGAAAGTCAACTGTTTTCTGCTAGGTTTGAATTTTTCAAGTCTCCGCCACACATAGGGATTAAAATGACATCTGAAAGATGAAGGGACTCAGAATATAGACGAATAGCCGCCGCCGCATAACCGAAGTAACCCAAGCCAATCTCTCCAAAGAAATATTGACTCTTTCTCGAAATTTCCCTCCCGCATTCGCTAAAATCCAATAACACTCTTTACATATGAAATCCCGGCACCTTCCACAAGAAGAAGGAGGTGAAAAAAGTAAACCCCTAAATTTCAATCGAATAAGCGGTCCCCCTCCCTCCCGCACGACCATTTCAACAAATTCTCCCTCGGAATGCCAATGGAAACGATCTTGTTACGGAAGGAACGTCTCAAAGGGGGGGGGGGGGGAGGGGGAGGGGGGGGGGGACTTCACAGGAATTTGACTCATTTTTTCATCCCCCCCACCCTCCTGTATATATGACGATGTCGACGAACTTCCGTTTTCACTCCACGTAAACGTATTTTCCACAACGAGAAATTGCTTTCCTCCTCCCCCCCCCCCCCCCCCCTCTTCTTCTTCGGCTCTTCTCCTTCACCTCTGGGGATGGAAACAGGTAAATTTCACTTTTAATCCACTAAAAATCAACTTTTAATCCACTGAGCAACTAAAATTTCACCAACTACTGATTCTTATTATTTAATGGCGTCCAACTCAGGACTGCCAAATATCTGATTTCGCTATCGTCAAAGTGAAGACGGAAACGGAACTCGCCCATTTCGCACAACCCCAATCCCTACAAAATTGCCGAATTGTCGATTATTTGTCAAACCTGGTAGCGCGGTAGGGATCCAAAGGATATTTTTAGCTCAGTGAAAGGACATAATCTAAGTTTTCTAGATTTATGGAACTATAAGTTTAATTGTATTCCCGATTGTTGCAGGCGCGACTAACCTAAAATCTACTACAAAATTCCTCGTGAAATATATTTTAAATCCATTGTTTAAGTTCATATCGTTTTTTTTTTTTTACAAAATGATAAAAGATATTTTATTTTGCTAAAAATTCATATTATTTTTAAAACCGAAAAAAATGGTTCATTTTTTTTCTTCTGCTAATAAGTAAGCGAATCTTTATAGGATGAAGGTTATTGGAGATGCACTTATAAAAGATGTTAAGTATGCTGTTTAAAGTACGGCTCCATTCGAATATGGATGCGAGTATGCATATTGGCAGAATAAAAATTCCATCTCTGAAACGACGACAGTTTGCGCTCAGAGGTTTTAAAAAATATTTTTTTTTTTTTTTAAAGAAATAAATATTTATTCAACTTTTCATCAATTGATGACGATTCGGCAACGATTTCGAAGTAGCATTTTGTTCTTCTTCAAAATCTCTATCAAATGTGACTCGTGCAGGTGTTTCTGTATATCCATCGATTCCATTTATGAAACAAAACGCTTTAAAAAAATTAAACCTGCAGTGAAAAGAATTTATAGTATCATCTGCAAAGGTTTTTTTTCCTATAAATAAAATGTCCGTCATCTCAATAAATATTCAGATACGAACTTATATTTTATTTATTTACTTCTTATGAGCATTTGAAAGTCTCTTCTAAACATGCTAAAATAAGATAAAACATTATAATCTGAATAATTATCATAAGTACACAATTCTCATATAATAAAAAAATTCACCTGTCCCTTGGTTGAGAGATTGACAGAGTAACGTAAGGAAATTACCTAAAATAAGGGAACATTAATTAGTTGTGATGAATAAATATATAAAATATTATTAATGTTTAATTAATCATTTGATAAAATTCAATACCAATTCGATGATTCCGTTAGAAACTTTTATATTTTAACCGCACATCCAAAAGACCCCAGGTAGTGCAGAGCGGGGAAACACGTAGTCTTGGGGTAGTATGTGCAGGGTGGCCATAAAGTAAAACTTCCCCTGATTAAAAGCACTTGTAGTTAAAACCAATGAATGGGACTACACCACTTTTCCTATTGAGAACATTGATGGCATCTGTCCGATCAGAAAACATCCATAATATATATAGAGATTCGATATAGAAACACAAATTAATTTAGTAATTAAACGCAAATGAAATAACCCTTCATTCATCAGAATCTGGACGCACAACGTATGCAATTTGTTGTACACACAAAAAGCCAGTACATTTAAAATAGGTCATGTGGTTCTGGTATATCGCTTATGCTATCGAATAAAGTCTAATGAGTAACTAAGTGTATCTGAGCGTTTACCGCAACTTTCTTATATATGCTATACCCGATTTCTGTTTGGGCAGCGTCAAAATCTCCCTATCGTTGATTTTTGGTACATTTTTTATCTGGAATCCACACAATATAGTATAATTCACAAAAAGCAACATCTGAAAAGAAAATTATACTTCCTTGAACAGAATAGGAAAAATAATGAATTGTTTGATTAAAATATATAAGAATTAAGCCAAAGAAGAAAGTATAAACATCGGGTGCCCATGCACAAAGAGTGAATTTAATCATTCGATTGTTTTGGCATAAAAAATAATACATTCTCAAACAATGTCCGATTCTTATTTTTTTGAAAAAGCTAAACAAAGTTATCTTGATTTCTGCAACAGTTCCACGGCCCATTTGCGGACCACTGGTTAGCCAAGAGTGGTCTCTAGGATACCTGGCTGCGGTGGTCCCGTTGTTCCTATCTTCTCTCGGAGGTGCATCTCCGATCCGATGCAAGTTCTCCGCTCTCCTCCACTCGCGGCCGAGGTGTCTCATCCCTCTCCTGGCCCGCGGCCAAAAGGGACATTCACTAAATGGATTCGGAGTCTGCGAGGATCGCGTTTGTCGCCAAGGGAGTGACAAAGTGAATGGCAGTCCTTTCACAAAAAGGGAAGGCTTTCTGACTTCGCTTTCATTAGCTCTCACGCGTATCGCTGGGCCCTCAAGACCTCAGAATCAAGGGTATCCCACCTTCACACAGGGCCCCCCTATACAACTAATATGCACATCAATTCCAAAAGTCACGGTATAGCAGTATTCGAATTTTCAATTAAGTGTATAAAGTGTCAGATGTTTGTCAGCGTAGTCTTTTGGAATCTTCAGCCTCTGGTGAAATTTGAAATAACTGGATGATGGCTGCCTGGCGTGAATCAACGGAGTAGTTTGAAAGATGAACCGTAAACGAAGCACGAGGCGCAGCCTTTCGGAAGTTGTCGAGGCTTTGAAGATTTCTCGATCCACAGTGTGAAGGGTGCACCGAGAGCACCCCGCCGAAAGCGTTGTCTCTCTCTCTCTCTCTCTCTCCCGCAAAGGGGAAGCTCAGTGCCGCATCGGCTGAATGACGGTCTGAGAGGAGCAGCGTCCGTGCAAACAAGCGAACGACACTGCGTCGTTCAAGAAGAGTCATCTCTGCATCGAAATCTGGCTCCAATGGAATATGGCAGTAAAATAGCGACTCGAGCGTCTGTACTCCGTGCACATTGTTAACTTCAGCTTTTCACATGAGCTCGCGATCCCATGCAATTGACCCTAGATGACTGGAAGGGGGTAGCGTTGTCCGATGATCCACGTTTCCAAGTTGGTATGAGCGGATGGTCGCGTTCGGGTGTGGCACAGACCCCATGATCCAACTTGTCTATAAACAAAGTGCAAGCTGATGGTGGTTCTATAATGGAATGGGGAGTATTTACTAGCATGGGTTGGGAATTCTAGTTACGTTATACAAGTTATTGATTAAATCCCTATGTTCAGTTGCTTTGGGACAAATTTCAACCATTTATGGACTTCACTTATCCCATTACTAATGGCGTGTTCCCAGGATAATAATGTCACCATAACCATTATTGTTTCCATGTTGATTAATTTGAGCATTCTGGACAATTTCAGCACATTATTTGGCCACCTAGTTTGCCGTACCTGAAACTCCTCGGAGCATACTTGGGATAGGATCTAAAGAGCCACCCGTGCCCAATGTTGCGTAAAAAATGTCGTCATTGTTCACAAAACAGTTGTTTGACTTTAAATGAAATTGCCCAGAAATATGTCATACAGGAGAATCGAAAACAAATGAAAACGGACCCAAACTGTCAGCAAGTAGAAACAGGGCCGCTCTTACGGGTGTGTCACAGGTGCCGTCGCACAGGGCCCCGCCTTGACACGAAAACAATTTCTTTAAATAAAATAAAAAATCGTTTTTTTTTTTCGGTGAAACGTCTTTAAATCATGTACGTGGAAAATTAGGATAGAAATATCATGTAGTGTGCCCATTCTGACACAACTCCGTGACGAATAGTACGATTGACTTAAATGTTGGCTTCGTTCAATAGGAAATTAGGCTCCTATGCATATAAAATCATGAGATAAAGCAAATCACATACAGGGAAGGGATAGAGGACCCCAGCGACCGGCAAAATAGCTTTACAATCAGTTGAAGCGACATCTCACCTAAAACCCTTCTATCCTTGCTCCGACCTGTTCCCTTTCAATTTTTTTTATGTATAATTTAATTTTATTTAAATAATACTGCTTTTCTACGGATTTTTAACTAAAAAAGGTATTTTAAATATTTATTTAAAAAAATGAATTTTAAAACAAAAACAGAAAGTTATCACATTGAAACAGATAGTTTATACAATGCGCTTTTTTAATCTAGTGATTAAAAGAATGGTGCAAAACTGATCTAGTTATAAAAACCATAAATTCTGATTCAAGGGGCCTTCCTTTGCAAAGGGATCCGCATCTGCGAAGGGCGGCCCTGAGTAATAAAACGACGACCTCTTCGCCGATCACCTCGAATATCAGCCCAACGGAGGATACAGCCCCAAGAAAGGCAAAAGCCCCCCCCCCTCCTCCCCCAAAGAAACAGGGGATGTTTCCCAACAACAACATCTCTCTCCGCCGCCGCCGATCGCGGAATGCTGAGGGATTCTCGACAGTTGGAATCTCGGCCAACTTTTCTATCGTCTTTTTTCTGCGGCTACCCGAACAAGAATCTCGCCAACGATCTCCAGTCACGGAAAGAGGAGTCCGAAACACCACTCACGAAGATTTGTAGAGTTCGAACTGTTTTTTGTGTTTGAGAGTTTTGAATGCAACAAATCATGTCGATGTGATGTGTGTGACAATGATCTCATTTTCCATGAAAGCCGTTCGAAAGTGTGTAGGGTAATGTTAGGGAATAGAAAAAACGGCGATCGACTGCGGTTTCCGCAAATTAAACTCAGGTGCAATTGAGATTGCAATTTTCACGAAAACTGTTCTTACCACAACATTCGTTTATGTTTAAAATTTAAAATACTGAATGAATCATTACAAAATTTTGCATGTACACAGCTCTTAACCTAGAATAACTGCACATACTACCTTTAATCCTTTTACGACAAAAAAAAAAGGTTTAAAATATAGAATGAATAGTTTTTTAAAGAGCATTAGCTGTTTAAATATTGTTGGCAACAGTTTTAATAAAAATCCTTGGAGCTGATTTCAAAAACCTTTCACGTCCTAAAACTTTCAAACACTCTCAAAAAGCTATTTGTGAACAGAGATGCTCTTCAGTACGTCGATTTACGCAAACTAAGGCCCATTCTACGCGACAGTGTAAAACGCGCGTAAGCTTCTTGGTGATTTCATACCACGTGGTATGAATTATCGAATCACCGAGAAGCTCACGCGTGTTTCACTCGTTCGTATAGAAAGGGCCTCAGCTGCATTTTTTTTTTTTATATCCCCCTGATTCCCAATGTGCTGGAGGAGGGTTGCCACATCACAGTTCGTATCGCCAGAGTGTAAATTCGAAAACGAACAGCCGTCCATCAAATCGCACTTTCTCAGTGTCAATACACGCCACTTACACTGTCGCCCCCCCCCCCCTCCCCCCGTCGTTTATGCCTTTCCCCGCACTCTCCCTTCCCTCGCCGATGCGTTCTCCATGCTCCAGTTAAAGATGCAATGAAAAAGTATACAACTGAGTCCGACGAGCTTCTTTTATGTTAATAAGTTTCAAAAACGTATTTTGTATTTGATGAGTTGGGAGGGCGGTTCAAAGCTAAGATGCACATACACAATTAAAAAAAAAGTTTTTAACCACGACAAAAAAAAGTTGGCAGTTAACGGGTTAACATGCAGTATAGGAAAAAATAGTACAGATGAACGTCAAAAATACGCATAAAACGTAAAAAATAAAAATAAATTAACACATTCGCCCACCTTTCTTAATAACATATTCCGATTTTTCTTTTTCCAAGAATGAATAACATAAATGTCTCCATTTACTTCCCTCTTTCACTAAAAACCTCCCTTCTTCACTGTCTTAAAGAGAAAAACAATAGACATCAAAATAATCCTGCAGCAATAGAAAGGGGGAAAAAAGGACAAAGAAAAAGAATTTTTTATGACAGTAGGGGAGAACCACGGGATAGACTCGTAGACAAAAGACAATAGACTAAGATTGAAAACAAATGAAATGGGAAAAGATAAGAAATACCAGGTTTTTTTTAAAAAAAACTCCTCAAAAAGAACAAATTGTTCTCCGCCGCTGCCTAAGCCTAACAGGAATTGATTTCTTCCCTTCAGTTCGTCTTATGCAAATGCACGCTGGAAGAAACGATGTCACGTGATTTTATTACTCTCGAACTAATGCTGTAAGTCGGGTCTGGCTGTCTCTAAACAATGGGGAACCAAAAAAAGACCCCCACCCATTGGAAGGATATCTGATTAAATGTTTTTATAGGACATATGGAGATTTCCCGTGGTCGGGTCTCTTCTCATCCAGTGAACGGGAGAAGCCTGCGGGGAAAGGGAATTAAGTCGCATGTTATTTTAAAAGTTGAAGGCTTCAAATTGAATTCTTTTTGTGCACGTGTCACTTTATTTTCATATAAAAATCAATGTTCTTAATTGAAATATTTTTTTCCGATTATTCGCATTCCAGAAGATGACACAGCAAATAGCGGAACGGGTCCTCTGAGTGTTTTTAAATGTATACTAATATTATTTGTGATTATTATTACAATTTAATATTATTCTATTCAGTTTTTTGCTTATGAATTTATGACGTATAGATATTTGTAATAAAAAAAACTCTGCGAGAATAATCAAACTTTAAGTTGACAATAAAACAAACAAATGATCAATCTTTTTTACAATTGTTGAGATTTAATCATAATAGTTACGTATTTAGTACAATTTCTAGTCGATTCCAATATCATGGGATTGACTACCAAGTAGTAGACAGAGAGCCAAGGGCAGAAAAAAGTCATATCATTCGCATAAAGTTATAACACGTACAAACACATTGCACTTGAGTAGTAACAAGAAAATGCTTGTCTGCCTACCTATTTGCTTGTCGACCAAGTGCATATAGTGGTGTAAATCATCAAAAATAAACAGGTAAGTCAAACCATTTGCATATTGTTTGTACTTCATATCCTAGTAGGTAACAGTCATCTAATAACAAAAAGAAAATAAAGGCAGACAATTTGGAAACTACGAAACTGGTGGCAGACAACATGAAAGTCAAGTCATTTGCATAAACTTGAAACAGGGTGTTCACTAAAGTCCTTTTAAAGCTCACTATACTTTGAACGTCGACAACTATAGTTATAAAAAGTGGTGCATAGGTATAGTAACGTGGCAATGCACTATACGATAAGACTGCTTACAACGTATCCTAACGGAAATTTACAGAGTTAGTTTTCCTAACTCTAAACTAATACCGCATACTTGAAAATAGTCAATTACAAAGTTATAGATGAGCATTGATTTATTACAGTGATTCCCAATCTTTAGGTGCCGCGGACAACCGTCTTGAAAGTTAAACATGGTACACCAACTTAAAAGCTAGGCATTGCGCGGCCCATGACTTTTTATTCACAATTAAAAAAAACATTCAGGAACCAAATATACATGTAATTCATGTATTAAAAGTGTCGGGGGGGGGGGGGAGAGATTTTTCTAAAAAGTTTTAGGGGTAATAGATTTAGGCACTCTAACTCCGTAAATTTCCGCTAGGATACGCTGTAAGCGATCTCATCATATAGGGTGTAGTCAAATTACTATACCTATACCACATTTTTATAACTATAGTTGTCGGCGTTCAAAATATAGAGGCCTTTGAAAGGACATTAGTGAACACCGTGTATCAAGATTACACAAATGACTTGTTTCGTAAACAATTTGGAAGTCACCAGTTTTGTAATTTCCAAATTGTTTGCCTTTATTTTGTTATTATATGATTGTTACCTACTAGGATACGTGGTACAAACAGAATGCGAATGGTCTGACTTGCCTCTTTATTTTTGAAGATTTACATCAATATATGCACCTGGTCGACAAACAAATAGGTAGGCAGACAAGCGTGTCCTTGTATAACCACTGAAGTTCAATGTGTTTATATGCAGGGCTCAATTTGAGCCGGAACGCACCGGAACGGCCTTCCAATTCTTTAGAGAGAAAAAAAATTACGATTCCAGACTTGTTTGATGGCTGATGCATTGCACTCCCACCCCACGGAAGGTAACAGTTCCGGAACCTCTAATTCTAGAAATCAAGCACTGTTTATATGTAATATAACTTTGGTCAATCAAAGTGGTTACTAGTTTAATAGTTTGTTCAATAATGCCTTGAATATCATTCAACTTAACATTATAGCACGGCGAATTGCAAACCTCAAAAGGCTCTTATCTCGAAACTTTGTTTTTCGACTTATATCACTTAGCAGCCAAGGCGCCCATATGTTAGTGTTGACTTCATCATAGCTAAATATTTAAATACGTAATAATATTTAAAATCTTTAACCTGACACAAAAGAGGTTACTCGACATCATTAGGGTCACAGCAGGTCATCTTTGTTAAGTGACATTTTCACCAACGTTTTTTTTTTAATCTCAAACAAATATCGGGAAAATGCACCTATGCGTGAACAGGATAAGACTACGTACACTTATATCGCGCTGTCAGGAACATGCACTACATTTATAATTTTGAATGCTCAGCCGATGAAAGTTTATTTTATTTTTCATTTTTTGATGGATATATGCCATTCCAATCTCGTGAATTGGAGAAAAATAAACAAACTGTTCCGTCTCAGAAAACGGACACACAACCGGCGCTTTGTCATATTTCAAGTCTTTTCACTCGTCGGTGGCTCATTTTGTATTCAATAAGACCAAGAAGTACGACATGGTTATTTGTATGCAGCTGCACTCGAGGTAAAAAAAAATGTTGTCCAAAGTATCCGCATCCCTGGAAGCCCGGGGGCTTTTTTCCTTTATTGAGTCACACTCATGTCCATCCTGGTCCAATACGTTTCACGGTTCGACATGGGTGAGTGGTGTGGCCACTCCACCATTGCCATCAAATGGTGGAGGCTGGAAGGTGTTGGAAGGCCAGTCGAAGAGGACGACCACCGTTTTCCAACCCAACCCCACGTCAAAAGGGGACAAGGAACATTGGACCAGATTGGGCCAGTGTGTAGCCAGCCCATACCGCAGGAGCACCAGGGTGAGGCCAACGTTGGAAGAAAATAGTTACAAATGACTATTGTATCAGGCTGGATACGAGCCCTGGCATTAGCCGAAACTACACTCTCAACAGACCAAAATGTCCATGCAATCGCCTCCTCCCCCATGAAGATATGTCCATCCCCCACGGGAAAATGTCCTTCCCCCTACCCAAAAAAGGCCCAACCCTCAAGGGTCCATTAGGCTGACATCAGAACGGCCGTTCCTCGAAGAAAAAACCCTCCTTCCCTGGCATAACGGGAATAAACATTAGGGGATGGATATTGAAAATCCATTTTCAACCGATCCCCCTGACAATCTCCTCTTCGCAGAGAAAAAGAGCGATCTCGTTACAGAGTGAAACCGGCGACCTTGTTGCTAACATGAAAAAGCAACCTATACAACAATGTGGGATTGTACAGGTGGTTGTTTCCACGGAGTAAAGAAAAAGGTGGAGATGATTTGGCGAGATTTCATGAGACGTAAGTTAGCAACCCCAAACTAGGCACACACAAACCTAGTTTGCAGTGATTTTTCTACGAGGGATGCATTATTTTCAAATTAAGGTAACGCATGATAAAACTTAAAAAATGACTATTTGTGCAGTTGTGGGATGCAGTACAAGTTCCAAATCGATAAAGGATGCAATTATTTCCACTTCATAGGTAAATTAAATTATAAATGAAATACTGGTACAAAGTAGTGCTTTGGAATAGTGCCAAATACTTCGCCAGTTCCTACTTTTTAAGCGATTGCTTACTTCACATTGCAAACCGGTTTTTGACTTGATCGCACCTCCACCTTCTTCTTTACTCCATGGGTTGTTTCTGTTTGTTGACTCTTTAGATTCCAAGAACATGTATGGTATTTCAGTTTCTTTCTCCAAAACTAGAGCGCATGGCCTTGACACTTTTCCAGGCCCTTGGATCGCAATAAAAAAAATGTATGCAACACAATATTCTGTATTTATTAAACTTTTGAAAGATGTAATTTCCAAGGATATATATAGAGATTTTTAAAAGCAATTTTTGCTCGCCAACGTTTAATTGAGTAAAACCATTAATTTTTTTATTTACATTAATTTATTTTAAAGTTCATTGTTTTCAAGATCTGACGATTTTATAACAATGTGGATACTACTTTTTTTTAATTGGCGATTTAAGAAAATAGTTTCTAAAACAGTTATTAACGGACAACTAAATGGAATTTTAACATTCCAAGCCTCAGGTGCTCAATTTGAGGTTGAACAGTATCTACATGTAAACTCGCAGACATGTCCTCCGGGCAGTGGAAGATAGTGTTTTGCGTGCCACACACACAGAGACACACTCTTTTATTATTATATATTTGACTCGTATCATAACTAAATGTGTGTTTGGTGTACTGAGATGAATATACATCTTCATGCACAACTTTTTTATTTTTAAATTGAACCCCCTAAACGTAAAATGAACATGTTAAGGAGTACCCTTTTAAAAAGAACAGGAACGGGACATAACTCTTCCAAAAAAAATAAAGTAAATATCCAACATGTTCTTCGAGTGAATTGAGAATTTGAAACATTGATAGACATGTCTGACTAAATAATAACTTTTGCAGTTTATTTAGCAGAACAACTTCGTTGGTTGAGTATTTTCGTTTCCTAGCGACCTTCCATTTTAATTTTAAACCGAATGCCGAAGCACCCCTCAAGGTGAACGGTTTCTTTCTGTCTCTTTGTATAATGAAAGAACTTCATTTTGCAAGTCCAGAAGAAGGTATAGCAACTGAAGTTTGAGTTTGGCGCATAAGAGATTTTTTCGAACATAATTGCTCATTTAGTGTGCAACCCAACATTTTATATCGCAAAGAAGGAGTATTTTTGTACAAACAAATCGAGTTTTCAGAAATAGATCCGACCTTTCGAATAGAAATTCAGCTTCTGGTATGCGCAAATTCTTCAAAAAACCCAGCAATTTCTGTTTAAATAAGGAGTGAATGTTAAAAATAAATTATATAAAAACAAAACACGTATTAGCACATTTGCAGCTTTTTACGGTCCCCTCCCCCCTTCTTTAAAATGTTACACAAAAAATCGTCTTGTATATTAATTTACTATTTAACTGCCCTTTAAATATTTCTTTTGTTTCTAACTGGTACCGTTATCGTCATTTTGACAAATGCCTAATTGCTGTATTGAAATATATCGTTACGTTTAATCCAAACGAAGTATTTTTCTCGAAATATGCAAAACGCATCATCTCCTGTTCTTTTTACATTCCGATGGTGTGGAACGGGGGGGATGTTCCGCCATCCACAGGAGGCTTTGGGTGTTCTTCTACCCCTTCCCCCCTCCCCCCTCTCCGAAACAAAAAATGAGAGGTGGGGGGGGGGCAGGTCTGGAATAATTGATTGGCAAACTCATTTCAAGTTAATGAAATCATTAATTACAGGTCTGATCTTCCGTTCCCCCCAGAGTGTTCAGTTACCCAGCAGCATACACAAAAAAAAACGTCTCCCGCACAAGTGGTGTGTACAAGGCGGGAGTTGATGTTCTGAATTTTTAATTATATTAAATATTTTTAAACTGTTCATGATGGGTCGTTAGTTTGAAGAAAAATAATCTCTTTTTCTTTTTACTTTTGCACAAATTGTAAGGATAATGAAAACACAGCTTTTGGAACAGTTTCGATACTTCCGAATATTTCTATTTTTATTTTTTATTTAATTGTACGCATGTGAACATTTGTAAATGACGTATATTCAAAGAATAGATATAAAATTATGAAACGCATGTGCAAAACTGAATTTTTTTTCTGTTCATTTAAATCTCAGAGCAATTAGTCAGAAAACTCTTAATTAGAAATTCTTAAATTTTATTTTTAACTTACTTAGATTCGAAGCGTTAAAAAACTAATAGGAAACGCAATGCAGGCAAACAAAATGCATTGAAAATCCCCAAACATGTTCAAATACTGACTTTGAGCAAAACGTGTGCTGGAGTGATAGAATTCTGGGTTTTCTGTAGCGCTCAGCCAGCGCAAAGACAACGACGACTGAACACGCAGCTCAACTCGTGAGCTCTCCAAAGCTCAACGAACAACGAGCATTCCCGAAGGATCCGTTGACGTGTGATGTGAAGTGAAGCGTCTTTCCAGCAAACCCAAAAGAAATAAGATAGCTGAATTATGTTGCATGTAACGGCAGCACGTGAAGTTTTATTTGTACTCTTAAAATAAGTTTTTAAATTTCAGCAAGAGGAAAGAAGAACCGCGTGTATCGAGTTGCTGATATCGACATTTCAAGGCAAGAGCCACAGTTGAAAATAGTGATGAGAGATATTTTAATAACAGGTATAAAATATCATTATTTCAATTTCTGATAATTAAAAATATTATTTATGAGAAATAACAGTTATTTACTTGCTCAAAAAAGCAGTATTTCGAAATCAAAATTAAAAAAAAAATGAAAAAATACGTACTTTAAACAATTAATAAATGCGCTGTTAATTTTAACCAGAAACACCCACACCGCCAAACAAGAACAAAACAGACGGCCTTGAGAAAAAAAAAAAGTCCATGCAAGGGCCTTGGTCGAAAGTCGAAACGAATCTTACTCTATGATACAATATCATGATATAATTGATCGCAGAATGATCGCAAATTGCTGAATTGAGATGTTTGCTAGGGTGGAGCGAAAAAATCAAAATTCGATTAATGTAAAGTAATAGTACGGAAAAGTTGTCTTTCGTATACATTATTTGTCATGTAAAAGGATTTTGATAGCAAATAATATCTAGAGGTTCCCCTCGGGCCTTGAAGTTTACCAATAATAGTGAAAAATTGAATAATGTTGTAACGTAATATAGGATAAGAAAAATGTATTAGAATTTAATTCTGTGGCCATTTTAGCTTTAATAAAGGGTCATTGTTTTACAAATAAGCAAGTTAACAAGTTCTTACAATGTTAAAGATAATCTGAGGCTCCGCCCGGAGTACGAACTTTACAACAAATGTTGAGTTTCCATACACTACAGAACAAAGGTGAAATAAGTATGAAATTGTGAATCCAGCTTAACATTGTTCACACAAGTATCACTTAAATCTAAAGATGTTAGTAAAACATTCCTCTGTTATTCAGAACTAAAACTGTAACCACAATACAAACAACTGCACATAGTTTAATGAGTTGATTTGGTTATTGACGATATTCTGCTTTGGTGTTAAATTGTGGTATAAGTTGTCTAGACTGCAATCTGACTCTAATAAATCCATCTCTCTTGCTTGCACCACAAACCGCAATTGATGCTTCTGTAACTAATTTAACGCATCGTTCCACCAATTGAGTATGACATGGGTAGTTTGCAAAATCAAACACTTCAGGTACGCCAGAAAGCACCATTTCTTTCAAAGCTTCATCTGAAATTCCCATGGTAAACGGAGGTTCAGTTGTTTCCGAACTCTGCCAATATATGAGTTCATAGTAGTCTTCAGCTTCGAAATTAAAATCTGGAATTGTAAATTTACGGAGTCCAATGGATTTCCTTGCTCTTGCAGCCAAGATCCTATGCAAAGCAAGCTCCCTGATGAATTTTCGATCATCTGTCATCATCGCTAATAGCATATTTTCTGTACTCCCAAAGAAACCATTGCGCTGAATCACAGGATCTATCACAGTTTTCATTTCAGAAGAGAGATAACGAGATTTCTTTATTGTTTCGAAGACGTGTTTGGCACCATCTTTACAGGAGTGGTGAATCTTAATACTAAACCACATTGGTGCATAAACTTTTATAACGTATTCTGCTAGAGTATATAAATTCTGTGATGGATTAACGGTTGCGATATACAAACGCAAAATTCTATTTGCCGTCGTTAACCACCTTGAGTGGTTTAATGCACCAGGTTGTCGTCTTGACAAACTTGTTGAACACTGGCCGCTAGCCACTGATTGGCAAATATCAAATAAGTATTGTTGTTCAGTACTTAAAATTATTCTACTTATTTCTGGAAGGTTAACTTGAATTGTTTCAAATAATACAACTGGCAATTGTTCACAATTAGCCAATGCTTTTCCAATAATACCAGATAATGCACGAGGACCTATAATTTTACCGTCTAAGTGTTCTAGTAGCTGTCGTAATGGAAGCTCGTTTGAATGAAGCTGACATACCAACCACTGTAAGGGTTTTTTAAAATAAACTTCGAGGAGCCTTATTACTCCTCCATTTCTTCCAGTATTTACGTTGGTTCCGTCACATCCGACGGCTACAATATTATCAGCAGAAATTTCGTTTTCTGTTAGATAGTCGGTTATGCTCTTGGTGATGTTTTTCGCTGAGCCACTGGATGGATTCACATGACCAAGATACTTAGATTCAGGTTCTTGAATCAGAGTAACGTGCTCTTCAACTAATCTTTTGCAGTACTTTTTTCCATCTAAACTTGCAAGTTTTAATGTCTTGTCCTTTCTGCCATCGAAGTACAATCCACGTAGTATTGTCGGTCTTTCTGTCTCCTGTATGTGTATGTTCTTCCTTTTCTTCTTTTTCTCTCGCATGATTTTGCTGCGGTCAATCACGTTTGAAGAATCTTGTTCCGTAACTAAACCCACATCTTGAAGCACAGCACTTGATATTGCTGTTGCTGCTCTGTCGGACACACCGTATCTGTCACATTCCCTTGCCAATGTTGGTAAAGAAAGTCGCATTTGTTGTGAACTATGTCGTGGCTTTGCTAGTGAGTGTGATGGTTCATTAACTGTTGCTCTAAAAGGTGATGTGTTTGAAGTAGAAGCCATAAAAATGTCATCGTTTGTCTCCATTTCTGATGCACTCGAACTTGAGATCACTAGTGTTGTACTATCATTGCTTTTAGCATTTTTAGAAAATCGAGCATTTTCTTGTGCTTTTCGTTCGGCTTTACGTCGGAGGACTTGTGTTGCGGTTAGGTCAACAGTACTCATGACCATTCTTCTGACAGTTCTTTGGTCATGAAGAAATGCCTGTTCTTCAACAGGAACCTTACGATACTTTTCACAACAGCAAGAGAAAATTTCACATTTACAGGCCGAAATATCGAACAATTTTTGTTTAGCTTTCTCTCTGAATGCTTTGAACTTTGCCTGGTAATGATCACTGATTTGTTTCCCTTTACATGATTTTTTTAACAGAACTTTGTATTTAGTATGATATGAACGAATCAGTTGAAGAACTCGCATGTGGGTTACTATAGGTATTGAAGCTTTGATCCACAGTTCTTCTACCTCTATTGCTACTACCTCTGAGACTTCAGTTACGGTCGGTTCTTTCGTCGTTTCATCTGGCTTTAAAACGTGCCTCACGTATAAATAATACTTTATCATGTCTTCATAGGTGGGCAAAACAATCTTACTAAACTCCTTCGGTGACCCAAACACAGGGCACTTTAATCCAGTTCTTGTTTTTGCTTTGCAAGTGGAAGTCATTTTCACAATTTAATCATGGACTCGACAATACACAATTCCGAAGTTAAAATACACGAACGTAGGCACACACTCAAGTAATGTATGTTTCTTTGTCTACCATCGCTAAAATGATACATGATATGGCAATGAATAACCGTCTTGTACATTTTGGACGAATTCATTATTCAAGTTCGACGAAATGCCCACGCACGCGCTGTATGAGTGAAAAGTGAATTCTTCCAAGGTCAAAGTGAACCCTCGAAGTGAATGAATATGTAAAATAAAGCTATTTTAACTTTGTTTTATTGACACCAAATGGAAACTTTCCCGATATATTATAAATTGAATTAAGGTAGAATGAAAACGTATCAACGTCACATTGTTGTAAAAAAACAACAATTTTGTATAATTCAAGGCCAGAGGGGAACCTCAAGATGAAAAGCTAGAATAAAACTATTTTAGGTCTGTCATTATGATACCAAATGACAACTTTTCCGCACTATTAATAGTTGAAATTCGAAAAAAAATATTTTTGCCTATACTTTCACTCCACCCTAATATTTACGTCACTTAGTTATTGGAACATTTCCAAAATATTTCAGGATAATGTTGGTATTTTTATATTTTAATAATAAAATATATTTTATTATTAGAATACTTACTTCGTTATTGGCACGTGTCCAAAATACGATCAAAATAATTTCAGAAATACTGTTGATATTTGCGATTACGATTAAAAAAATATATATATTATATCAGAACTCGTTGGTTCAAAATATACCACCTAGTACCTATTTTTTGGAAGTTTTCGATATTGGGTTTATCATACGATTATTGAATCGGGATTTTTTAAAAAAATTTCGTGCGTTCTAGTTGGCGAAAGTTTATTGTTTTGTGGGAAGGGTCGTAATAGGATGGTTCAATTCATTTAATGTGTGTGTGTGGGGGGGGGGGGGGAAGGAAGTTTTTTTTATTGTTGGGATGAATGAATGTGTGAATCCGCTTTACATTATAGAAATTATTTGGTTAGGTGCGGTTCTGTTTGGAGAAAGATACTTTGTTTGCGTTTCGCATTTAGGTGAAAGATTTTTAATTAGAAGTGATTCTTTGGTACTCCTCGTCGCATTGTAAAATTTAAATAGCATAAATTTGAAATAATATTAATTTTCTTATTTATCACGGTCTGGTATATTGCGCAATATTAACTAAAAACGACATTTGGATGGAAATGTAAAGTGTATGTTAACAAAAATTGAATAGTACTGAATTTTTTTATGTGTTTATAGAGATCGCCAATTTGAATGCGCCATTTTATTACCTGTAAAGTATTTTTTTAAATCATATTTAATAATAAGACATTTATTTTATTACATGATGATATATTGCTATAAAATCAGTACTAGCATTTTGCAAAAAGAAAACTAGAATTTTTGTTTCTAAATAAATTCTATAAGTTTTACAATATTTGTTTTTAATATTTTTTGCATGTAATATCATAAAATCTAATTTTTTTATTATCTTTGAAATATTAATAAAAAATAGGCATTTAGTGATGTAAAAATGGCTGGGAAAAGTTAATATGTTTATATAATATAAATAATTTATTGAAATATTATTAAGTGTTGGATAAATATATAATATAAATAATATGTTAATATGTTTATATAATATAAATAATTTATTGAAATATTATTAAGTGTTGGATGATTAAAATTATTTTAATGAAAAGATTTGCCACTATCAGCTCATAAAAAAAATTCATGAAGATTTAGAATTTGATATTTTGCACTGCCTTATTCTGAGGTTGCGTCATTTAATATTTCTCAAGATATCAAGTAACAGTTAAATATACTAGTTATTTCATTATAATATCGTAATAACTGTCGTTATTTAAAAATAACTACTAAGCTCATCCTAGTTGAAAATGTGAACACTCCCTCTTAGATGCTCAGTCCCGGGCAGAATTGAGCCATCGCTTGGTATGGATATTTGACGCGTCCGTGTGATGGTGCCCGTGTTGAATATTTGGACTGTGCCAGTTGTTATTTGTGAATAAAATTTCATTTAAATTTGTGTTTTCATCCGTTTGCATTTTTTTTTTTTAATTTCTTGTGAAAGTGACATTGTTGAAAAAAGACTGCTCACGAATAAAATTGTGTGCTGTTGTCATTAATTGTACGAGAAACGTGACACATCGAGCTTATTTCTTTCAGGTTTTATACTGCGCGTTAAAAGTGTAAAGATATTTCTCATGCAACCATACGCATTAGAATTTATTTTACCTACATTTTCACCAAAGAACTGGATAACCTGCAGATCTCTTACTTCACATAGATAATACATTACAGCTCAAACTGAAATTATTTTACATAAAAATAATTTTTTTATTGTATAGGCTTCACATATTTGATTTTTTTTTTAATTTGTAGAAACTGGATTTAAAGATATTTATTTTACAAAGAACTTAAAACTGATAGACCAACCAAGCAATAAAAACGGCAATAACACCTTCATAAAGTAATAAAATCAAAGGGTTTATGCAAAAAAAATACTTTTTTTGAAGTTCAATTAAATTAAAGGTTTTTGTTCCTCCTTCAAACGTGCGATAAACCTTCAAATTTGAAGCATTGACGTCACGTCAGCAAACCATGAAAAAAGAGTTCAATTCGGAAAGAAATAGGGGAAAGCTGGAAACAATTTTAATCGCTTCCAAAAAGTGTTCTGTATGATATATTAATTTTGCACCCCTGCACCACCCCGGCGTTGGCCGCCATCTTGGAAAAAATTGTCGGCCGAAATCAGTTTTTTATGATTATCTCCTTAGTTATTAAATTTAGAGAAAATATTTCAATTACAAAATTATTTCCCATGTAATTTTACACAAAAATGCAATTTACATTATGTGTCTGCGACTCACCATTTAGACGCCAGAGGCGAATAAAGTGAATATTAATTCACTAAGTGGCATGAAAACTATGAAACCGCTTTGACAGGACATCTTTTGTTCCTTCTCTTGTTTAAAAACCTCTCTATACCTTGTGAACGTATATTTTAACAAAAAATGGTTGTTTGATGTTAAGATAAATTTAATTTTACTGAGGAAATTTTGCATATAAGCTATATTTCCCATTTCTGAAACAGATTTCACAATGGGCTCCCATAGCCCATTGTGAAATCTACACTATTTGTTTCCAAGTAGCTCTTCCGATTTGGAACACCCTTCTACTATCCAAATAACATTGTAAATTTCTATATTGATATTGAATTATTATTTGAAACTTAATATATTTCCACAAAGCTAAATATTATCATTTAAAGTATGAATATCAAGAATGTCACATTTATATTTTTCATGAACAGTAACATTTTCAAATCTTCATATTTGTGTATGTTTCCCATTATTTAAAATATATTTAATTAACAATTTAGTTCCTTTTCTTTACTACCGGGTATTATAACATGATAGTAGTTTCTCGCAAATAAAACAATTATGTTAGGAAGACAAAACTGACAAAGTGTGGCGTAAGATCCAAGCGTCTTGCGGCGTTAGGCTACGGAACACTCCAAGTTTAGTGTAAATTTTTTTTAATTAGATTATTAGAGAATTTTTTTACTCTAATTTAATACTCTAATAATTTTTTTACTCTAATTTAATGATATTATTTGTTTTAAAAATATTTGTGCAATTAAAATTCATAGAGGATGTATAGTTTAATATTTTTTTCTTACTAAAAACATGTCTGTATAGCATGAAAGTTACCAAATTTTGCATTTAAGGAATTTTGCAAATGTACTATATTGCTTTTAGTTATCTGATTGCCTGAAAAGTATTACTTTGTGCAAAAGAAAGAAGAGTGCTAAAATGACTTGCTCTAAAAAAATTTCTTACACTGTCCTTGTTCAAATCTTAATTAACTAATGGATATGAAACACACATTAAAAAAACCTACTCAAAACTCAAGAAACATTTAAATTTAGCATCAATGTCTTCGAATTTTACAGAAATACTAGAATATTTTCTTTCACCTGGCTTTTAAATTATGACATTTAAAAAAAAAAAAAAAACGTTTGCTCATACGCCCAGTGTTTACACCCATAGTGTGGAACTAGTGCGACGTTAATTAATCAAACCAAACCCATAACCCAAGCTTTCTAATGTTGTAACGCAAATAACTATTGATGCCCTTGAAAAATATAGTGCAAATGCTCAGTCACAGAATAGTTTGCATGGTGAGCAAGGCTTGTTTCCCTAATAGACCTTATTTGTTACATTTAATTCGATAATGATAGTTAAGTGCTACACACATTGTATACGCATATGTCTCTTATTGTTATTGTAGCCTGTTAATGATCTTAAGCCGGCGCCACATATGCGGTATTCGCCGAATCCCGAGCAACAAAACCTTCGATATTCGCCTAAAGACGCATGTGTGGATGTGTCGCTCGCTATTCGGCAAGTGCCGCGTCGCTCGCGTTTCGACGATTTTCAGCACCACACTACAAAGTGCTCGCCTTATCACGAGCAACTTCGCTCGGGTTAAAGCGAGCAAATAGAATAATTGCGTTTCCCACTCATTTCGGGAAAATGGAACACATCTCGAAGCGAGCTCAATGGTGATTGGCTATCGATATTTTATTCTATATTTTGATAGCCAATTACCATTTACTATCAATATAGTACTATTTTCTTTTTTTTTATTTAAAGAGGGAATATTGTTCTTTTCGTATCAATTTGACTTTAAAATATATCATGGTGTTTGTTGTGCTATTATTTTAGAATTTTTATTTAGTTTATTCATTTATTTTTATGAAGTTGTCTGTTTTACTTAAATATTTGTGTTCCATTTACTTATTTCATTTATTTATCAATAAAATTATTTCATTTATTTATCAATAAAATTATTTCATTTATTTATCAATAAAATTATTTCATTTATTTATCAATAAAATTATTTCATTTATTTATCAATTAAATTATTTCATTTTATTACTTATTTGAAGCATTTAACTATTTTTATGCAGATGCGAAAAAATGAAGATATTATTTTAACATTTCTATTCGAGTTTTCAATGTGTTTAAACGATTTGAAGTCTCACGACCTAAATAAAATGGAGTTTTGTCATGAAACGTCTTTAAAACCATCTATAAAGGGTGTGTGCAGGGACATAGTAGTCATGATAGAAACACCATTTTACGCTTTTAGGATAACCGATTCCGACACTATAACTTTCTAAAAATAGCACGTTTGACATAAATTTGGTCCAGCCGATGATCTGATGGTGTTTTGAGCTTTTTTTTTATCGTATATTTACTTGTTTAGTTCGTCTACTTAAAACAATTTCTTCGTTTATTAAGTTGTGAATTTTACTAAATTATTTGTTCAGATTATTTTTTTATTTATTAACTAAATTCATTTATTTGTTTTTTCATTTAGATTTCTTGCATTTAACTGTTTTGATGAAGAATATGAAAATATTTAAATAGTATTTTAAAACCTCGAAATGAAATGTCATTGATTTAAACGTTTTGAAGAATCTTGAGTTGAAAAATAAAATGCGTTTTTGATGTGAAACAGTTTAAAACCAGCTATTCTTTAAGGTGATAAATTCTGATACTGTAACATAGTAAAATGAAGCACGATTGTTATAAAAGGAAATTTGGAGAGGATTCGTGTAAAATCTTGAACTAAAGCAAAGCACATACGGAGAGCGGACGTGGAACATACGCGGAATCAGGCGTAGCAGTTTGCATATATTCCTCTGTTAGCGAGGTTTCCGTTGATAAATGAACCTTATTTAGATATTAGTTATCGGTATTACTTAATATGTCAATTTTAAATCTATATAAGATATATTTGGTTGAATTGACGTCGCACTAAAGTTACAGAATAAACTACGAGCGACGGTTCGGGTTTTATCCCCATAGAAAAATTCGGGAACACTGTTTTTGTCATTGTGAGCCGTGGTCAAATGACTTCGACAACACCTGAGCAAGCACCCCACTGATTAATTTTTATACAAAAAATTTCAAACGTTTAAAAAAATATAAGTTTTCAACACCATTGACATTGAAGCAACAACGACAAGTATTGTACTTTTATTGTTGCTGAACACTTCATTTTTATCGACATGATATTACAAGGCTATATTCGTAAAGGCTTTTTTAATCCTTAAATTTTAGGAATTTTAATATAACAATTTTTTTTTCTTACAAAAACATCACTTTAAATCGCAATAGCATTTAAAGACATGAACGTAAAAATTAAAAAAAAGTACTAGGTTTAGGTATTTCGAAAACTACTCAAAATAATTGAATAAATCTAGATTTTGATAAAGTTTATTTTACACAGTGCACAGAGTGATATGCGGTGGCTACGCTAACAAACACAAAAACGGTGCAGCTTTTACTACAAGTAACGCCGGGCCATATTGCTAAAATACCAATAAAACAGTAATTAACGATAGAAATTTTTCCGAAAATGGATAAGCAAAAGCAAAGTGTCAATCTTCATACATTTAATCTCGACATCAAATTGTGAATAGTATTCACTGTCGAATATTAATATAATTTTTTTTAATGAACTCTATGTTGACCTGGTGTCGATATTATATCTTGTAAACAAATAACCGTTAGTACATTGGCTCAGAAAAAAGCAAACGATAATTTCAATATGTTAAAAGATACGGAATAAAAACCAGATCCCTAAGACAACGTCAACGTGCATAAAGTCCATTATTTATACTTAGTTAAAAAATGGATTGACACTAAAGAAATTTTTATATGTAGCATGCAAATTCAATTGTCAAAATGCGAAATATTCGGTGAAAATTTTTGCCAGAACACTTAAAGTTTTTCGAACTGATTATCGTTTGTATTTTATTATCGTTGTCGCTAAAGCATTTTTTTTCGCTATATATTGAGAGGGAAAATATATATTCCAGAAATGAAAATTAAATCATTTTTAAGTGTACCAACAAAATTAGGATACACTGTTTTTTGTAATTTTTCATTATTCTATGCTACAAAATTTCAACGGTTTCAAGGAATCTCCATGTGCATGGCATTCTGGAATCTATGAAAATAATAATAAAATATTACACTCGCAAATGGCTATGAGCAAAATGAAAATGTAAAAAAAAAAAAAAAAAAATGATTTCCAATTTTAAAAAAATTTCATTGTAATTATCACAAATTAAAAATATGTTTTTAAAGAACATAAAAGTATTATAATATTTATATTGTACAAATCTGTTAATAAAATAGAATATTTTTCCATCATAAAAATATTGTAGTATACTATTTTTATCAAAATTTATATTTATATTTTTATTAAATTCGGCCATGCTTCCTACTGCGAATAAATGTTCTGAAATCGTCAAGTATACTCGCAAGAAGCCGAGTTGCTCAGGTTTTTGTAATCCGAGCAAGTAATAGTAAATCGCTCGGGTTATGGCGAGTCGCTCGGGTTAAGGCGAGTCGCTCGGTATTCGGCGAATACCGCATATGTGGCGCCGGCTTTAGACTAACGCATGGCTTTTGAAAGCTGGCGAGATCGCAAGACGACCATACAACACATACTCACTCACCATGTAGAAAAAGGACTCCAGCTGTGCTGGTGTCAAATACATGAGGAGTACTTTGTTGTACCGAACTTATAATACAAAGGTGAAGAAATATCAGAAAAAATAGTTGTAATTTTTATATATACGGTAACTGACTTGAAGTAAAGAATTTTTGAACTTACCTGCATACAATGATAAAATAGAAAATATGACTTATGCTGAAACTGAAATTTTGTTTTAATTTCATGAATAAAAAATACATAACTTACTTAAATACTTATTTAAAAAAGTATGCGTGCCTAAGGTATAGAGAGGTTTATAAACAAAGTAAGGAACAAAAGATGTCCTGTCAAAGCGGTTTCTTGAGTCTTCATGCCGTGATTTAGTATCCATTTCATTCGCCTCTAGCGTCTAAATGGTGAGTCGTAGAAACATAATGTAAATTGCACTTTTGTGTAAAATTACATAGGGAATAATTTTGTAATTGAAATATTTTCTCTAAATATAATAATTAAGGTTTTGGCCGCCATTTTTCCAAGATGGCGGCCAACACCGACGTGGTGCAGGGGTGCAAAATGAATATATCATACAATACACTTTTTAAGAAGCGATTAAAATTGTTTCCAGCTTTCCCCTATTTTTTTCCGAATTGAACCCTTTGCTGACTGGACTAATTATTGAAGAGAAAATGCAGATTTTTTAAAAGTTTTACATTTTTGATGAAGGTAATATGCTGACGTTTTGCTGGTTGGCCATTCACGAGCCCAGCTTAAGCAATTCCAAACTTCCCCGAGGCAAATTGCGGTTCCACAAAACCAGAGAAAGGGAAACCCCTCGAAACGACCGCAGAATCGGAAAGTCTCTCCCCGCGATAACAACAAGGGAGGCCCAGTGGACTCCTCCTCGACTTGCATGCAAAATGGAAAACTCAAATGGTATCCCCATTCACTCGGCAACTTTCAACTGCACACAGGAAAAGGGGTGGAGATCACTTTTAATAATTTTTCGCTCACTACTGCTCTAACAGCTTTGGCAAATAATTGACAATTTGGCGATTTTGTATGGATAGGGGTAATCCGAGTTTGATGAATTTTCACGTTGACGATTACGAAATCTGTGACTTGGCAACCCTTAGTTGGATGCAATTAAATAATCATAAACAGTGTCAGTGTGACTTTTGCTGACCATATAAAGGGTTGCAATGCTATTGATGCTTTTGTGCAGCTAGCTTAAAATTGTCTTACAATTAAAAAAATTATTTTAAAAAATATATCAGTGTTTCCATTGTGTATTCATAAGGCACACTGCAGTTGATACAAGGTAAACACTAAAGGTATTTTTAGAAATTATAGTTTTTTTCACAGAGAAGGTAACAGACCGAAAGATCAACAGGTTCCTATCTGACCCTAAGACCTTCTTCATCCACGTCCCGTACGTGAATTGTTTAATTTCAGAATGTTACACCTATCGATGATTTCTTTTCTATCAAAAGAGCTCAAAGGCACTTGGATTGTTCTATTTGTCACGTATTTAGTGGCAGAATGGACCACCCCGTGGGCGTGCCATGGTGTTTCTATCCGGATGCTTCAAGTTAGCTTATTTGAAAGTCATTTCCCTTCAACCCCAGACAACAGCTGGCGACACGTCAGGTTCGCGATTCGCCTTGTGACAGTCCTCCGCGGGATGCGTGCCACCGGTTGTCACTCGCGTAATGCGACGCCATCAATCGGACCCATTCCTCATTAGGGCGAGCTGACGTATTTGCAGACGATATGACGACTGTTTACACATTCAGAGCAGCCCTCCCTCTCGACTGTCGGTGGCGGATGTGTGGCATTCGCCCCCTCTTCCCCTCCCTCTTTTCTCGGGCCAGCCGGGAATTCGCAACATTCGGATTCGCAACTATTTAGTTGCACGCAACAGGAAAACTCACATTGCTTCCGCTTGCTGATTAATTTTTAATTAAACAAAATGTCCTTTCGCTCCCTACCGCGCTTTGTCATCGACAACATGGCGAGATTTTGTATGGATTGCGATAATCCGAGTTTGGCTATTTTTCATCTTCTCTTTGACGATTGTGCGAAATCTAAGACCTGGCAATCCTGAGTTGGCTGGAATTAAATAATAAAAAACAGTTACAGTGCGATTTTTTTAGTTGCTCCGTTGCAGTGCAATTGTTGGTTGTGTGCGGCTAGCTTTACGGACAGCGGTACGATTCGCGTGAAAAGCGCCCTTTTGAGCGTCCCCCATCAGAAAAGGAAGACTGTTCAGAGGGAAAAACTGCGATAACACTGTCTACCCGAAACAGGGGCGCAAAAATTACCCCACTCAACCCCGAATAAAAAAACTATCTACCCCATTCACCTTCAAAATCTAGTTAAGCATATAACTTTATTAGTATCTTAAGTTTCCAACTGAATCCACACAAAGCTTCACATTTCGTATTTTGTAAATCAGTTGGAGATAAATAAAATCAAGAGATAAATTAGGTTACTTTAACTTATAAATTGCCTTAAACTTCCTCTCTTTCCAACGTTTCATTGGTACAAACAAAAGGGGCTTAAAGCCAGGTTCGTAATAATTTATATACATATACACTGTGCAATCAGAAAAACATGTTCATTACCATGTGACCAGCATTATTCCTTTGGGATAGATCCCGAACCGTTGCCCAATAGTCTCGTGCGAAGGATACGGAACCAACCGCACTGCACCAAGAACGCGAATAAGAGCAAATTCGTGATCTTTTGACTCCAACCGAAGCCTATTTCCAAATGCGAACTATGTTTACAAAAAGAGCATAAAAGAGATGAAAAGAGTCCCCTAAAAATACAGAATAACCTCAAAGATGTAAAGAAAGGAAAGGAAACCAACACGAATAAAAGAAGGGATCGATTCGGAGAACGGTCTGGAGCACAGCAGACTTCCATCAGTTCGATGCCAGTAGTTAGATGCTCTGCACACCCGCAAGCAAGTTCAAGATTCCCTCACTGAAGGAGGAAACGCATAAATCTCTCGGAGATAAATTATACGGCGACGATCGGATCTCTCTCCCTCCCCCCTCTTTTTAAATATCGCGTATAAAGGGGGGGGGGGGGGTCTGTCCATTGCACGGGGAAGCCCGAAAGAAATATGGTTCGAGATGAACCTTTTTGTGCGTAATTTTTTTTTTTACTATTATTACGGGTAAGGACTTGGAAATATTCAATACTCACGATGAAATGGGGCTTGTTTACGACTGTTTATGTGTGGAGAGTGATGCATTGCGGTTATTTTTTCCGATAAAGTGAATGAAAAGGGACCAGAGCAGGAGAAATTCTCAATCAGTTTATTCAAAGGTCTGCGATTTCAACGAGAGGACATTTTATCGGTAAAAAGACCAGGAAGTTCGTGAATGGGATGTAGGGAGATTAAATCCTTCATCGTCCGAACACGTGAATTTTGTAGGAATTTTATTATTTTTTTTTGTATGGATTCCGTCCACAAACAAACCTCGATAGTTGTAATTTGAATATTTTTGTAAAATAATGTATGCAGTTAATTAAGGTGGGTTGAATAAAATTGCACTATAGTAGCACAGTGAGCTATTGGTGTTATTTTGGTATCGAACCCGAAGGAAAAACCCGATAGTACTGTCTCCTTACTTTAAACAATGGCTGAATGACGAGATTCCGACCACCCAAGATGGTACCCCACTTTCCAAACTTCACTCTACATCTAACGTCAGACAGAAGAATCTGGGATCACGACATCTGTCCAAGGCGGTTATGTTTGGTGATCTACGCGGATCGAATTCGCAACCCTTCATATGAGTTCTTTGCTTTCTCCAAGAAGAAGATCGAATCCCCATTACAAGTTTGACCAGGCCCCCACAGGTCCTCCCTCCTCCTCCTCATAAAATGAATCTAAAATTTTGGGAGAGGGAAGCAAATGTCAGCTCCCCCCCCCCTCCTTTCCTCTTGTTGAAGGAAGCGCAGTCATTTCCAAAACCACTCGCGGCCGCGATAGACCCACATTGAGAAAAGGGTCTCTCCAGCAATTAAATTTAAATTAAAAATCGTCTGGCGGTATCTCATGAGTTTTACGGGTCTCGTGGGAAGAGAGATTTTAGTTTCCGTGCAGACGATTTCCAGGGAGAGAGATAAAGTATTCTTATGAATGAATCTCTCTAACCAAATTATGAAGAATAAGGGGGGGGGGGGGTCTCTCGAGTGGCAATGAAGTGGAATGGCGTCTTCCGGGTTCAAGTCGAAGCTGGGCGACATGTTTATGTTCCTTTTTTCAAAGGTGCTGCGAAGTCCAGTTTGGTTTGCTTAATTAACGTCGCACCAGAGCTGCACAATGGGCTATTGGCGACGATTCGGGGCTTATCTCGAAGGAAAGACCCGGGAACACATATACATTCACACACACATTCATACATTCACCTCGTTATTTTAGAACCATGGTCAGATGACGAGGAAACAAATGAACTGGCACCCAACGCCTTCAATAGACGTCGGGACTTTGGACCCCGATCAGATGTATCGTGCACCAGTCCCGTATACACACCGTTAATTTTTGTGGATGTTCTGGACGACATTCTAGTATTTTGGTAGCGAAGTTGGCAACCCTCCGATCGCAATATCACTACGTTTTTATATTCTTTAGTCTAGTCCGCGCAAAGGTTCGAACCGGGAACCCCTTGGATTCCCAGCTGACGCCACAATCCACTCGGCCACGGAGGCCTCGCTGCGAAGTGCAGAGATTCGAAGAAAATGTTCGGTTGGTCGGATTGACGTCGCACTCTCCCACGAAAGTAACATCAATGAGCCATTGGGATACGGTTTAAAATCTATTCTAGAACAAAGAACCGAATAACACCATCACAGAACAATTGAAGAACTTCATACTTTCGACATTCCATGCCAGCATTCAAATGAGAAAATTTTGACCACGACTGGACGCCAGTCCTTCCACCTTTGTTTGGTATTTTTTGGGGAGGTAGTGGTGGGGGGAGTACTAAATGAAGCTAATAAAATGGCCTTTTTTGATTTCGCATCCAAAATTGTCGAATTGACCAGAGCAGAAAAGTATCCTCCACAGTCGATTCTCCATCTGATCAAATGCCGATGCGGGTCTTTTGCAGGTCGATGGAGGGAAGGGGTTTTGAGGGGAAGGAGGGGGGGAATCGAGATTTAAAATTCAATTCGATGTTCCATTCCGACGCACCGGGCGGTGTAATTGAAAACACAAAACAAACACGAAATAAGAAAGAGAATAGGAATAATAAAACGATTTCGATTATCGGAAAAAGATTAAAAGCCTATCGTACGTTTGCTTCGGGGTGAAAAAAAAGAAAGAAAAAAAATGGCTGCAAAAACGTCGTAAAGAAGAAGGGGGGAAATGTTTCTTCGCAAAAAAAATATACATTTATATATATATATACGAGAACTATTCTGGAATTGTCAAACAATGCAGGATATGTAACTGTAGGGAATAATTCTACGAGTACTTGGAAATTCTATTTTTTCAACACAAATATCAGTTTGTTAATTGGAAAAATCGAATATTTTGATATATTTTTGAAGGTTCAATTTAACTCGATTGTGCAAGTTGTTTTTAAATTTATCTAGAAAGTTTGAATGAACTGTTGAATAATACAAATGCTCACATTTTTTGGGTAGGCAGATAATGTACTTTAAAAGGAAACGAAAAACATATGTAAACATAGAGATCTGAAAACATAATTTTTATACATAAATATAAAACCGTTTAAGGTAGTTCTTAAAAATACTTTCTATTATCATGAGAGTCCGTCTACATCGAATTCCATACTATTGTCTGCTCGAAAACCAAAACATAATTCCCCCCCGCCCCACACCCACACATCGTTTCCAATTACCTTGCTTCACAATCCTTTGTTTACCATTCTCCGTAAAAACAAAATTTATTTCTCCATTTCTGTGATATCGATCCCCAAATATAACAGGACAATAGAGGGGGGGGGGGGTATGAAGCTCCTACCTTATTTTTGTTGTCCATACTCCTCCCCCCCCCCCCCCCCCCCCCCATAAACTGTCTGGACGTAAAAAGAAGAAGACAAAGAAGAAGAATCCCGTGGACCATTTACAGAAGACGGCCACGTGTGGACACAGAGAGAGAGACAAGAGTCCCGAGGACAATATTTACGCCGCCTTATTTCTCCCCGGATTATTGTGTAACTGCAACCTTTTCTTCTTCTCTCTCTCTCTTTTTGACGAATAGAACGATCCCCTTCTCGTGTTTGCGGACGATTGGATATTGTTCCTCCAGCTCTCCCTCTACTGCAGATTGAGTCAGTAGAGGCTTCTTTGTCTATCTCTCCCCTCCCCAACCTTTTACTGTTTAATGTCTGCGGATATCCAAGTTGAAAAATACGAATGGAAGCTGTATATAAGGTGGCCAAAGAAAAGATCACACACATTTCTATCGGAAGTTAATGAAATATTTTAGTACCTTATAAACATAAGCAAGGACATTGAAATCCACACTGCGTTAAATATTTTTGAAGGTCCTACAATTTTAGGCCTTGATACTGTATCTTAGGAATGTTTTTTCCCCCTGATATGCTGACTGAATGCATTTATTTTCCTATGAATGGGTTTGCACATTCAATAAACAATAGAAACTATTCAAAAATAAATTATGAATTTCTGAGAAATGATAAGTAAGAAATACTTGAGTAAGTTTTTAAATAATAATTTAAAATTTTATGATAGCCGATTCGACCACACGATTTTGGCAAATCGTATTGGTTAAATGGTAGAACACGCAGCGGATGTGGAGTGAAAGGTGTCAAGCGTCGTGCCCGTTGCTTCCATTTCATTATTAAATTAAAAAAGTAAAATGACAATGACATGACCATCGGCTTTACTTAATTGCTCGACAAATAGCTTTTCTTTGGAAATGTAAGAGAAAGAAATGAATGTCATTAAATAGGCGTGTTACTTTTTCTCTTCTCTGTAGAGTACAGCCGCGCGTGTTGTGAGATGCTATTTAACCCTTTGGGTACATTTGACGAGTGAGACTCGTCATCTGCTTACTTGGGAGAAGTGACGGTGGACGAGTCTGACACGTCATCTGAATTTAAGAAGCAGGCGTTGATGTTTGCGGCACCCCCGCCAGTGGCCGTTGATTGCAAACAATTCACTGTAGGGTCGGTCAAGAATGGGATCCATTGAACCTTACCAAATCTTCAAATAAGTCAGTACTCAAAGGGTTAAGACGATGAGGATGGTGTCCACACAGTACCCAAGAGCAATCCGTCTTTCATTCTGAACGCCTCCCGGTCTCTCACCTGTCGACGCAGTCCCTTTTCCTTCCCGAACTACTGTTGAAAATAAACAGATTTCCTCACTTACAAATGGAGTTTGTGCTTCTCACCTCGTTGCCGACTGCCATGATGAGGAGAACCCAATGGAAAAACCGATCTCCTTCGAAGTTGGCGTCGTCAGTAGCAACGGTTGGTGGACTCGATGTCCGGATACTTTATTATAGGCGTGCCCCCTCTCCACTGCCCGTTGTTCATTTTGTGGTCAACGTAACTTCTCGAAAAAAATATCGTCTGCCATGTATATGCATTCCATTAGCGAACATATTCCGGCGGCAGTCCGAACGACATGTTCCATACCGATTTATTCTGTGTCGGAGATCCTTCGATGCAATGCAGGGAGAATGGGCACCAGTTTCCGACCCATTTAGCCCAAGACCATTTCGAGTGTAAAACGAAATTTACCTAAATTAAAAAAAAAACATTTGCTTGACATTGATTGAAAGGACTTTTAAAATCGCAATGTTATGCTTAGTTTTAAATATTATTTCCGAGTTCCCTATTCCTTGCCTCCTCGTCACTCACCCCAACTGTGTTCGCATATCCCCAAAGGTCATGAATGAGTGAAGGAGATCAGAATCCTCCTTCCCGTTGGGGTCAAAGCAGAGTCTAAATTAGAACTGGGTCCTGAATTTTGACAACGATCAGATCAAAACACCTGAGCGTTCACCCTGCTCACCAAACTTCCGTCGTCGTATTGAAATAAACGTGAGGACGTTTTAGTCCCATTTAACGTGCACCAGCCTCCTCTACACTGTGTTTCTAACATTGACTCGAACTAACCCTCTACTCTTGTTTTCGTTGCAGTGATGCCAGGCTATCCACAGACCGGGTTTCGGGGTGCTCTTGGGATGAGTGCGAATGAATTTCGCGTACAAATTATTCGCCCTTTTCAATCGTTAACAAAAACGATACAAATACCTTTACTGAAATCGCTGTATGCTAGACTACAACATTCGGGATAAAGCTAACCAAGCACCAGCAACAATTGCATTATTTTTTTAAATCCACTGAGCAACTAAAAAAAATCACATGCCCACTGCGAGCGATTATTTAATGGCATACAACTCAGGGCTACCAGGTATCAAAATTCGCAATCGTCCACGTGAAGGTGAAAAATCAGCAAATCTGTATTTCCACACTCCATATAAATATGTTAATTATTTGCCAAAGTGTGAGCTCTGAGAGAGAAAATATATATTTGGCAATTAAAACGTTGCTCAGTGAATGAATAGGATTTTAGTTTTCCAATTGCGTGCAACTAAATAGTTTTGCTGATACTGCGCGGCTAGCATAAAACGTCCAATCCTTTAAAATCAGTCAAACTGACGCCAGAGTTTTTTCAGAAAAAAGAGCCCCCCCAAAAAAGAGCTCCGTTTTCTAAGTCGCTTCCCCCCGACGACACGGATTCTTTTCTCCCTCCCTATTCTGGTGGAGAGGATCGCGGGTTGCGTGCAGGTCATCCCCCTTTTAACACTTTCACTGCCGATGTCTAAAAGGATGCAAGTTGACTATTGCCTTTTACGTGTTATTTTAAAGAATGTATCACGCGTCAGTGGCAGCGAACGTGTTAAATAGTCAAATGGATGTCGCGGTCATTGCGCCTCATTGGATCGTCGCATGCGAGGTTCCGTCTCTCCCAAGGTCACAATTGCCAATGCGGCCACGAGAAGAGTTTTGTCCAGAGAGAGGAGCAGTCATCTATCTCCATGCAAATCGAGCGATGTCGTGGGTTTTTGTTTTTTTGGCAGATAAGAGTACACGTTGAACGAGTCCAATTGAAAACATTCAGGGTTGCTTTGTTGAGGTCGCACTGCAGCTGCGCAGTGGGCGATTGGCAACGACTCGGAGTCTATTTTAAGAGAAAGACCCGGGAACACCGCCTTGTATAGTTTTAACCATGGTCAGATGAAGAGGGCAACACCTGAGCTGGCCACCAATGCAACCTCAATTGGCGTTAGGAGAATGAACTACGGTCCGATTTAACGTGCATCAGTCGTTTACATAAAGTGGACAATTTTTCGGCCGCGAAAGGAACAAATTTGGCAACCCTCCGATGACCACACATTAGGAGGATCTAACCTGCGCCCATCGGATGCTTGGGGGCCTCCGTGGCCGAGCGGTTAAAGGCGTCAGCTGGGAATCCGAAGATTCCTGGTTCGATCCTAGGCGATGGACTAGACAGAGAAAAGTAAAAAAGTAATGATCTTGTGATCAAAGGGTTGCCAGCTTCGCTACAAAATACTATAAAATTCGTCCATAGCATCCGCAAAAATGAACGGCGTGTATACGGGACTGGTGCACGATACATCTGATCGGGGTCCAAAGTCCCGACGTTTACTGAAGGCGTCGGGCACCAGTTCAGGGGTTTCCTCGTCATCTGACCATGGTTCTAAAATAACGAGGTGCATGCATGCATGTGTGTGTGTTCCCGGGTCTTTCGTTCGAGATAGACCCCGAACTGTCGCCAGTAGCCCACTGTGCAGCTCTAGTGCGACGTTAATTAACCAAACCAAACCCCCATCGGATGCTTGAACGAGCCCCTAACTAATTGGCCACCACAAGCCTACGAATGCGTTCGTTGTCGATTTTAAGATTGATTGCTTAAATGAACGTAGCACTAGAGCTGAACAGCGGTTCATTGACAATGGTTCGGAATTTATCTCGATGGAACCCAGGAACACTGCCGTCATTTTGAACAATGATCAGATGACGAGGACAACACTTGAGCTGGCACGTATAAAGGCACGAGGACGTTTGAACTCCGACAGATTTAATGTGCTCCCAATTCCCAGGATGTTTTTTTTTGTAGACAACGGGGCACAAAACTTTCCGAACACGGGGTCGCTGATCTTTCAAATTTGAGATCGAACCCACAACCCTCTGAATATTAGCCTAATATTATGTCGTTTGGTTTACCGATCATTTTCGGGAGTGGGTCCGCCGCTTGCCACACTTTCTCAGGAGAGAGAACTGGATGGGAGAAATTTTCAAATACCTGGAAATTGAAATCTCTTCGATTCTTTTGATTGCCGAACTATAGGTGTTCGAAATGTAAAAGACGGCCCACTCCTCTAAATTGTTTTGGGTGCGATAAGTGGGCCGTCGCCGCTTTCACAACTCAAGCAGCCACTTTTCATCTCCAATGGGATCAGCGTTCTTGAAACGGTGCAGATTCATAAATTCCAGATCAGATTCCGCTTTTGACAATAGTAACACTGACTTGAGATGCTCGCTGCACACAAGCAGATGAACTTCAAAATTAAAAGCAACCCTACTCTTACTCACTCCCCGCCCATTTCAACTACATGCTCGACCTTTGGTTCAAAACATTTAAAGTAAAAACTTGAAAATCCAATTTTACAAACATACTGTAAATATATATACAAACATACTGTAAATATGTATATATACTGTAACTTTTCGTTAAAAAATATCTAGTGAATGACGAACCCGAATTATGAAACCTCACATCCATACATCTGCACCGATGAAAGCTGTTCATCAAACTAGGAATAAAATCTTTGTGCAGCTTAGAGCAATAAATTTGAAATGACGGGGAAATTATAAGTAGCTAATTTCAAAAACACAAAGTAATTATCTCGAGAAAAATGTTTATTTCCTAGTAACTATCCCGTTTCGAGCATTAATCATTTGAAACAACGCGCTGTCAGCCACCGCTAACATCTTTCGGAATTGCAAGCGCAGGTGGAAGGAGGCAAAAATGACAACCCCTCACGAATTATCGTCCATTAACGTCACTTGAAAAGGGGGGGGGAGGTGTTTTAACTACAGATTATCACATGACTCATTAAATAAAAGATTCCGCACTCCAAAATTTATGAAGGATTTATTAAGCTCATTTTTAACCGGAACGAACGTTTATGAAGTTTACAATGAATTATCGCATTATTACCTCGCGATAACAACGACGAACTATTTTCGTGTACGGGTGAAGCAAATTGAAAAAAAAACTCATCCAAATGTGTACTGTTAAGTTCATTTAACGTTACATTTAAATGTATCGCTGTAGACGGAATATGCCACTTAAAAAATACTTTAAATAAATATTGGCAATTCATTGAAATTTACAGCAGCGCACTCTAGGTTGGGGGTTTGAACTCGGGACACATAGATCCACAGAACTCCAGTTCTCGATCGCCAAGGTTCAAGTACCGTATCGGCTACAGGAAGCGGCCATCATAGGGAGAGGATACTTATCATAGTTACATTCCATATAAATTTGAACTTAATATTTTCGAATACTTTTTGGTCTTGGAAAATAGACTGTAACAACGTTTTTTTTTATTATTATTATTATTATTACCTCTACAGCTTTTTCTGAGAAGTAAAATACTAGTTAATAAAAAATTGTAAACATATTTTAATTTTGAATTTATTAATTTGATAAAAAAAAAGTTTAAAAATTCAAAATGAAACATATTTTGCGAACAAAAGTGTTTCTGGAAAGCCTCAATCAGGGAAACCGCCTGGTTAAAGAATACGCTCATAAATTACTACAGCCCATTTTTCTGCAACAACTCAAAAAAAAACTTTACTCCAGCACAAAATGTAAGAAGTGCACTTTTTCCGACTCATTATTTCCAGAAATTGAACACTCTAAATCTCGCCATTTTGTTCCTCCAATTTTGATATCAAACGTCGCGAGAAGTGTCAAGAGAAATGTCCCGCTGATTAAAACAAAAAAATATATATGCTAATGAGTCTCGGTGACAGTTGCAGTGAAGAAAATCAAGGGAGAAAAACTGACACCGGTAACGAATTCAAGCGAGGGAAATAATAACAATAATTGTGAGGGGAGTAGGAAAAAAGAACTTCCGATTTTTCGAGAGATTCGTGTTTCGAATTTTGCTCCATTTCGAATCAAAGATAAGGAACGACTGATCAATTATTTTAAGAGTCTTCTTCAAAAGAAGAACGTTCTTATTTATTCCGTCGATTTCTATTCCCCAAGAAAAAAAAACCCCGGCCAAAAAGAAGTAAAACTTTCAGTAAAAACACAATCTTAAAGAGTTTTTTTTCCCTTCCAGTATGTATCCAGGAGAAACCGAAAAGTAGTTTTAAAAAAAAGGGAATTTATGAGGTTTGCTCTCGGGCCTGTTTCACTTCCTACTCTTATTATTTATTTTTCTTTTCTGCTTTATTCGCTTTCACTTGAGGAATTTTTTTATGGATATTTAGCGCATTTTTTTTTTATGACAACGAGCTTTTTGCTGCCTGTTATAGCGAGAAAGTGTCGTCAGTTCCCTTTAGTCGTTAAGGGGTTGGAATACTGTTTATTTCGGTTCGGTGTCTTTTAAGCCGTGATTAAGCTTTTGATTTCGGATCGAGGATCAGTAAGTATTGCAAAATGTGGTTCATAGGACTTTCCTTCGCAAATTTCTGGCCGTGCAACCTGCTTTTTAAGTATAACAATAAGCTGCTCAAAATTCATATTTATATATTTTCTATGAATTACAAGAATGTATAATTTTTTCTCATCATACAGTGCGTGAATTATCCTATTTTTTTTTTTAATTTTAAATGCCCACACAGTAATAGGGAGTGTCGAAAAATGTTACGTGATACTTTAATCTTCTCAAATAGTGTCGGTATGCAGCCAAAAGTGACCAGGTCAAAAATCGTTGTTTGTGGAAAATGAAATTTTTAGTTCAAATGAGTGCGAAAAATTTTGATTTAATATTTCATTCATATATTTATTGGAATTTTTTATAACACTTTTCTTTTTGTTAGATGTGGAGTTTTAGAAGTGATTTGGTCACCAACACATTCTTTAGTTAATGTAACTTGGTCACTTTTGCTCTATGTAAAGTGGATGTTTTTTCGTTTTTTTAAAGTTTTTTTTTTTTTACAAAAAACCCGATGAAAATTCGACATACTATCCGCATTATAATGAACTTACATTTGCAGAAGTTTCGGAGAACCTAATTTAAAGCTATAAACAGATGGTAGGGAAAGTTTCCAAACTCAAGCCGTAATGGGGATTCGATGGCCCCTGAGGACAGTAGTTGAGTTTTTTTTGATTTTTTAATACCCAAGGCATGTCAACCCATTACATTCTGCACTTCCATTTCCAACACTACACTATAGAAACTACCGTGAGGGGAAACAAATACGACATACGAGTCGCCCAATGGCAAAACGTCTCGTCAGTTTTGTGGAACAAGCCTATCCCATTTTTAAATCAATTGTCTTTTTTCGTGTTACATTTTATTTCTACACCTGGAATTACACAAAGTCTGTTATTTTACGCATTGAACAACACGCTGCTTGGATTAGTCCCAGGTGTAGAAATAAAATGTGATTTTAAAATGGGCTTAAAATGCGATTTCAAAATTAATCCGAATTTTAAAAAAAAATATTCTACTGACGGAGGAAGAATGAAATCAAAAATGTAATTGATAATTATGGTTTGTTTAATAAACGTCGCACTAGAGCTGCACATTGTGCTATTGGCGAAAATTCAAGGCTTATCTCGAAGGAAAGACCAGGGAACAATGCCTCATATTTTTGAGTTGGCACTGGACACAACCACAATATTCGTCAGGACATTAGATCCCGATCAGATTTAATTTGCACCAGTCCCGTATACATGCCGTAGAAATTGGAGGTATATTCAGACGACGTTTTGTTACTTCGCAGAGAATCTGGCACCCCTCCAATCACAAATTCACTGTATTTAAAAAAAAAATGTCGTCTCTGGTATCATCCGTATTCGAACTCGCTACCCTCTGGTTTACTAGCCGACGATGGTACCTCGGGGCTACTTGCCCCTCTGATAATTATTGATAAGACGTACAAATCAGAGGGAAATGTTAGTAAACAATTTATTTGAATACAATGACATCATTTTTCCTAAAGGTAATTATAAAAATATTTCAAAAATTATTGATCTAGGGTCCAAAAGAGTGAGGTGTCCCTTTCGAACTGGCTATGCACTGATGCCACTGAATATATCAATGATAAAATCCAATGGCTGTTTTCATTCCGAATAATGGTTGCCACAAAATGCTAGTATATAATTTCCTAATATTAGCAAAACGTTTACCAATATTTGGCCTTTTCTAGAACCAATCCCGGTTCCGCCCCTGAACATAACCAAACCCAATTAGTTAATGTGTGTACATATTTGTTGCAAGTAAAATGCTAAATACATTTGTTCACTTTCATCTACAAGAGACTGTTATCAACTAAAAATAATGGGATGGGTCATTTTTAGCTGTACAGAATCATTGTTCTTAAGACTCGGTTATAAAAAAAATGTTCATTGTGCATTATGTCTTCAGATTTTTTTTTAAAGAGAGTTATATAGTTAACTCCAATCGATTGAGATAGTTGTTGTCCTTGGCAACACTTTCAATTCCGGGTTTATTTTCCTTTTATTGTGCACAGAGACAACTTCGCGTTTCAGAGACTTTTTTATATATTCCTTAACGTGTTTTTTTTTACGTTTACTGTGGTTAACCCTTTGGGTACATTTGACGAGTGATACTCGTCATCTGCTTACTTGGGCGAAGTGACGGTGGACGAGTCTGACTCGTCATCTGAATTTAAGAAGCAGGCGTTGATGTTTGCGGCACCCCCGACAATGGACGTTGATTGCAAACAATGTGTTGTAGGGTCGGTCAAGAATGGGATCCATTGAAACCTCACCAAATCCGTCCCATGGGCATAAAAATCTTCAAATAATTCAGTACTCAAAGGGTTAATTACAAAAATAAAAAAAGTTACGAGTGCAGTTGAATTTTAACCTCAGTATACCAAACATATATTTCGTGGTATATGGATATGAATCCAATGTTAACACGGGTTATGGGGAAGTTCAATCTGAAGAAAGTTTTTGATCGCCCCCATTCTGGGTGCTTCTGTATCACAAAAATAATTTATTTTTAAAAGTTTTTGGGAGAATAAGTTTTGAAACTCAATAATAGGTTTTTCGCTTTCATTGTGAAGGAACAAAGAAAAAAATGAACGCACCAGCTCGAGTGCAGATTGGTAATAAATAAAAATAGGTTGAGACCACCCAAGTGATGTCATACTTTTAAATAATGCTAAACAGCAAGCTACAGAAAGAAAATAATTTTTCATGTTCAAGAACATGCAGTTCTCGTTCAATTTGAACGACAGTGTGCGAAAGAACAGGTCGTATTTTAGAGACTGAGAGTCGCCTCTTCCCCCCAAGAGTTTTTTAAAAAACACTCAGCGGTGGCACCTGCTGTTCAAACCATCTGTCGTGAACTTGAAAGTTATTACAGAGTATTTATTTTACGGAAATTTATAAGAATTTGGATCGAATTTCTTTTTTTGACTGTTTCAAAATGCAGCGAAGTGAGAAAACGAATATTAAAAGATGAACACACACCGGTTGATAATGAAATGCTGCGGAGAGCTCACTTTATAAAAATATCATTAAACACCAGAAGAGGAGGTGTGGGGGGGGGGGGCATAAAAAATATATATTCTTAAAACAAGGAAAAAAGTTGAAGTAGTGTACAGCAATGAAAAAAAATAATGAGGGCTTCAGATTTTTTTTAAATACATTTTCAACAAAAGCTCAAGAGTATTAACTAAGTGATAATCCAGCAAATTAAAAACTGCTGGGGAAAAACAAGAAAATCCGACCGAGTAAAAAGGAGAGATTAGTTTCCCCCCCCCCCCCCCCCCCCCCCTTCTTTTTCGTGCCGAAAATTGAGCGAAGCATTAAAACGATTGAATGAAGGAAATAACAAGAATGGCGAAGGGAAAAACCAAATCGCCAGGCATTAAAAATCGCAAAAAATGTCTCGAGTAAGGAACATCATTAGAAGATACTCTCCGACATTAACTACCATTAGAAAAACAGAAGCTGCGTAATAAAAGAAAAACAGACGACAAGGGAAAAAAGAAAAACAATTCGACTGGAATCGACAAAATAAAAAAAAAATAGCGTCCGATTTCTAAATTTCCCGCGTCAGAGGTTTGAAACTACGAGTGCATGAAACTCGAATACGCGTGTAGAGGATATTTCAAATAAATGAGATCATCAAAAATATGTTTAGAAGGGGGAAAATAGAATATTTGTACTTGCAACATAAACGAGGGGAAGAGAGAGAGGAGAAGTTGTTGCTGTTAATTAACCCTGTTGAAAGCATTTTTTCTGTTCTATTTTTGTAATTTCGCCATTCGCACATTTTCAAATAAAAATAAATATTTTTTTTAATGATGACCTTCGGGGGGAGGGGGAGGGGGGGGGGGGGAGGAAAGAACACCATAGGGAGATTAAGATTTTTTTTGTTGCTGTTCGTTTGTATAGTTGGATGCAAATTATAATTTATTGTGTTACTTTTCTAATTCAAATTGTGTGCATTGCGTTTATTTCATCGTTCTATTTTACACTGTTGAGTGGGTAGAAATCCTTTATACTTAAATCTGTCACACATTCATGGATATCTCTTATTCTAAAACTCAGAATGTTAAACTTGAGTTGCGTTATATAATCCTTAAATTAATTTTAAGCAATAACTCAGGTATGGAGTTCAATCATGTAGTAATCTCTATATTTATTAATAATAAAATTAGATTGATTATCTCCATAACAGATATTTGAATTTCAGATAAATAAATTTGGATAGCCAATAATAAAAGATTATTATATTGGTTAATATAACCATATGCAATACAGTATTTACTAATTATGTGACATTGTTATTGATTGGAAGATAACTAAAAAAATGTCACTCTCTTCTAATGATTAAGGAAGATGAGGATCCGCGCCATGTTTCATTTCACAAAATTAAATCGGAACGTGAGAGGACGTTCTGAACGTCAACGATTGTTGTTTGCGAGTCTCTAGGCGAATATTTCAAAGAGTTTTCACATTTCCTAACTTTAGAACCACGCCGATACATTTACCGCAACACATTTTATTCAATTCTCTGCTTAAAATATGAAGGTTTGCCACCTTGCAAATGGCCGCTTAAAGAGGCACAGGGCGATTGAAGCAATGTTCGTGACCCAAAAGTGAACCTATTTTTTGCGCCCCCATTTGAAGATTTCGATTTTTTTAAGTAGCGTGATTTTTTAAAACGTGGTTGGACGCCTTCTTTGCTATGCTTTAAGGAATTCAAATCTTTATTGGATTATTTCATGATTCCAATAAAATTCTTAAAAATGACTGAAATACCATTTCTTAAATACGGAAACTTTGATTTCAATACAACGTGTGAACGAAAGTCAAACATTTGGCAGACCGCTCCTCCACTCGCTGCCCCCCCCCCCCCCCCCGCACTTTCCGCGCTTTTGAGAGAACAACGCTCCGTCTCTCGATGTGTGACGCTTTTCGACCAGACGACTTTTTTTTATTTTGGTGGAAGCCACTTTTAACCAAAACCAAAAGGGGGGTTCCGAAGGAGGAACAGAACAAGAATGCTTCGATGAAATCGCGTGCTCTTTCGTCATGGCAAAGAACGGAAAGTAATTAAATATTTAAAAAGATTTAGAATCTTTTGCAGAGTTTGCAACTATGAACAACCTCAAGGGACATTTAAGCATGCAAGTGGGTTTTTGTGTGTGAATCACCTCATGCTCAGCTGAGACGACCATAACAAGTGACTGAGGATGTTATCGTCCTCAATACCGAACTTTTGTTTCTTACTTTTCGATCGATCGTCTCGAAGGACGTACTGCTGCATATTAAGTTGGATGAGACTAACTACCTTATTTTTAAAAATATATATACCCAAAATTAATGGAAAAGATAGAAAATAATATTTGTAGAATATCAAAATTCTATTAAAACCACCTGACGGACACAAGCGTGTCTGTCCGTTCGAGTACCTCCAGTTTTTCCAGTAGTACATCAATACTTATATACAAGAATGGAGTGTCTGTCTGAGGAATCGAACAAAACCCCTCATTAAGTTCTCTTCACGAATTAGGATACACTGATTCCGAAAATCCCATTTAAATTTTTTTTTGTCTGTCTGTCTGTTTGTCCGGATTTAACTCAAAAACTACTACACGGATTTTTATGAAACTTGCACCATTTGAACAAACTTTTCTTAGTTTAAAATCTGCACTTTGTTACATGCGGATATCTGCAACCATTCAAAAGTTACAGAACTTTTTCCATTTTCTCTAACATTACTCCTATGGGAAATTTACATCTCGATCTTCCCTTCATAACATTACTGTTGAAAATCACCTTGGCAACTAAAAATATTTTTCGACAATACTGGGGTAAACGATTCATTTTGATTGGCTAATGAGTAAATGTCGCCAAATGAATTAAAAATCTCGCAAAACGTTGCCAAATGAATAAAAATGTTCTCTAAACGAATAAAAATGTTGCCAAATGAGCTAAAATAGAGGTCCTATATTTAAAAATATCATCACAATGACGAAATTGTTGTCCAAGTAACAAAATTAACGTCGTTAACAAAAACCTCGCCAACCCAAGGAGGAAGATAAACCAGCTCTTTCGACTGACGGCATGTGTATTCATGTTCCGAACAACTTAACTTTATGACAATAGTGCTATTTGTTATGGAGTGTAATATTACTATGGTGTTGAAATGGGCCACCCTAAAAGTTTAACTTAAGGTTTTCTATATTTATATCTCCATGTAGATTATTTTTTAATTTTCACCTCAAAAAGAATATTATTGGAATGCCAAAATGAATATTTGATAATTAATTTTTATATGAAATATTGTCCGTAAATATTGACCCATATGGAATTATGTTGAAAGACTCCGGTCGCCAATTGGCACACAAAAAACTTCACCAAATACGATCAATTATTTCGATTTAGAAGAATGCAATATTTTTTCTTTGATATATTATTGCGTCGCCAATATTAAAACTAATGACTGTGAAGTTTACTACATCGGTTTATTGTCACTAAATGGTTAATTTTTATACAAAAAATATGCAGTTTAAAAAAAATTTAGGAATTTTTATTTCACAAAAAGAAACATTTTACAAAAACATCAGTTTAAATAGTAGTCGCAATAGCATGCAAAGTCGTGAACATAAAAATAGCTTTAGGTATCTCAAAAAATACTGAAAGTAGTTTAATAAATCTGGATTTTGATAAAGTTTATTTTTCACAGTGCACAGAGAGTGATATGCAATGGCTGCTGACAAGACAAAATCGCGCAGCTCTTACTGCACAAAGTGACCACGAGCAACGCCGGGCCATATTGATAGTATAATATAAAAGTCGATAAAAAATCTCTTTTTTGAAGTAATTTTCAAATGTAAAGCATTAGGAGGACTTTTGAAAATATATTTTTGTAAAAAAAGGAATGTGTTAAAAATATAAATTAAATTCACCTGCAGTGAAAACAAACCTACAGATTTTAAATGTTGCTTCTCCGTTAAAGGGTTAAACATACTCACATACAGGATGAATCATCTGTAATGTTCAAGGAATTCCATGCAGTATTGGCGCATGGATCGTCGTAGAATTTTATATAATATGAAATAGTTTTAAGCTATTTAGTTTAAGCTGTTTGGGATATAAAAGGATATTGTGGGTGCATTGTTTTTACCACATTGAATGGTTTTTTGACGTACCATCACTGGTACCCCCCCGCCAGGGATGCCCACTAGGAAGAATCACGGCTGCAAGTAGCGCCATCAAAATTTTCGGGGGGATTTTTTTCAGGACGTTGCTTTTAAGAACTGGCAGTTCAAGTATGAAGTAAAGCTGCCAATATTATATTGCAAAAAATAAAACTTAATGAAAAGTATTTTCTGAGATTGAGAAATAGTACTGGTAAGTGAAATAAATATCATGCGTCATTTTTAAATTAATGTTTGAGTTTATAAGGTTTTCAAAATTCGATAAAATGACGTTACTGCATTTGATAGACATATTTAAAATAGCCACACATATGAATAGAAAGTCATGGGCGATTTTAAACTAAACCAATTATTTCGCATGATTTTCGTCAAGAAAAAAAATGTCTATCTTTGTGTTTACCTGATTCTCTTTTGTCAGAGTTTAATAGATGTTTTTTTATGAAACTTTTACAAGTTTATCACTACTTATAATCTGTACTCTATTAAATGTTGTTATCTGTAATCGTTAAGATAAATATATATATATATACAGTGCTCGATTTCTAGAAATAGAGGGGTACCGGAACTGTAACCTTCCGTGGGGTGTGGGAGTGCAATGCATCAGCCATCAAACCCAAATCTGGAATCGTAATTTTTTTTTTAAAAGAGAGGTAGCAGAACGACGTTCCGGTGGGTAAGAAAACAAACGCTTTTGTAACAGAAATTGTAACAGAAATGGGAGAATCAGATCAAGAAGGGATCCATGTTTATGAAAAGCACAGTGGAATGAAAATATAATAATTCGGACAAAATCGTACCGTATGATGTGACATGCTGCAAAAACGAAGGAACTCCACAAATTGTTCTTTTCGAGAAAAGTGCCGTGCAAAGTCTGTTTCTTTGTATAGAACTCAATCAAAAGCTATTTTTTCCATTATTTTTTATACAGTTAAGGGGACATAGTACACAAACAATTTTAAATTATGGATTTTTATTCGCTAAAAAAATTAGTTTAGAATCTTCAAAATACGCTTGCAAAATTCTAGAACAGCAGCTATATTTTTAACTAGCAATATGGCCCGGCGTTGCTCGTGGTCACTTTGCGCAGTAAGAGCTGCGCGATTTTGTCTTGTCAGCCTAGCCATGGCATATCACTCTCTGTGCACTGTGAAAAATAAACTTTATCCAAATCCATATTTATTAAATTATTTTGAGTATTTTTTGAGATACTAAAATCTATTTTTATGTTCACGACTTTACATGCTATTGCGACTACCTACTGTTTATACTGATGTTTTTGTAAAATGTTTCTTTTTGTGAAATAAAAATTCCTAAAATTTTTTTTAAATTGCATATTTTTTGTATAAAAATTAACCATTTAGTGACAATAAACCCATGTAGTAAACTTCACATTCATTAGTTTTAATATTGGCGACGCAATAATATATCAAAGAAACAATATTGCATTCTTCCAAATCAAAATAATTTATTGTATTTGGTGAAGTTTTTTTTGTTGTGCCAATTGGCGACCGGAGTCTATCATAATTTCATATGGGTCAATATTTACGGACAAAATTTCTTATAAAAATTAATTATCAAATATTTATTTTTGAATTCCAATAATATGTTTTTGAGGCGAAAATTTAAAAATAAGCTACATGGAGGTATAAATATATAAAACTTTAAGTTAAACTTTTAGGGTGGCCCATTTCAACACCATAGTAATATTCCACACCGTAACAAATAGCACTATTGTCATAAAGTTAAGTTGTTCGAAACATAAATACACATGGCGTCAGTCGAAAGAGCTGGTTTAATTCCCTCCTTCGGTAGGCGAGGTTTTTGTTAACGACGTTATTTTTGTTATTTTGGACACTAATTTCTCCATTGTGATGATATTTTTAAATATAGGACCTCTATTTTAACTCATTTGGCAACATTTTTATTCAATTGGAGACATTTTTTTATTAATTTGGCAACGTTTTTAATTAATTTGGCGACATTTTTAATTCATTTTCAATATTTGGCGACTTTTCTAATTTATTTGGCGACATTTTTGATTCATTTTTCAATATTTTCGACTTTTAATATTCATTTGGCGACATTTTTAATTCATTTTTCAATATTTGGCGACTTTTATTATTCATTTGGCGACATTTTTAATTCATTTGGTAACATTTTTAGATTATTTGGCGACATTTTTAATTCATTTTGCGACATTTACACATCAGCCTATCAAAATGAATCGTTTATCCCAGTATTGTCTAAACATATTTTTGGTCGCCAAGGGTATTTTTAACACTAATGTTATGAAGGGAAGATCGAGATGTAAATTTCTCATAGGATTTGGGGACATTTTTTATTAATTTGGCGACATTTTAAATTTATTTGGCAACATTTGGCGACATTTTTAATTCGTTTGGCGACATTTCAATTCATTTTTCAATATTTGGCGACTTTTCTAATTCATTTGGCGACATTTTAAATTCATTTTCCAATATTTAGCGACTTTTCTTATTCATTTGGCTACATTTTTAATTCATTTGGCAACATTTTTCATTTATTTGGCGACATTTTTAATTCATTTGGCGACATTTACTCATCAGCCAATCAAAATAAATCGTTTATCCCAGTATTGTCGAAAAATATTTTTGGTCGTTAAGGGGATTTTTAACAATAATGTTATGAGGGGAATATCGAGATGTAAATTTCCCATAGGCGTAATGTTAGAGAAAATGGAAAAAGTTCTATAACTTTTGAATGGTTGCAGATATCTACATGAAACAAAGTGCAGATTTTAAACTAAGAAAAGTTTGATCACATGGTTCAAGTTCCATAAAAATCCGTGCAGTAGTTTTTGAGTTAAATCCGGACAAACAGACAGACAGACAGACTGACAGACAAAAAAAAATTTTATGTGATATTCGGAATCAGTGTATCCTAATTCGTGGAGAAAACTCAAAATGAGGAGTTTTGTTCGATTCCACTGACAGACACTCCATTCATATATAAGTATTGATGAGTTATTTGACATTTTATGCCAGAGAGAGAAGGGGAGATATGACAAGATGATTATTCAAGGTATAAAAATATTAAATTGTTGTTTCGCAGTGTTTGGTTATCCTTGATATTAAGTTTTTCGAATGCTAACGCTTTTTTTATTATTAATGGAGAAATTTATAATTTTTAAGCATATTGTAAAATGTGTGTATATTATAAATTGGCAAGCGAATTAGATTTACGAGTAGTATTTTCTTTATAATAGAAAAATATTTTAAGGAAACTTTTTGTGTTATTATGAATAACTATTTACATAAAAATCAAATACATGTAGCATACAACATTTTAATGACAATTCTTAAGAAAGAAATTAATTAAGAAACTAATTTGGTGAAAAAATATAAATATTTACAAAAGCATTAGCGTTTTAAATAAAGCTTTGATACATTTAAAAAGTCGGAATTAAAAAAAAATAGAAACAATTATAGAATTTTTGTATGAGATATACTTTTCTGATACAAATGAAAATAATTTACATTAAAATTGATTCAAATTAAAAATAAAAAGTTTAGATGGCACCCGTGTCCCCCTCAAAACACCGAACTTAACCGAAAAGCCTTATCCTCCCCCCCCCCATATATTTGATGTCTCATGAGCTGAAAAATAAAGTGGGAATGAATGTCCCCCCACCCCCATGTTAAGCTCCGTATCTCTAACGGACTCTCGTATTCTGAACGGGGGGGAATTCTGCACTCACCTGAATGTGAGGACGGTGAGTGGCCGGTAGGACTTGTGGGACGCCGGGTCGGCCATGGGTCGGCCCCAGAAATCGTTCCTCAGCATGGCCGTCCATCCGTTTCGACCGTTCACGTCCGGGTTGCCGGACACGGCCACCAGATCATCGTGCACAAAGTGTCCGTGCAAAGAGTTCAGATAGCAGCCGGACGCAAAGGCCGACACCAGCAGCATCACCATCCAGTCCGGGACAGTCCGACTTTTTCCGGACACACAACTCCCGGATGATCGAGTCCTCTTTGTGTCGCTAGTCAGATGTTGTCCATGTCCCCCCGCGAACTGCGAATTCGATAATTTCCCGTACGGCATTACACTTGAACAAAAAGTGCCGGATAGCGGAGAACCAGACCGAGAACTGCCGGATTTCCCGAAAGCATCGTTACGATAGTTTTCGGATGAGATCCTTGAACCGGAACTGTCACTCCCGGATTGAGAGTTGCCAAGTTTCGAGTTGTTGCCGGACTGAGAGAAAGGTTTAAAACTTCCAAACAACACGCCGGCTGAAACAGTGCCGGACTTGGAAGAGGCAGAACGTAAACTCCCGGATTTTGCGAGTTTAGAGTTGCTACCAGATTGAGAGGGTGGTTTAAAACTCCCGCCGTGCGACATGAGACTACCATCCGACGAATTACTGGACTTAGAAATGCCGGACCGTAACATTCCGGATCGAGATCTTCCGCCGAGTTGCGTGTTCTTAGATTGACTGCCGGACTGGAGGGTCTTCAAAGACTTTCTCGTCGGATCGCCGGACTGACGAGAGCCGGACGCGACCGTCATGTCGGGCAGGTAGTCGCTGACTGAGTAAGGGAGAGAAAAGAGTTTCCGGATAAAGGGCCGGATCGATCCGAGAGTAGGGAGACCTGGGTAGGTAATTGGGTCTGGCAATGCGCCTGCCCCGATACTCGTCTGAGAAGGAGGGGGATTCTTTTATCCCTAACCCCCCAATTTATCAGCGCCCCCTGGCCCGAGGGGGGGGGGTCTTGTGCTCCTTCCCACATACATTCCCCCACCACGGAATAAAAAAAAATAGACATACAACATCATTTAGACATCGATATATCTAATCTAATTAATATCGCTATATGTTTTTGAAAAGAGTTAGTAGCTTTTAAGTTGTTAACTTTTAGAAATTCAAAGAATGGTAGACTCTTTTTTATACGAACCTCTTGATTTTAAAACTGGATTTCTACATAGGAATGTCAAAAGTCCCCATTTAAAATGTTTCCTTCTATTTTATTTTTGTCGACATGTCCTTTTGTATATCATTTTCCAGTATTATACGTTTATCTATTGCGCGTGCATTTCTTTTGAAATATTGTGTATGGAAATACTTTTGATGTTTTGAAATGTTTGACGATATAATTTTTTCTCTGTGTTTTGTGTCTCCAGCAGTCAATGTTTGTTTTTGATAACATTGTTTATGTAATTATGTTCTTGTGAATCGAACCGGGGCACCGTCGTTTGCACACCGTATGTCCATGAGTTTTCAAAATTTTCATTCCACCTCTGTCATTAATATTTCTTTTCCACTTTCAGATTCTTCATGTTGAGCTTGTGGTCTGATCAACCATTTGGTTAACATTCTCTTCATTTCTTTGCATGTCTTTTCTCGCATTTGTGGCTCATCGCTGGCCGATGCGTATGATTTTGCGGGAGGGAGATGAAAGAAAATTCCTATAACCACCCCATTTTCTAATCCTGACCCCTTGTAAAACCCCTGTTAAAATCCCTTAACATCTATCCCTTAAATTAACTAAGTACAATTTGTACCTTTTCTCTCTTATTCCAAAAACTCCCTTTTTCCCTAAAGGATTATCCCCACCAATCAACGACTGCGATATTAATTCCCCATTTTCCCTCTTGATGTTATGTAAAATCCCCATCTCTCAATACTTGGTGTTCTGCTGCCGACACGAAAGGATGTAAGCTGGTTCTCTGAATAAACTTGTGTCTGTGTGAAATCTACTCGGCCCAATCATGGATTAATATAGTCACGACTGCAATTAAACTAATGAAATGACCACCCAGTGGAACAATTCATATATATATATATATATATATATATATATATATATATATATATATATATATATATATATATTATAAACTCATACGCTAATGGATTCAATTATTTTCAAACATAAGCCAAATAATTTAAATAAACCGTACAGAGCATGTCGAGCCCCCTCCCCTCTCAAATAAACAAACACCCACTTAAGAGGGAGACTTGTTTAGAGAAAAATGGAAGATCGCGGAAAACAAAATGAAGAACAGCCCACGAAAGAAAGAAAAGCACCGTGGACGGAGGAGACAGGCGACCACAATGCACTCCCGAGGAGACTTATTCCTATCGGCGGGAGGGACACAAAAGAGACACGCCAAATAGACGAATCGAGAGTTGAGCAAACACGACGACAAAAACAGACGAGTGTTTTCAAACAAAAGGTGTTTTTATGTCTGAGAAGAAACTGAAAACAAAGAGATTATAGACATTAAATATTTATTCTGTCATTCAGTTCGAAGCATACTAATGGATATGGAACTTAATAAAAACCCAAAACATAAAATAGGGAGGGGTGACAAAAAACAATCCAGCCTCATTCAAATCAACTCTCTCGAATGCAGTTGAAGAGCCCCCCCCCCCACCCACACGCGTTCCTCTTCCACTGGACCTCTTCCGTAAAACTGCCTCTTAAACGTTGTTCACATTCTAGTATTTAAATGTTTTATAATAATGAGGATACATTTATTACGATATAGAAAAGAATAGTTCATTTAAAAAAAATACTTACAGCCGCATGAGACAGAAATATATTTTACTGAATTTTACTAAGAATGAGATCGCTACATGTAGCTCAGTTTAAATAAAAAAAAATAAAGACGCCACCTGCAGTCCTTGGAGAAAAAAACGCCGTTCCCGCAATTCCTACGAATAACATGCAAGAGCGGCGTTACCCAGCAAAAAAAGTCAGCATAAAACCTTTATCAAAATTTTGAAATGGAAGGTTTTATGCAGGAAAACTGCAGTTTTTTTTTGAAGATCTATAAAATTAAAGGTTTTTGTTTCAATGTCCTTCAAAAAAACTTCATAAAAACCTGCAAAAAACCTTTAATTTTTAATCATGAAGGGAAAATGCAGATATTTTAAAGGTTTTATGCAGGAAAATTAAAAACTTTAAAAAAAACTGCAGTTTTTTGTTTCAATATTCTTTATAAAACATTCAAAAAACCTTCAATTTGACAATTTTGATGAAGGGTTCATGCTGACTTTTTTTGCTGGGTAATGGTGTTTCATGTCCCTGCACTCGGGTTTCTCCGGATACCCCCTTGTACCAGATTTAGAGGTCGCAGAATTATACGATCTTTCAACGGCCCATAATACTTTTCCATAATTTCGAAAAAAATTCGTTCAAGGAGCTCAGAATATGCAACACTAGTAGAAACCGGACACCTACCTACATTTTTATTCAAAAACCCTTTTAATAAAATGAATAGAACTAAATGGATAAAAATTAATACATAATATTTTAAAAGATTGAATTAACTGTTAACTAACGCATTATACCCTTCGCACTCGAGAAATATGTTTGTTCTTCAGGTACAGTTCCATACATACAAGTGAATGTATAATATATATATAAGTTAAAGTAACCAAGTTTATATCTGGATTTCATGTCTAACTGATTTATAAAAATGGAAATGCGGAGCTTTGTGTGGATTCAGTTGAAAACTTGAGATTCTAATAAAGTTACATGTTTAACTACATTTGAGGAGATAGAGATTTTTCTGAGTTTAGTATACTGAAATGAATAATTAAGTTTTTCATGTATCACTTTTATATTTTTATAATTTACCACACTAAAGAACAGTAACTTGATATATATATATATATATATATATATATATATATATATATATATATATATATATATATATATATATATATATATATATATATATTCTGTTCCTTTTCCTCACCTCTTTAAAAAGAACAGGAAGGAAGGGAGTGTAAGTGTTCTATAAAAAGAAAGCAAATATCAAACATGTTCCTCGAGTGATAAAGGGTTAATGTTCGAAGAGTTCCAGCTATCTGCGACAGACTCGCAAGTTTCAAAATGAGTTTTAGGGTAATTGTTCAATTACGAGTCGTAATGCAATAATATACATCTTTAAAAAGAACAGGATATAAATGTTCTATACAAAGAATGTAAATATCAAGCAGGATCTTCGAGTGAATATTTTTAGTAAGAATGCGTTTGGTAATTTTGAGTTATTTTCCGAGAGTTTCTGCGGTATATATGTTGAACATCAGTAAATATTACCCCAAACGGGAATACAAGCAGTCATGTCTTTGTCAGAAACTTGTTCCTCAATTAATATAACACGTTATAAAGAAGTGTGGATGTTAGAAAACAAAATATACTTTACAAAATGCCGACGTCATTGAAATTGTGTTAAAAATAAAAAAAATTGGGTTACGAATAGTATATAACTACAAAATATAACTACATAAAATTAGCTGAATTACCCGCAGTTATCCGAGCTTTAAGCAGATTTCATGCCTATTAACATTTCTTTAAATCAAATATAATTTTGCAGAATGACATTAATTTCAAAATTTGGCAGTTGGCATAAAATTAATATTGCATTTTTATAAAGTTAATAATAACACATATTTTATTTAGAGTTTATGATTCAACGACGATGAAGAATACGCAATGAATACGATAAGCAACGAAGAATGCTCTAAAGAAATTAAAATCAAATAACTAAAACATATAATTTTTTCGGAGAACTGCATTGTGAATTCACACCACCCAATAATTAGAGGGGAAGAGAACTTACCTTGCGTGGGGGGGCGGGGAGGTTTGCCGCCGAGAATTCTGGACGAGCCACCAATCATGGGTGGTCAAAGAAATCACTGCACAAATGATTTCGAATTATCACCAGGAGGTGACCTCATTTATGAACCTCAATTATTAACCTCAATTTATGAAAAGTTATGTTTCTCAAAGAAATATAAAAAAGCTTCAAGCGAGATTTTCTAATTCAGACTACAAAACACACTCCCACTTGGATTGGATTTGGGTGCATTTCAGGCTGCCTATTCCTGTCCTCATTTAAGAGACTTATCACAGCCACACCCGAGACAAAAAATTTCGTATGCCGTGTGTATGCCTTCCGTATGCCAGCCGATTTTTCGTATGCCAGATGTATGCCACATATGCCCTCGAACTGATGACCGCGGAGGTGGTATGCCCGGCATATGCTTCTTTTTACGATCCAGAGGCAATAATATTAATATGCCGCGTGTATGCCTTTCGTATGCCAGACTTATTATTAGTATGCGAGAAATATGCCATCGAACTGATGACCGCGGAGGCGTATGCTGTGAGTATGCCAACGGCATATGCTTCCGATTTCGGTCCAATTTATTGCGACGTTAATGTTTACAACTATATAATTGTGTAAGTGATTTTTTAGTATCTCTAGTTACATTTTACTACTTTGAAACCATTGCATTATAGTAATAGATTGAGGATGATAAAAATCATAGTGGATTTGAAATGGGAATAAAGAATGTTTTTGTGTGTGTGTGTGTTTAATTTAATATATTGTGTGTTTAATTATATATATTGTGTAATAGTGAAAATCAGAAAAAAGTGTAGCTACCTAGTTCTTCCACCTATCCCTTCAAATAACGTATGATGCAAAAAAAGTATGATATTTTTAAATTAGAAAACGTTATGCTGATAAAATTGCAAATGCTAATTTGAACATGATTTGTGAAGCAAATTGATTTTTAATTTTGAACTATAACATATAGGTATTTTATTTATAAAACATACCTAATGTGAAAATAGCGCAGCATTCAATAATAGAATCAACTGTTTCATTCGAATTAAAATATAAATGAATATTGAAAACAATTGCAACATTTTGTAAAATAACTGTTATATGTTTGTTATTTTTAGTAGATTTTGAAATTGCCTTTTTTATCTGTTTTAATCTGAAATTTAAATTATATATCACAATCCAATTAAAAAATTTCTTTAAGATTCCTTTCCGCATGATTTCTACATTTTTATTTCATTATTAAGGTTATATAGCTTGGATTTTATTTTCTTATCTTGAAAACGACTCTTGACACTAGATATTAAAAAATATTACCATGTTGCAAAATCGCCTTAAAAAATTATTTCTGCATATTGGGGCGCTCATATTCGCCTGTGTCACAATTGTAAACATCTAATTAACGTTGAGATTTATTAGATGTTTACAACTATATAATTGGATGTATAAGTTAAGTCCAAGGTCTTTCGGCAATTGAAGTCTGTCTTCAGAAGGGCACCATCGCTCACATATAGAACCATTAACGTCAAATTGAACTTTTTACACATAATTCCTTCAGTGACACCTCAAAAGAGATACTTCACTTCCACTTAACGATTTATAGTGAGCGTAGGCGAACGTCCTTTGAGCATGCGCGGGTGAAGAGTACCGCGAAACATTTTGAATCATCTACTACTGTCTTACCACCACGAGTTAAACTCTGAGTTGGGTTGCCAGCGCGGAAAGTTCCAAATGAAGTAGGGGATTTGGGTAAATGATGTTGGGATGGATGCTATTTTGGCGAGTTTATCCTTATTTTAATCGACTTACAAATAAACTCACAACGGTAATATGGTGGAAGGAAAAAGATTGTTTAAGAAATGAGAAGTGTTTTCAGTTTTAAATAATATTTCTCTGTATAAAATAAGAGTAGATTACCGTTTTAAAACAAAAGTCAACGGTAATTGATGGAAAACACAATGTTTTATTTTTTTTAAATTTCATTTCGGATTTAATATTTTTAATAACGTAACGATGTTTTTAAACCCACTGTTTTACTCTGTTTATATTTTATTCTAATAAACTGAAAGCGCATTAATTTTAGTATGAAATAACAGCATTCTTGCTGAAAAAAATTATAAGAACTACAAAATGTATTTACGAAATAGTATATTAAACAAATTGAAGCTAATTCTTGTTGTCTTAGAAGCTTAGACAACTTTTTTAAAGATTACCTAACTTTGAAAAAGTTACCAAAGATCAGATGTTAAAGAAACTTTTTAGACACAAGCAAGCGTTTGTGTCCCCTTCTCACAAAATAATAACATATTTTAACTAAAATCAAAACAGGTTAAACATCTAAAGGGGGGGGGGGATATATATATTTTTTTTTATTTGCATAATTACATAAAATTAAAAAATTTTAGACAATAAATATTTTAACATCCTCAGTATCTAGCACCCTCAGCATCTGGCAGTATTAAAGGAAAGCTATTTATAAGAGTCTGAATAACAAATTTTATAGATCGAGTTGCTTAAAACTTTTGTGACAATTAAAAAAAATTCCAACAAGCCTCAACCTTTGAACAAAATTATAAAAATGAAAATGAATTACATAAACATTCGCTATTTCAATATTCATTTCTTGTAACCATAACTATACACCTTTTTATTGACCGTATATACAAACAACATCATTAAATATAATTCAAAAATGGTAACACGTCAATAAGATTTATAGACAGCAAAAATATTGAATTAAAGAATCGGCCTGCACTTCACCAAAAAAAAAAAAAAAAAAAGCAAACCATAGGGTAGCGTTATCGTTGACTGACTCATCGCTGAGTGTAAAATTAATGTTGAAAGTTTGATTTTATTGAGGACAATGGGCTACCATTTTATTCGCGTATCCTATTAGAATATTAATTATAATTATGTTTGCAAAGTCGTAGTAATTTTCAGAGATTTTGAGGATGCTTTATCGGTACAAAAGCTGACGACATTGTAAATAATTTCTATAGCTTGAGAATGCAGGGTCTTTCCTTTGTTAAAAGTACATTCCATTTTGGAAAGATCTTCACAAGAAATTGAAAAAATTATCTGTTGCGAAATCACACAAATGAAATCGAAATCAAAAACGTATTGAAAAGACAATTATATAAGGAGAATTCAAGATAGCCAGTTTAACATAATCAGAAACGGACGAAAATGCGAAGAATGATTTCTTCAATCCGCCAAATGGAATTATTCCTTTTGCTTTCACCCCTCGAATCGAATAAATTCGCCGGTTGCCATAGCAGCCGACAGACCACAGAACTCTGGCGAGAGCTCTTCTGTTGGTGGGAGGACAGTACGTCACTTGTAGTCTGTGTTAACGTGCGCAACGGTCGTTCGAAATATACCAATTCTGTTGGGAAAAAAAGGCGGCTTTTTACCATAATAAAGTGGACGAAAACAAATGAAAGCACTGTTATACCTGCTAATCTTATTAGCGGCTAGTTGAAGGACTGTGAAACTGTGCTGTACGATGGAATACTCTAAACGGTTCAGCCAAATACACAGCGGAATACATCCCACAGTGGAGAAAGGGGCAAGCTTAACATGAATAATAAATTCGGGTGAGTCCCAGGACGGGAATGAATTTATTATGGAAGGTGCTGGGAGAATCAAGATATGAATTACCAAAAGGCACATTAGGCCCGGGCCTAGAGGCCACAATTTTTATTTAACTAATATTTATTTGGTAGTTTTTTCATGTCAGAATCATTAAACTTTGTTTGTGATATTAGTCATTATTTTGCAATTGATAGATATCAGTTTCTTGACATGAAAAATTTCATTTATACTACGAAAAATATTCCCAAAACAAATTTATTATTCATGTTAAGCCCAAGAGCAGGTTTCAAATTTTAAGGGGAATATAAATCTTGTGAATATTACATGACGACTTTTTTCCATGATGTTTAGATTGACTTGAAAAAATTTCATTATTATTTTTATTTCACATTTGGTGGACAGTATAATGTTACTTTCTCTTTTTGGAAACAGTAATTGCTTTAAATGTAATTATTCTAAAAAAGTTTTTGTGGCATGAAATGTAATAAGAAAAAATACTGCCTAAGTAAAAGTTACTTATACGATTTTAAAAAAAATCTCAATGTATGACATTATAATTTCATATGAATATACATAGAATAGTTTTGCATTCACTAAAGCAAAAGTTTGAGCTTCAAAAATCCTCTTCAAGAAATGTAATTTTTAAAAAAAAGAAAAATAATAGTCTCGAACTAAAAATCCTAATCCTGGATTTCCTAATTTTATAGTCATACATTAATTAGCATACAAAGTCATACATTGAGATCTTTTTAAAAATCTCATAAATAAATTTTATTTAAGCAGTATTTATTCTTATTACATTTCATGCCGCAATTTTTTGTTAAAAATAATTATATTTAAAGTAATTACTGTTTCCAAAAAAAAAAAGTAGCATTTTACTCTCCACCAAATGTGAAATAAAAATAATAATGATATTTTTTTTCAAAAGTTAATCTAAACATCGTGGAAAAAAGCCGTCATGTAACCTTCACAATTGATGCGATCTGCATACATGTGGCATACAGAGGTGATATGCCAGCCGCATACATGTAGCATACAGAGGTGATATGCCAGGCGCATACATGTCGCATACGGAGGTGATATGCCAACCGCATACATGTCGCATACGGTGGCGATATGCCAGGCGCATACATGTCGCATACCACCACCGTATGCCAGAGTAATATGGGATATTCTCACAGGGCATACGAGGCATACGTATGCCTCATGTATGCGGCATATATGCGGCATACTAGAGGCATACACCTTTATTTTGTCTCGGGCACACATACATACAAATACCTCGTTATTTTTTAACCAAGGTCAGATGAAAAGGTAACACCTGAGCTGGCACCCAAAGCAACCTGAATAGGCGTCAGGACCTTGGACCCTGATCAGATTCATCGTGCATCAGTCCCGTATACACGCCAGTATAAATTGGTTGGATATTTTTATACGACTTCCTAGTATTTTAGTAGCGAAGCTGGCAACCCTCCGATCGTAAGATCACTACACTTTTACCTTTCTTTGCCAATTCTACTCAGTCGGACTCGAACTCGCAATCTTCTAATTGCTACAATTCTAAATACTAATTTTTACAATACTAATTTTTTTAATTGGCACCAACTTCAAAAAGTTGTAATAAGTATAAAATTGATATTAAATAAATCAATTTTTGCAACTTGTTCGTAAAATTAAAAATTATTTTTTACATTTTAGCGCATTTTCTTAAAGTCGATTTTTTGTTCTTTTTTTTTTTTTAAATTATTTTTCTCTTTTTAGATTTTAATTTAGCAAAGGAGTTTGCCTCAACTTTTAAGCAATTTTTAATTATCCAAAGTGTCCTTTCGCTAGCTACCGCGCTAGAAGCTTTCGCAAATAATTGGCGATTTGAATGGATTATGGTAATGCGAATTTGGCGATTTTTCACTTTCACTTTGGCACTTGTAAAATCTGATACCTGAAAGATCAGAGTTGGATGCCATGAAATAATCAGAATCAGTTGGTATGTGATCGCTCAATGAATTAAAAGTTACAGTGTGGATTGATGCTCGCTCGCGGCTATCCTTAAGAGTTGAAACTTCTTCCGCCCAGCGCCACCGCTACAATTAGGGTGACTTACCATGATGATCGCAAAGGAGGAACATCTTCTGCCATAAATATCGTCTGAAATAAGAAATCCGAACGGGTCGATGACTTCTTAAAGAGCAGTTACCCCCTAACGATTTCCTGCTCTTTCTGTGCTGCTCCCCGATCCTTTGCTCCCTGATGAATCAATTGGATTATCTTCATCCGCCCCCACTCCTCCTCCTTCACGTGAAGCAGCCCCCCCCCCCCCCTCGTGCGGCTTTCGATGCCCGAGAAGTGGCACAGTGGCTGTCGGCGACGGTTCGGGGCCTGTCTCGAAATAAAGACCCGTGAGCCCTCGTATTTTTAAACCATGGTCAGATGACGCAGACAATGTCTGAAGTGTCATCATACACAACATGAATATCAGATTTTAGTCCAATTGCAAAAGGAAGTACAGTCGTGGGAAAAAAAAACGAGACAACTCTTGTTTTTGGGCCGCTTTTTATGGTAGGGGTAAACTTACTATACCATTTTGTAGGGAATACAGTATACTACAAAATGGTATGCAAAACATTTTAATTGGGGTTTGTCTTTATATTAAAATATGCTCCAACTTTAAAATTTTCAATAGCAATACTTACTTTTGATAACGCAGAAATGTTTTTTACTCTGAAAATAATCTATATTTAATTCCTGGGATCATGTATTTTTAGTCTGTCCAATTTACGATGCATACAGACGCAAATACATATCATCCATTAAATCCAGTAACATTTCAACCATCCTAACATTTTACAAACAACAATATTTTTGTTTAAATAATTACTAAATTAATTACTAAATTAAGGGCCCTACACATACACATGTTCCGACCAAACTGGGATTCTGTATTAGGACTATAGGCCATATTAAAATAATCATGTTTTACAATGAGTGATTTAGATGTCTATTTACATGTATTGCCGTTTTCGGGACTGATTCCCAAGATTGTAGTGCTAGCGCCCAGATGTTGACAGGCACAAGCCCACACAGAGAAAAAAAGAACAGGTCGTCATTTCGCTGACCAGAAAGTGGTCACTCGAGCCAAAGGGGTCAATTTTTAATCGAAAATCATTTCCCCCCCCCCCCCCCATCCATTAAAAAACGATAATTACAAAATTCGACACATTGAAGTAGCAGTTGTCTTCACAAACTGAATTTAATCCTCAAGACTTCCCTTGCGGAAGAGGAGCAGAGACCGCCTTCTCCCCCCCCCCCCCCTCCCCTCCTTCCACGACACAAAAGTTCTTGAAACTCCTCTCTTCACTTGGGGGCTCCTCCTCTCTCTCGCAAGGATTACGCATTCGACGCCGTCTTCATTTCAAGTGAAGATTAAAAAATATAAAAATAAATCCCCCCCCCCCTCCCCCTTCGGTTTTTCTTTATGTCCCTTTTGACTCGAGTCGATCGTTATGGCGAAGAAGGGGGAAATATGGGCGAGGTAAATTGCGTGGATAAATGCGATATTCAAAATTCATTATGGGTGCTCGCAGTCAATGAGACGGCCGAACTTTGAGGGGTCGCATACAAATTGCACTGGACGAGACAAGGCGATGTTCGAATGGAATAGCGCAGGAGCAAATCGGGATGCATACCAAAAGTCGTAAAATAAAAATTTTGGTTCGATTAGCTACTTTATCCCCATAAACTACAAGGAAAAAAAGTTATTTACTCTTATAAAAAAACTTTAAGAAAAAAAACTTCAGTAAGCATTAAAACCAGTTGTATCGTCTATCATATATATATATATACACACACTAGCTGAAATACCCGTTCTACGCACGGGAAGGAAATAAGTTACAAAATTGATACAATATTATAACGAAATAAATATTTTCTTAATTTCTCACCCATCGAGGGGGAACCAAACTGTTAAAAGTTCCAATTTGTAACGAAATTTTATTAGCAAGGTCCTGCAGGAACTGGAAAGATTGATAATATGGAGAAATCCTCTTACTCACACAGAGCAATTGAAACAATAGTTTTAATTGTACTAACGAAAAGGCGCTATTTTTTTCTATTAGTGTCTTTTGGAATTCTAAAAATTACAAATTAACTACAAAGCCGACGTTTATCGATTTAAACAATAAGCGTTGGTAGATATGTGAACATTACTCACCGAGAACATTACCCAATATTTGTTTTTATAAAAGACATAATGTTATAGCGGGGGGGGGGGGGGGGGGGGACATGATTATAATAGGAACTTTGTCACTTGAAATTTTCAACGCTTTATAATTCTTTAATTCAGTTATATATAACATTTGTTTCTCGAATATTCCTGTGGTCTTAATTTATTACATTATTTACAACGATATTTCATATTTATTAACAAGTCTATATAGCCAAAATATATTAAATTTATTTGAAGATATGTAGCTGACATTTTCTTTCATGGGCCAAGTTCGGTTGACCGCAAATCAACGAATATCCGAAAAACAAAATGCAACTTCTACAAGAGTGCAGACCACTTTTTCAATGTTTGAAGGTTTTTCCAAATCAATAATAATAAAATAAATAATGTGTTTGTGTAAGGTACGCAATACACTACCTTCCACTGCACGGAAGTGTCTGAAAATTTATACAGCGACTATTCAAGCTGAAAATGTGCACCTGAGTATCGAAATTTTAAAATTTCGTTTATTTTTCTGTTTATTAACCATTTCCATAAGCCACATATTTAAAAGCAATTTTTTAAATATCCATTTAAAAAGAAAATATATCTGGCGGTGAAACATTTTATATTGTTATAAAATCACATTATTATATTTTAAGACTTTGCAAAAATGAAATACTTTAAAATAAATTAATAATATATATTTATAGTTTTAAAATACAAATACAACGTTAAAATACGCAATAAAAATCCATCAATCTGGACAGGTTTCGGGAGATACATCCTTCATCAGCAGAAAAAGAAAAGTCTGTGTGCATTAGAATATAAATAAACCCAGAATCGCCAAAGAACAAAAAAGAAAAAACTATCTCAATCGGTTGGAGTTAACTATTGTGTGCCAACAAACGGGAAATACTGGGACTGCAAATGTTTCATTGACAATCGAATCAATATTGCTAAATATATGAAACGCCTCCAGGAAGTCAAGTTCAACTGGAGATTTGGGTTTGCAAATTAAATGTGGGTTAGAAAAATTAAATATATGACCATGCACCCAAGAGTGCTTGGCAATGGAGGACTTCTTTATTTATTGTTTAACAGTATGTGCTATGTGCTTTATTCTGGGTTTATTTATATTCTAATGGACACAGATTTTTCATTTTCTGCTGATGAAGGGAGACGTATCTCCCGAAACATTCCAGATTGATGGATTTTTATTTCGTATTTTAACGTTGTATTTGTATTTTAAAATTATTAACGCAATGTTCTATAAGACGAGTTTTTATCTTATATATTTATTGCTTTAAACAATTGAAAGTTGACAACCAAATTTGCTTTGGTAAAATAACTATTTCTGACAATATTAAAGTATTGTCACAAATACACTGAAAGTTCTGGTTATGTTTCAACGGGAAAATGAAGGGTAAAGTGAACATTAGATGACAAAGGGGTGAATTCTAACGGGCAATATGTTGCTTACATAATAATGTTCCATTCGTTTCATCAACCTGCTTTTAAATGACAATTTTTTTTATGCATAGGCTTTAAAGGGTTTCCCAGAGCAGGACGGTTTGGTTTTTGGTTTGGTTAATTAACGTCGAACTAGAGCTGCACAATGAGCTATTGGCGACGGTTCGGGGCCTATCTCGAAAGGAAAGGCCCGGGAACAATGCCTCGTATTTTTGAACCATGGTCAGATGAAGAGGACAACACCTGAGCTGGCACCCAACGCCTTCAATACACGTCGGGACATTGAACCTCGATCAGATGTATCGTGCACCTGTCCCGTATACACGCCGTTAATTTTTTGTGGATGTTCTGGACGACATTCTAGTATTTTGGTAGCGAAGTTGGCAACCCTCCGATCGCAATATCACTACTTTTTACTATTCTTTAGTCTAGTCCATCGGAAGGTTTGAACCAGGGACCCTTGGATTCCCAGCTGACGCCTTAATCCACTCGGCCACAGAGGCCCTCCAGAGCAGGACGAAGCCAAAAAGCTAGTTAGCAATAAAATATGAACGGCTTGTCATAACACAAATAAAAACTACGGAACTTACAACAACACATTTCTACTCTGTCCGTAGAGGAAACAGAATTTTTTTTTTTAAAAATAAACCTAAAATTCAAGATCAATTAGAACATAAGGCATCTTTATAGCACATTGTTGAGAACATTTTCGCATGTGCTTCCGCAAACGCCCATGCACGAAACTTTGCTTGCAGAATAAACGACCTGTGTGAAGAAAAGGAATTGTTCATCGGAAAAGAGCCGCTTGTACCGCTCAGAGAGTCGACTGCAAAACCCCAGGAAAAATAGGATAGAAAACTGGATAACGGGTCATGAACATTCACAAGGACTTTTCCAATATATTTCAATGCTGCTTCCTTTGCAAAGTATATGTTCATTTTGCATCGAAAGAGAAAGAAACACACTTATGGGTAATCCAGATATATTTCTTTAGGATAAGCATTATGCAATAGAATTTATCAGAATCGCAACAAAAATATTGCATGGAATAATGACAAAAGTAAATGCTATTATTTCGAGTAGTTTTAAAATATCAGGATTTTTTTTTTAATGAATGACGATTTTTTCCATGGAAAATATTTGATAGAAAAGCAAAAAGGGGCAAATGGGAGGCATTCAAGTTTGCATTGACAGATTTTGTGAGGAGCTGAAGTTTAAATATTCGGAGATTGTTCATTATTGCTATGCATTCATTAAGAAACGCATTTAAAAGGATTTTATGTAATAATAATTGGTAATTTTTTATGTGTAAATTTCTACATTGACGAAAAAAAGAATTCCTAATGAGCTAAATAATATTTTAAAAAAATAACTGAATGACAAACCAAGTTAGCTAAAAGTAGTCACGGTTAATCAAAAAATAAAAAAATAGAGAAAAAAAAATAATAGAGGATGGAAAATAAAAAAACATTGTCGACATAATTTAGAGTCAGCCATAATTTCAAATCAATTACACTTCAAAAGAGCGGAGGATATGTTATCTGCATAGATTTTTTTTTTACATCGTATAGTTAACAAAAATATCATTAATTATTAGTAGTTTATAATAATATATATTTTAATAAATATTAATTAGGAAGAAATTTTTTTCTCGAAAAATTATCAACAAATTTCGTAGTGTATGTCGTTCCTATTTTTTCAAAATTAATAATATTATTTTTTAGATCATTTAAGAAGGGAGGGGGTTGGGATTTATCCAACCTGGAGATAAAATAAACCTGGAGGGTAGATCCAACCTTTTTTTAAAATAAAAACCTGGAGGGTAGATCCGGGTTGGGATTTATCCCAACCCGGATCTACCCTCCAGGTTTTTATTTTCTACTAAAAATGCATTTATATCCCACCTTGAATGTGGCACAGCCTTAAAACAGCGGCGACCATTCTCCATTTGTGCGCGACCCCCCCCCCCCCCCCCCCCGAGTAAGAAACAAACACCTCGCCAAGCCGATCTGCCTCATCTGCTCTGCGCTGATCCTTTGTTTATGTTGTGATCGAAAGTAATCCTCATACTCCAATTTAATGAGGGAAGGGGGGAGTCATTCGCCCCTCCCTCTCATCGAAGGAAAGTCTCCTTATCTGTGGCGCGCACACTTTCGTCCACTCCCTTCCTCCCCTACCGCAATAACAAGGGGGGGGGGGGGTACATCCTCAAAGAATTCCGCCAGTTTCGAGTCCGCCAAATAACGTGAGAAAAGTAGCCAAATTCCTTGTAACAATGCCGAATGACTAAGAGTCTGCTGCGATGACACTGTTAGTTACTGCTGTGGATCGAGTTTAAAGCTTAGAGTTTGTGTACACTGTAGTATGCCTCCATATCATATAACTCGTTTACAATGCTGACGTTACTAGTCTCATAACATAAATAACATTTTATTAGTTAAAGTATTTCATCAACAATGCTGGTATAACAACATTCATGTCTGCTAAATAACTATGATGCCACAGTTGCAAATGAACAGAAATATTCATTTTTTAATGAAAAATTCGGGTAGCAAATTGTATCACACTAATATTACAAATGCAACTACCAGAAAATGTATGATAATTTTAGACACAAAATAAACTATTATACGTTTACAAAACGATATTTTAAAAAAAATCAGACTAATGAACCGGGATAGTTACAATAGCATTATTTTCATTTTGAAAAATATTAAAAATAATTATTGTTGTTCATTTTTACAAAAGCAATTTTTTTTTATAAAAAAATTAATTAAGTCCCACATACTTACAACGCATATAACTTGAATGCATTTGTGGAATCTATATATATAAATGCGAAAAACCCACTCATCACTCATCACTAATTCTCCAACTTCCCGTATACCTATGAAGATGAAATTTGGCAAATTTGTTCCTTATACCTTAAATAGGAAAAGTAAGCTATTTTTGTTCCGATCGAACGGATTTAAGGGGTTGTAAAACCCCTTTTTCGAAACTTCTCCATAGGATTAACATGGAGAACATGTAACAATGCAAAATATAAAATTTAAACAATGGAAATTTTTAATATTATGTAACGTACGAGGAGCATTCTGATTGGCTGATGACTAAATATCGCCAAAATGTCGCCATATAACTAAAAACTGTCGCCAAATAACTAAAAACTGTCGCCAAATTAATAAACTTCGCCAAATAAATTAAAATTTCACCGAATGAATAAAACATTTCGCCAAATTAATAAAATATCGCCAAATGAACTAAAATATGATCATATATGTAAAAATAATATAAAAACCTGAAATACCCGTTCGATATACGAAATACCTTTTTCGATGTTTGTGGCGACGTTAGTTTGGATATCTACAGATCTAAAAGACCTAGAGTGCTGAAATTTGGAGCACAGATTCAGCTTGGGCCGTAGAGATGCACTACGAAAGGATTTTTAAAAATTCGAACTCGAAATGCCAAAATAACAATTTTTTAGAAACTTTCCCATAGGATTAACATGGAGAACATGTAACAATGTAAAATATAAAATTGAAACAATGGAAAATTTTAATATTATGTAATCAGGAGCATTCTGATTGGCTGATGACTAAATATCGCCAAATAAATAAAACCTACGGCAAGTTATTAAAAACATCGCCAAATAAATTAAAATTTCACCGAATGAATAAAAATTTTCGCCAAATGAATCAAATATTGCCAAATGAACTAAAATATGATCATATTTGTAAAAATAACATATAAATGGCGAAATTAGTGTCAAAAAATTATAAAATATATGTCAAAATGGTGAAAATATGAATGGATAACGGGATATTCCGTACTACAACAACTATGAAAATTAAATTTGGCATGGAGCATGGCATTTTAAGCCAAAATTGCTCACTAAGAAAGGATGTTCATTTTCAAAAATTCAAACTCTAACTGCCAAAAGTAAATCTTGCCACTTATCCACTGACTCATCACTAATTTTCTAACTTTCTGTATAACCAGGAAGATGAATTTTGACAGAGTTGTTACTTATATCTTACATAGAAAAATAATCTATCTGGTAGGTAGAAGCCACTCGGTACCGTAATAATTGGTTAATGAATACTTTGGACCCCACGTGGTAGGAAGGTCAGAGGGAGAGTGTATAAATGGTCAATCTGATTGACGCGGCCTACCTTCCTCTACTCCATGTTATGTCATTTATCCACGAAGGCTGATTTTCCATAGAATTATTGGAGTGAAAGTGTATACTGCCTGTCATCAAGGGTGACATTTTCCTTCATGCGGTATAAAGATCAGAGGGTAAAATGGGTTAACAAACGACCTGATCGACGCGACTCTCTTTCCTATACCATGGTAGGTCATTTATAGCCCATAACACGGTTCCCCTGGGAGTAATATAGTGAACGAAATAGCCTGCAGTTAAGGGCGACATTCCCTTCACGGTCAGCGGCGGAATGGGTTAATAATCGGCTTGATCTATGCGGCCTACCTTTCTTTATATGAAGGTATGCCTATACGAGTAGTTATGTGGCGGAATCGAAAACTGTTGTTATAGACTCTCCCCCCACGTGGTACAAGTGTCAGAGGGGGATTGGGTTTGCGTAAATCTTCTGTAGTAGTGGGTAGGGGGATTGATTCGATTTTTTTTAAAAAATTGATTTAAAGTTCAATGAAGTAAAAAATAAGATTTATTTTTTATTTAAAAAAGTTAAATATTTAAAAAGTTCGGGGACAAAATCTAAAAAAAGTGCTGGGGAACCATCCCTTCTCGCTTATTGATAAGGTTTACCGTACAAAAGAAAAAATATGAAAATCTTGAATTTGGCAAATAAACCTTTTAAAATTCTTTTTCGTTTTTTTTTTCTGCTTATATTTTCACCAATTTGTGAAACTTAACGACAAATGTTGACATAGGTGTCTAATAAAACTTTTTCAGATAATTTTTATTAACATTTATAAGAGTTCTTCCCGTTTAAATCTTTGGAATGTTACTAAAAGTTAAAATATGGATGGTGATCAACGGGAGAACGCATACATATTCACGTTATTGTGTAGACAACTTCATATTAGCAATCTTTCCAGTTCTTGCAGGACCTTGCCAATAAAATTTCGTTTCAAATTAGTACTTTTAATACTGTGGTTCCCCCTCATGGGTGACAAATGAAGAATATTGTTTATTTCGCTATAAATATTGTATTTGTATCAATTTTGTAATTTATTTCCTTCCCGTGCGTAGAACGGGTATTTCAGCTAGTAGCTTATATAGCTGAATTTTATAGTCATGTCACGTCATAATAAATAATAACTTCAATACAAGGAACATATAATGGTGATTTTTATTTCAGACTAAGGAATTTCTTGAAATCGCCAAATTGCCGAATATTCCCCAAATCTGTCGCTCCTGTTCAATGAAAAGTGGGAAATTTTTACAATGTGGGAAGGAGAAGGGGGGGGGGGGGGTCGAAGACAGGGGATTTCCAGTATTTGTTGTTATTGGAAGGATGGGAAAGATTCGAATTAAATGATAAAATTTCTTAACGAGGAACAGGAGTTCTTCGCTATTCGCAGACGACTTTTACGATACATTCGTGAGTCATTGAAAGGGTTTCTTGATGATTGGTGAAGGGGGTCGAATAAAAGGAGGTGGGGGGGGGGGGGCAGGGTGATTCAGGCAGAAACCGTGAAGTGCACATTTCATTAAACCATTTATTTCCAATTATAGAGCTGGCGTTGTCATTTTGATTTTCTTGTAGAGGGGGTAAGAAGAGGTCAGAGGGTTAGAAACTGAAAACGAAATTTCAGATTGTCTGCTTCCACTTTTTCAGTGTGAAGAGGCTTGTGAGGCATCTTATGTCCCCTCCCACCCCTTTCCTTCACTTAGTTTCATTCATCTCTACGGAAGTGAGTTCTTCATACAAATTGGTTTAGGATTCTGTGCACGAGCCTCAGAGTGCATACGGTTTTAACATCAGCAACATAAAAACTACATCGGAAACATTTCACCAGAAATTTCAGAAGATCAAGTTGGTTATATTATGACTTGTCTAATTTTTTTTCTTCAAAGGCGCTCAACACACATATAAAATCATATCATATTCGTAACTCAATTTTTTTATACTAAAACATGTTTTTAAAACATAATTAAACCTAAACATTATTAATTTTTTTTATGTGAAGTTCGATTTGTTGTGTGTGAAATTAACATCGGCGTAGTTCCACGGCAAAACATTCGTTGTTCATCCATTCCAAAGGCCGCAAATTACTAACGATGCGTCATCGTTTTGTTGTGTAATGCGTAAGGGGGGAAAAATCTGCTGACTTTCACGATCCATGTCTGCTCTAAAGTTAGTTCAAGTTGGGTTTTTCGACTTTCCTCAATTGCAGGATTATGTGAGGGGGGGGGGGGGGGGGGCATGGAGGTCCGTGCCCCCCCCTCCCCCCCATCACACAGGTCGAGTTTTGTTTTCTGTGTAATCGAGGAGGACTTCAATACGTAAAATGTGTATGTCCAGATTCCACAAAATGAGAAACTGCCTTTGGACCACAGTCTCACACGCAGTTATTTATCTCTCTGCTCCTCTCAACTAATCACAGCAATCAGGACCCTGATTTACGACTAGGCGCGTGAAACCTAGGCCTCCATATAACGGGCCTCCCATATATAGGGATCCCACCTTTTATTTAATTACACATAAATTGTGTAAAAGCGTCCTATATTTTGATAAACTCGTTATTATTCTTGCAATAAGTCAGACACTCCCTCCCTCCCCTCCCCCACCTGCACGGTAACGATGACTTTAAGAAGATAGCTTCAGATTATGACTCAAGTAATTGAATTCACAATAATTTCTGAATGGAATACAGTTTTGAAAAATATTCCCGTTTCTTCACACAATATCATCCATATATATATTTTTATGTGTCGATTTAAGAAAAGGAAATAAAGTTGTTTTTGAAAATCGGGGAAGCTCTTTCAAAAAAAGCCACAAGAATTTTTAAATAATTTTTTCTATTAAAACCAGACAAATATGGCTGTTTATTTCACATTGTTTTAAAAACATATTGTGTACTCGACCTAAAGTAGCTAATATCTTTCAAAATTTCTACAAACTAAAAAAACAAACATGTAATTTACTTTTCCAAAAACATGACGCAACTTGAACGAAGCACAACATTGCTTTTAAAACTACATAACTCAAGGACAAGATGTCCGACATTCTACTTTGAGTTTCGGCCTCATTTGCGTAATTCCATTTTCTAACTATTTGATTCGACGTTTGGAATCGAATTGACGGCTGCTCCGATGGGTTGTCCTCTTGTAGCCTTTTCGAACGGACACAAATGACGCGCCCATTTCATCCCTTCGACAACAAAAGAACGAACACATAATGACGTCAGCTTCAAGTCAGACGTCACCTTCCACCTCTTGGCATCCTCATTTCTTCGCCAAGTACCTGTCAAGTCGGCGCCAAATGCCACTCTTCTCCAAAGTGCTTTATTTTATTATTATTTTTCCTTTATCCAATGGTAACCAAGTTTATTGAATAATCGTACATTTGGCCATTTCTCATTTTTCAACGATTTACTGTTAAAACAATATTAGATAAACAGAGTATATCTAACACTTATTGTTGTTTGTTTTTTTATTTCATATGAATACAACTTTAATGTGTTACTAAAAACTTACTCACTTGAACCCAATTTAGAACACGTTTCATCTCTTTTTTTCATGAATTGGCGCTATTTTCCTTTCGATTGGCGATTTAGCAGTCCTCTTGGCAGCCCTTCGTGTGGTCGGTGGCGCGGCTAACCTTCTCAATATAACTGTCATATTCTTTTTGGCTTACGGACACGAATTGACAAACGCGGCTCTGAATCAAAGTTTCTGACATGAAATTGCTTTTGGCGTTTTCCTCGACTTCTTTTTCTCCCCTCCATCCTTCCGCTCTCCTTTTTCCCGAGTCGCCATTTCTTGTTGTTTCGTTTGGAAGGAGGGGGGGGGGAAGAGATTTTGACGTTTCCAGTGGCAACGTTTTGGCCCGAGATCACGGGAGAAATATTCGCCCTTCACAGCGGAGGTGGAGAAAGAGATGAAATATTTTCCTTTTATTACGGCCGAAAGCGTCGGAAGAATCGAATGAGAAGAGCCTCCATCCGTCTCATAGAGAGAGGAGAAGAAGAAGACCGGTCGCATGTCTCGGCCACACATGGAAATCTGTTTCGGATGCCCGTTTCGCGTGGAGTGAAACTTCGGTCCAGTGGGCCCCCTTCTCCCAGTACTCGGAAAGGGAAAGTACGCGCATCAGAGTAAAAGAAGTTTCTTTCGAAGAGATTGTTTTTGTGTGTTTCAGATAACAGAAAACTTAAGCTTTTCAGATAAAGAGAAAAAAAAATACGGTGTTTTACTTCCACTCTCTGAACTAACTGCACTGGAGGCCCGGCATTGGCCTTCCTCTCAGTGTGGAAGGTTCCCTCTTCCCCCCCTCGTCAAGTAGCGAGGAACGCGTTTTTCACGCGATTGTTGAGCGTCCTCTGCACGTTTGGTTGCGTCTTTTGCCATTGCCGGGGAACCCCTCTCCACACAAGGGACGTGTGAGACACTTTATATAGAATTTTTTTTTATTATCATGATCCAAAAAGACACGTGACCTAATGAAATGAAAGAAAAAGAATCATACAAACGTACAGTCCCTACGGTACAAGTAAGGTTTGGTTCGTGAATGCTTTGTTCGCGAGTCTGCTGCTTCTTTAAACGAAATGTCACTCATTTCCATCCCCACGCTGTACAAAGGTATGAGGAAGATGTGGATTAATTATCAAACTCGTAGGCGCGACACCTACCTTCCTCTACATGATGGTAGGTCATTTATCTTCATGCAGATACTCTGCAACCAAGCGCAACGTTCAAGCGGTACAAAGAACAAATGGGATAATGAGTTAATAATTGACCTAGTCGATGCGTCCCACTTTCCTCTTCATACAAGATAATAAGTCATTTCTCCTTATAAGCATATTCCCCTTGGAGTTATGCAGATGTAACATATCGTCGTTGATAGTTCAAAAGGTCTAAAGAGCTTTCTAGGAGAAGAAAAAGAATAATTGTTTCCTTATGAGGATTCCATGATAGAACCGTTTTCTTTCATTCAGTTGTATCTAGTTCCTGAATTAGCTGATGACATCAGGTATTTTGGCACTAGGTGGAAACCACAAAGCTCTACATACAACAATAATAATAATAATTTGAAAAAAAATACTTTTGTACTGTCAACGATGATACGTCATTTTGCAGCCCGTGCAACTACGTACCGGTACCGATTTTTAAGGCGTATTCACGTCTAAAACAACATAAACTTCACTGTGATCACCCACCTAACAAAAAGTAAGTGCATCCTTTCCCTGCACCCCCGCTCTCCCCATCACCCTAATATCGTAAAAATAAGTAAATGAGCGTCGTTCTCTTAAATATTTCCCCATCCAAGATTCGGTGTCCGACTTTAAAACGATCGTAAATTCTTCGCAAGTGCACGCCGTAAATTGCTCCGAGTTTTTAATATTCTACCACGAACCAGAAAAGCGGCCCACGAATTCCTCCCTCCCCCCCTCCACTGTCCGTAATTCCTTCGTTAACTTTAATAGGAGAGAGAGAGAGAATACAGGGTTACCACACCTCGACATCTTTCAAATCGCCAAGGTGAAGAAAATATCTCCAGATATTGCACACAGAAATGTGCATTTTGTTCGAAATTTAGTATACACGTATAAAAAAGCTTATTTTAATTTTTTTTTCACTTTAATAAAACTATTGAAAAAATATCAAATCATGTAAAATATAACGCATTTTCTAGAATTATAAATTCGTTAAAAGTACTAAAAACGTGATATTTCGCCAATTCTTGTCAGTATCGAAGGAGGAGCGTTATTTATGATAAAGGGTGCGAGAATGTCATGAATCTGGAAAGATGAAAGCACAAAACGGGGGGGGGGGGGAATAGGGATGAGATTTCTCAGTGTGGAGTGAGGGGGGGGCGCATTACGATTTCAGATATGAGCACCAGAGAGAATTATTTACGCGCGAAATAGAATTTCGAACAAAAAAGGGGAGGAGTTTCCAGTGGGCTGATGAGGGGACTCGCAAGTTTGGTGTGTAGACAGAAGCATAAACTAGAATTGGAATGAACAACAACACGTCGTTTGATTTGTTATGCTTATTTTTTTTTGGGGGGGGGGGGGTGTTTGCGTTCATTCAATTCATTTAATTATTCTTAAGGCTCATTGCAATCCATTCATTCAATATCTCATTTCAATGGATCTTGTTGTTTGAAAAAGACATTTCCTATTCTATCATGTTTGGCTATCATTTAATTTAATCATTTTCATATGTTATTATTGCATGACAAAATCATTTCGTAAGTTATAAATGTGCATTACCATAAACTAGAATTGGAATTAGAAGACTACCCCGTGGGGCACCTAGTGTGTGTTTGGCGCAGCATATCCTCCGTAGGCCTACACCAGTGGTCGGCTGGCGAGCCACATGTGGTGGTCTTTTGAGCGTGGCTCTTCCACAAAATACCACGTGCGGACGGGCGCGTTGAAACTTCGTGGCCCAAATTAAAAACAACAACACACAAACTTGACTTACCCAAACTTTTCAAGGAGATGCAAGACAATTGTTCACATTAGCGTTTGTCAGTTATTGTTATGATTGAGAAAGGTATGTTAAGATAGTTTGGACATATAGAGAGGATGAACGAAAGGAGATTGACGAAATACAAGTGTGGATGGAAGAGTTGGAAGGGGTTGATCTCAGCGAACGCACCTCAATCAGATTGAGGACGATTTTAGCAAAGGCTAGCTTAGGAGTACCCTAATTAAATTAATAACAATGTACCTACCTATATTGTTTAAGTTTTAAAAATGTGGCTCTCAAAAGAAATGTCAATCGTTGTTCTGTTGATATTTGGCTCCCAAAAGAAATTTCAATCATTGTTCTGTTGATATTTGGCTCTGTTGACTAATAAGTTTGCCGACCACTGGCCTAAACCATACAATCCATTAATCAAAACAGGTATTTTGAAAACTAATAATTACCTTCTATAAAACTAATATTTGTTTCGGCTTCTTTCAGTCGTTCAAGTTTTTTGTGAACATGTGATCCGTGTTCGAAATTAGCGGTTTTGCACCTAAAAAATTCAGTTTGACAACTGAATTTTTACACCCAGTCGTCATTTTTTATGTCTAACATTGATTTTTAATAATTGCTCTCATACTTCCTGTAATTTTTTTAGACAGCCGTTGACATTTTTGGAGTAGAAATGGAAATATGCTTCTAATTTTAGCAAAAGAAGCTTTAACAATTACAAAAATATTATAACAGTTGGCATCAACGCTCAAGTAATTTGAATTATTTTAAAATTAAGCCTAAGCAGATTTTTTTGGCAACTAAAAATAGGCGCCATTGAAGCTTAACTTTTATCACCAAATTTAAAACTCTGCATGTGATATTTATGTTTAAAAATGATATAACATTCCAACAATCATTGACAACTTTCCGACAATTCCGACAATGGTAGGTTACTGTCTCCGCCAAACAGTCGTCAAATTTAGGTAAGCACATTCTATGACAATGAGGTTAATTTAAAATTACAACGACCAACTTAATTTTTTTAAACTGGTATTTGTATTTGGGTTACTATGAACAAGTAATTTCATTCAAATTGCTCATTCATAGGTAAAAGGTTTTAACTGTGTATTTGAGAAGGTCCAGTGGCGGCTCGTGCACTACAGCAAGTTCAGCCGGGCTACACCTAATTTTATTATATTTTAAAACTAAAATTATATATTTTACTAATTTTCTTAAATGAAGATTATAATTGGAAATGAAGATGAAATTTCAACTCTAAGTAAAAAAAATCTCCGATAAATAGCAAACGTGTTTCCGTAATGCACAAATTCAGGAGAAGAAAAAACAAAAACTCCATTCAATCAAAATTGCAGCTAAAAAGCGAAGTTCGAAATCGGCTGCATCGTTGCCATGGCAACCTTACGTAGTATGACTTCCCCAGCACGCTAAAATGGAGGATGTGACGACACAAACGTAGCGCAAAAGGATTTTTTCAATTTAGCTGTACTAGGGATTTCGAATAAATGATTGGTTCATTGCTGAATCGGCGAGGCGGAGTGGAGGAAAACGATCATTTCGAAGAATCTCTCCAAACGGAAATAGTTTTCGATAAGTTTGCACGTGTGTTGTTGTTTCTTTACTTAAATTAATATTAAAATTGACCGATTCGCAAGTTTGATAGGAGGATTGATTTTATTTTTAAAAAATAAGTAAGGGTTTTCTAATATTTGTACATGTTATCTTTCATAAAAGTTGAAAGGAAACTTTGATTTGGGGGGGGGGGGGGGAGTTACATGTTTTCGGCTGCACTAACATTTTTGACCACGGGCAGCCACTGAGAAGTATAATATGAAATGTTGATATATGAAAAGTGCTACAGAGCGTAAAACACATGTTGGTATCGTTTCGAACCCAACATCTTACACACACACACGATAAAGAATTACGGCAGAGATCCATTTCGAACACTAACAAATCCTTCTCCCCTAAAAACGAACACCCTGGAAAATAAAGTCAATAAGAAAAGAGAAGAAACTCCTCCAAAGTGCAATATATACAGAGAGCTAGCTGTATGTGGGTGTGCGGGAAAAGAAGAAGAAAATATATTGCCTCCAATATGTCGTCGCCCAAATATAATTTTAGAAGAATTATTGACAAACTACGGAAGATAATCTCATCACACATCATACGTCACAGGTGACGTCACATTGTTCCAGGCCAATAGAGATCTCACATTCATCTGGGGGTTGTTTATTTTGTTACCTTTTTTTTGTGTGTGTGAGTTGGAGATATTAGATTTTTGATGAAAATATACTTCTCTAACTTTTGACGTAGGAAGTTTCATAACTTGTTACCCGTTCCCCGAGTTTAAGTGATTTGTCCAATATGTGTTTTATATTGCTCCCGGCCAAGTTCAAAATCGGAGCCTTTGCTTTTCTTTTCTTTTTTTTTGTATTTATTGCGATAATTTGGGACATACTATTATTGTCCCGAGTTCGTCCGCGAAATACTTTCCAATTGGATGGCAGAACGAAAAAAAATAAGAAGAATTTCTTCTGCCACAGTTGCAACAAATACTTTTTTTTTGCGAAAAGTAAGGGGAAAAAAACCCCAGATGAACCGACGGCGTCTTGTAAATTGTTTTGTACATTGACGACATGGTAACTGAACAAGTTTCTTTAAAAGTTTTCTATTTTTCATTTCTGAAAAGACGAGTCATTTTTCCGATTCTTTTGTTTGTTCTAATAGATTTTCAAGATTTGGGCCCGAATAATATTTTATATTGTTCCGGAGAAAGTTGCAGAAACTAAAAGTTGTTTGTTCATAAAGAAGTCTTTTAAATTTAGTTGAAGTGGTATCAGGATTGGAATCAAATTTTGGTATATTTTGTAGTTTGTGCTTTTTTTAATTTTATACCATTGCAAAAAAATACCCGATAGCTCACATGACCCTTCCGAATTATTTTATTTTATGTTAAAAGTTTCGTAATACAAAATGAAAATATTTAACCTAAAAATACATGATTATCTTTTTTATTTATAATATTTATATTTATAACAAGTTAAAACTGACATAAGCTGAAGAAACTAGAATAATACGAAAACAATTCAAGAAACTAAACATCTTACATGTCACTAATGTTTCTGTACGTCATTTTTATAAAACTTATGCATACCAACCACATAGAACACATTGTATTTATAATAAGTTTAATTAACCCTAACCCAAGGGCGCCAGGATTCCTTTTCAAAGTGACAAAAACTTTTAATATCAATGACTTCTTTTTTCACCCACATGGACTAAAATGCGGTAAATAAATTGTAACTTAAATGTATATCATATATATTTTTATATATATTATTTTCATAAAACCGCAAACCCCACATTGTTTTATACTTATCCCGAAATACATGACATTATTTCGAAGTCTTTCCTTCAAAATAGATCCTACCGTAGACCACTGTGAAATTTTTCTTAATTATTTAAAATAATAAATAATATTAAAATATACATAAATATTACAAATTAATATTGATCAATTTATGTCATATATTGTATTTACTTTCACAAAATTGAAGGCGTAGCACCTTGTACAGATCTTCAGGCATGGATCCTTTGTAGTAGAGGAGTCATGACGTTACTCCCGCTAACATCAAAGTGAAGCCAACATGTATGGCTTCAGACACGTGGTTAATTACGTCATTCCATTCCTAAATTTTCACTGTTATACATTTCCCAATTCATCAGTCAATCGCGAGTATTTTTTAATTCATAATTTTGAAGAGATGGCACGTGATATATGCCTTTCGCTCTGAGATGTTGGCTTCACGATTATGACGTCATATTCTCTCTACTACTACATTCATGCTCGAATGTGCATCTCTAGTGTCCCATTATTTCCAACAACCAACTATTCCAAAGATAACAACTATGGCGTCACAACCCACATTAGAACAACGTAGATCCTGTGCGTCGCAAATTTCCACCAACACCCAAATAAAAACGCAAAATAAAAAAAACTACTTCAATGTCACGTGATACCCCAAAAGCCCTCATACGGCATTCCCTCTAACCTCCACATCCACCTAAAAAAATCAATCCAATCCTCGTAGTCCCCACACAGCGGTATAAGCCCAACCCCCTATCAGTAACATGTTAATAGTACATCTCACGTGACCCTTGATTGAAATTTCCAACGATAACTCTCCGTAAAATTCAGCAGCCTCTTATCATCTCTAATACTAAATCCCCTAATATTATCATAAATACACACCAAACAAGACATTTGACCTTATCGATAAATCCAATCAGCAACGGAAACCCGTTCATCAACCCAATATGTCACGTGACCTCTTATCAGTAACACGTGACGCCACACGTTAACAACGCAACTGCCAAAACTCATGGGCTGCTCTCGCCGATTGTTCTATCCTTCGAGCATGAATGGACTGTAGTAGAGCGAATATGACGACATCATCGTGAAACCAACATCTCAGACCGAATGGCCTCAAACACGTGACTTCTTTTCAAAATTATGAATTAAAAAATACTCGCGATTGGCTGATGAATTGGGAAATGTGTAATAGTGAAAATTTATGAATGGAATGACGTAAGTATCCACCTGTCTGAGGCCATACATGTTGGGCTCACTTTGATGTTAGCGAGATTATAACATTATGTTTTCTCTACTATGAAGGATCCATGCTCGGAGGTTCTATCCAAGATGGACCAAACAGGTGCTCAAGTGACGGAGTTACTACTATTGCAGGTTTTCTTAAAGGTTTATTCCTGGTTTTATAAATCATATTGAATCAAAAAACTTTCATCAAAATTCACAATATTGATGAAAGTTTTTTTCAATAGCCAAATTTCTCTCTACATGTAACAACTAAAAAAACGAGCAATTCCATTCATTAAAAAAAAAACGGCATTGACTTTAAAAGTGAACATACTATTTTGGCGGGAAGGGTATAACCCTAAGTGACTTAATAATATAAATTCAATGGAACACACCCCCATTAACAAGAGTGCCATAAAACTTAGAACACGATTGAACCCAGCAGAGGTGGAACACAAATCGGAACACGGGTTACCTTTGCAAAGAGCAAACATTCGGAACGACTTCATTTTCCTCGAGCAGCATTTGAATTTCAAATGCCCTTTCTCTCATTGGGCCCCTTCTCTCTTCCTACCGTGATGCTGTCTTCCCGATCACTCGAAGGGATTTCTCCGAGGAATTCCACAAAAATTTCTCGCGGTTACGGCGGAAAATGTGATTTTCGCCTGCAGCTCCAGGAACTTTTTTTATTATTTGTGTGTGTGGTGCCCACTTCCTCCAGCCAAAGGGAATTGCATTTCTCTCGTTTGCAGGAAGATCGACACGGAAGGCGGCTCCTCATAAGAGTTCTCGGGGGAATTGTTTGTCGGGGTGTATGACCCCTACCTCTAACAAGGGTCACATTGAATAACATTGTAAAATATAATTAATTGGAACGTTGATGAATTTCAAAAAATTAATTTCAGGTTTTAGTTACTAAATTCAGAAAAGTACCACGCGAACCAGTGGCGGCCAGTGGACGAAAATGTTAGTGCAGTCGAAATCATGTGAATTATTTATTAAAATTATTATTATTTATTCACTACTCAAAGCAAAGTTTCCTTTCAATTTTTACAAAAGGATAACATGCGAAAAAAATAGAAAACACTTACTTATTTTTTGAAAATTAAAGCAATCCTTTCTTTTAAACATGCGAATCGGTTAATTTAATTTTAACTTACATAACGAAACAACAGCAGGACCATGTCCTGAAACAACAGCACACAGTAAATGTATCACGAAAACCATTTCCGTTTTGAGATATTCTCGTAAGTTCTTGTTTCATCCCTAGAGCCAATCAGCATATCGAACCTCAAGTGCAACTCAAACAAGAAAATTCATTTCGACTGTACCTTCTCACAAATGCAGTGCATTAGCATGGGGGGATTGTCAATACTACGTAGAGGTTGCCATGGCAATGATGCAGCCGATTTCGAATTTCGATTTTTAGCTGCAATTTTGATTGCATGGATTTTTTCCCCTCCTGAATTGTGCATTACGGTAACATTCTTGCTATTTATCGGAGATTTTGTTTATTACCGCTGAAATGTCATTTTCAATTCTAATCTTCATTTAAGAAAATTAGTAAAATATCTGATTTTAGTTTTAAAATACACTAATGAATATAAGTGCAGCCCGGCTGTACTTGCTGTAGTGGACGAGCCGCCACTGACGCGAACATTGCATTACAACGCGAATTTTCATACAATTTGTTCGGGCGTTGAGCAAAATTGTTCTACCATGTGCTTGAATATTTTTGTTTGTTTGTTTATTCTTTTTCGTAATTAATTTTAATTCGAACTTTTGCATTCAAACTTCAACTTAATTCATTGTTATTTTTACTGTGATAAGTCGGCATAGCACCGTTAACTACTCTAAGGGGTGGGGAGGGGGAATGTCTGATGTTATGCTAAATGCTTCTCTCTTAAATCGTTTCTCAAGAGGATTTTCTACTACCTTTTTATTATTTTCTTTTATGACATAATTTTCAATATACAAGTACAAATTACAAAAAAATATTTAAAAAAATTATTCAACATCGAATTTATAAAAGTATTCAAATGATATGTCCATGGGCTGTGTTCATTTACAGTAGGGGGTGGACAAAAATACGGAAACACCCGGAAAAATACTTGCCGTTTTTTTTTACATGGTTGTTAGAGCAAAGTTTGTAAGTGATACTCACTTTCTTTCTTTCTTCTCGTGCGCACGGTGCAAGCATCATGTCTCGTCAATTCAGCGTTCTGTGCAGTTGAATAATATCCAGGGCCGCCCTTAGCAACCGCGGAGCACGGAGTCCATGGCCCCTTTAAACTCTCCACATAAGCTTATTAAAAAGTTTGAATGAAACTTATAAATAATTTTGTCACATTTTTTAGAAGCCAATTGAGATATTTTTTATGAACAACAAAAATGTAGTTACAAACGTTAAATGTGGCCCATATTTTTTTTGTGTAGAATATTTATTAAATAACATCATTACGTAAAAAGTATGCATTGTTATTTATTTATTTTTAAATCTACCGTGGCCCAAACAAGTACACGCGCCGCTATTTTTTTCTATCATGTTACTATACCTCATGTGACTTTTTAAAAAAAGTTTCACTTAAAAAAATCCCGACAATGAGCTATTGACGACAATTCTACTTTATTCCGAAACAAAGACATGGAAACACGACACGTAATCTTGAACTATAGTCAGATGATTTGGACAGCACTTGAACTGTCACCCCACACATCTGATGCCAGACATGATGACATTTGAAGCGCGACAGATATAACGTGCAGAAGTTTCTTCTATACGGATAATGTTTTCATTGCCCGACGAGGTCGAACTCGCAATCCTCTGATTATGAAATCAATGCTCTAATGACCAGAATATCATACTTTCCAGAAAAACATGCATGTTTAATTCAAACCGAGTGCAAAAAAGTACAGAGAATTGATAATAGGGTTTTGTTGTTTGCATACGAAATCCTAAAAACGGAGAAGAACGGAGACTAGAAAACGTTTCAAAAAATAATTTTATTCTGAAATTATAAATGGCTATGAGGTGATAATTTTCAAAAACCGCCGCAGGGACACCAACGAGTGAAAAAAAATACGTTTAATAGGGATGGCTGAGGGGTAGAGCAACTGGCTGTACCTCACACGGTAGTAGGTTCGAATCGCGCTTGGTCTAAATATTAACGGGTATTCTTGTATGTAATTATACTATTATTACTGTTACAACAATGTTTTACAGGGTATACAAGTTGCTGTTGTTAATTTACAAATTAACTTGCTACTTATACGATTGGCTCGTCTGTAATTTTTTAAAAATTTCGTTATTGGGGCTTATATGTTAGGACGGGTGCCAGCTCAGGTGTTGTATTCGTTAGCTGAGCATGGTTCAAAATTATTAAGGCAACGCTCCCTGATGTTTCCTTCGAGATTACATCTCGAAGCATTAACAATAGTACATAATGCAGTTCCATTGCGACGTTCATTTTAAAAGAAGACACGTTGTTTCTCCTATGGATGCACACGTGTATGTCCTTTGGGTACACACACATTGGTTCCCCTATGGGTCGTGTTAACATCGGTAGGCGCTGCGGGCGATGAATCATATGCGATTGTACGCGTGGGACGCTTTCTTTATGCAGATAACAGAGGCCGGTTTCTTATTGTAAACTTTCAGGAATTATGAGCCGATTGGGAGGGGGGGAGCACTTTACCTTACCGCTCGTCCGATGGGGGGGGGGGAGTTTTATATAAAAACCTTTTTCTTCTCTACTCTTATCTTGATTTTTGTCCGAGTGACAGTGCTGTATCCTCTCGAAACGCAGACCAGCGTGAATGTTAAGTTGAGTTTCCGAGTCCATGTAAACAGGGTTGTCATGCAATGTTAAGATTAAAATTCCATGACATTTCCTGAAAAATTGAGAATTTTTTAATTTTCCATCATAATTCCCAGACTTATTGTTCTCTGACAATTCCAGGTTTCCCAGGTGCGTGGCATCTCTTGATCAAGCTCCATGACGGACCAGTATACCAAATTTTCATTCTTTTAAATAGTTCTCGCACACTCAAGAGAGATGGATATAAAACGTATGTAAAGTTGTTTAGTAAATATGTATCTTGAACGCATAATATATATTCACTCTCTGTATATATATTATATATTCATTTTTTTTAATACGTCGTAAATGACTGATATTTCAAAATGTAAGCGTTCTTGTGCATTTCTTACAACTGAACCCTCTGCACCGGAGGATGTCATACTTTTAAATAGAGTTAGATGCAAACAAGTTAACGAAAGAAAAGCATTTTTTATGTCCATGAACATGCATTCCGTTCAGTTCGAAGAACAGGGGACAAAAGAACACAGAAAGAACATTCTGGGGACTGAGAGTCGCCACTCGAATCTAGTGGGGGTGGTTCATTTAATTCGGCACCAATGCACTGGGGATAAATTGAGGGTGGTAATACAAAAGTTGGCAACTATTAACGGTCAATTTCTTTTTTCCTGTTATTGCTGAAAAATGATTGTAACTGATTTTATTTAAAAAAAAAACTCTTTGTTTATGGTCCTTCGACGGTCTTCTTATAGGAACATACTAACTCAAAAATTGTAAATGTTTTTATTCGATGAAAATTATAGTTTGAAATCTTCAAAATATGCTTGCAAAATTCTAGAACAGCTCCCTAAAGTATTCGTACAATTTAAATAATTATAGAAAAAGCGCTGTATGAATTGAATTAGAATATGAAAAGTCCAATAATTATTTTATATAATCTGCATGTGACTGAATAAAACCTACCCTTTTTCAAAAATGTGAACTAATTATTTTTAGACAACAAAAATGCAAAGAGCAGAGAAATAACAATAACACAAAAGTGATCATACACCAAAACATTTTTTAATATATTCTTAAATAAAATGATCGTTTACCGTTTTTTTTTATTTTGCATGCATTGTGGTGACATTTAAAATATCGTTTCGATTTAATCGTTGTTTGCTAACTTCGTTATATTCCATTTATTATTTTAAAATATGTCGTATTCTCATAGTAGTAAGGAAACAATGATAAGACTTTTTTTTATTATTAATGGAAAAATATATAACTTTTTTTAGCATATGTTAAAGTATGTGTATTTTATAAATTAGCATGCTAATTAGCTCTATGATAAGTAGTTTTTTTTTCAAATTTTTTTTAAAAAAATTGAGTCTTAAGGAACATTTTTGTTAGTATATGAATAACAATTTATATAAAAATAAAATACACGTAGTATTCAAAATTTTAACGTCAATTCTTATATATTATAGTTTAAAGGATATAAGGAAAATTGAATAAGTTTAAATTTTAAGAAAAATAAAACAATTATGGAATTTTTGTGGGAAATATTATTCTCAGATATAAATTAAAAAATATATACATTAAAAATTTTATTCGAAAAGTAAAAAATAAAAAAGTTTCGATGGCAGCGTGCTCCCTTAAAACTGAAATCTTAGCAAACTGTTGCATGGCGTATGAAATCTATATTTAAACCAAAAAATTATTTTAAATTTTTTTTAAAAAAATTAGGAAACTTCCAATTTGCCATTGTTAAGTGAACTCAAAAAATGAGGATAAGTAAGAAATCCATTTTAAATCTCATACCTGTAACAAACAATCTATTTCCTGACAGGGTTGCTGTTCCTGAAGTTTCAACATAACCAAACCAAGAGACGAAAAATAGCAGAATTGTAGGGGAAAAAACCGCATTGATAGCCAATTTTTCTACATTTACATATAATTATAAAAATCAGATTTTCATGTGCCGAAGACAGGCAAAATAGCTTGGGAACCTAAGGTACCATGAAATTTTAAAATTATTTGTGAGAATTCACAATACCTGCACTGATTTTTAATCATTTACTTTTATTTTGAAAAGAATTTTTACTCCATTTAAAACTAAATACAATTCATGCTCGATTTTGATGGCACTCCGTTGTTCATTCAAATTCCAAACGATTTTACAATACGGATACTTTGTTACCAGCATTTAAAATAATCTAAAAAAAATTTGAGTCGCCAAAGCGACGATTTACGGCCAAATCCCAGAAGCGGCGTTTCTTCACACGACTCTTTCCAACTCTGCAATGAATGCTGCGATGTTTTAATTGGATCGCTGGAGATTCACCCTTTCCCATACGACGAGGACGAATTTTTTTTCTTCCATTTTTCTTTCATGCAATAAATTGAGTAGGGAACCAAACCTTCATTTAATCATCGAAAGAAATTTATAATTAATTATGTAGAGAGTTTTTTTTTTTCCTTTTTCTTCTACCTAGACTCTAAATTAGATTACTGAAATTTATTTTATGAATTGCATTTAATTCCTTAATAACATTACAGTGCTGAGATATAGTGATTGGATCTGTAGTCCATTACGAGTATTGAAACATTGATTTGGGTACGGTCGTGCGGAAGGGTTCCTAGGCACAGCACAACTGTCAGTTATTATTTCCGCAAACAATGTTTAGTTTACACGTGAAAGGTCTAGTCTTTAAGATAATCAACTATATGGGGAATAACGTAGAAACCTCCTTACGCTTTCAGAGTGGTACCATTGCGAAATTTGCACTCCGAGGCAAATACCACGATTGACTAAAGATGAAATGGACTTATATAACATCCATTTTTCATTTTTTACACTCCCGACAATTGTAGGTATAACATTCACTACCAAGTTTTAAAATTTCCAAAATTTAAGGAAAGTTGTGGACATTAAACTAAAAAGTATAAATATTCACGAAAAATATTTTTTTTTTAAATTATAAATTAAATAATTTTTAATATTTTTTAAAAATCATAGTGAATGTTTTTTATATATGTGTGACAAATATACTATAAAAATTTCAAGGCTCCGTGTTGATTAGTTTTGGAAATAGCCTGCGCACAACGTTAAAAAACATAGTTTTGAGTAATCAGCCATCAAAATTAAAATTTCAAAATAAAACAAAAAATACTAACTTACCACTTTATGTGGACTCGTAAAATATTCTAATACTTCATAAATATGACCCTCCTCAATTGTTTTCATCCACTTGCTGCTAATGTGTTTGATTTATGACCTTTAACAAACTAGCATTACACCGAGTTTTACCAGTTTTGAGTTGCCGAGCATCAGCTCATATCACTTCAGAGATAAGATGACCACCAAGATCTTTCATAATTGTTGATTGCCCTGTTTTTCCTTCATTGAATGCAAACTTTTACACTTTTTACTGCAATTTTTCAACCTCGTAAAAATACATGTAGCCACATTTTTCAAATTGTTGAGTTTGGGGATTTATTTTTGTTTTGTGTTTTACTTTCTAAACATTGCAGAAGTAATAAAGGACATGAGATACTATTAAACACTACTTTAATTTAACACATTTTTTAACTTTGACATATGGTCGACAGGGGACAGATTTGTATATTGTTCTCATAGTCTTGCTGTTCCCAACGGCAATGTTTTCAACGTAAAACATTAGGATATTAAATTGTGCGAAAAAACATGTAAATCATATGATTCATTTTGCCTGGCGATAAGGAAGGGATTTTCGCAAAATATGGAGCATGTAACTTGTACCATGATTGCTACCCAATTCATTTTTTCTTGCCTTCACAACTTTTACAATATTTTGGCGCAACTTTAGAAATCATGTTTCCCCAAGATATATCTACAATTATATGCACACATCAATTTAAGACAAATAACCACAAGTCTTTCAGGTACCAAAACCACTTACGACAATTCAGTAAATATCCATTTTCCGTCTAGTTTCTAATCGGCAGTCTCTTCCACGTAGGGGGTTAAAAAATTCTTCAGAGCAATTGCAAGGTGCTGAACGATAACATTACAGGAAATGTACGACAAATGTACAGGCAAATCCCTACCTCCATAGAAAGTCTTTCAAAACTTTGACCAATACTACACATAACTTGTATAACGGCCCTTTTATTTTCTTAGACAACCTTTTTATACTTAATAGCATACTCAACTTCTAAATGAATCATTTTCAGAGTTAATTTTAACTACGAAAACAGATCACCGATCAAAACCTCTTGTATATAATGATTGTATATTAATACTTCTTTGAATGCATCTTCAAAATCGCTATCCAAATCATTTCTTATCTGGCAAGTTCTTTTTCTAAAATATTAACTTATAATATGCTTAATTTTAGTAGTGGTAAATATCATAATATTTACAAATATAAGTACGCTGTGTAATATACTACTAGTAGTACACTGTGTTGAAGAATTAACATTCATCATACATAGATAACATTTGAATTTAAAACCTCAAGAACAAGTATAAAATATTTCAGCTGCTAAATAGAAATAAAAAAAAATGCAACTTAAAACTTGCACGTTTTCAAGCAGCTTGTTTGTAAACAAAATACAAAAGAGTTGAGTTGTAATATACTTATGTGACACACACACATATATATATATTGAATTATATAATATTAAATTTTATACAGATATTGATTAAAAATTTTCATAAGTTGTCTTTGCATGTACTTTCTGCCTATTCTTCTAGCACCCACATACAGGGTGTTTTAAGAATTCTCTTTACAACTTCGACACAGAATAAATCCTAAAAGAAACAACATAGCTAAGTTACGTTGTTAGTAACAGCAGCACATAAAGTTTTATTTGTAAGCAGTTTTTAAAACCATTAGCAAATCACTCAACGCACTCACACGCCATCAACGCACTCTGGGCTTCCTGCTGCTTGAAGGCGGCCGGAGGAGGAGAGTTATCTCGACAAGATGGACACGCAATAAAACCTGAAGGAAATAGGGTAGACGAGAAGTTATGTTGCTTGTGTATGCAACAACAATACGTAATACAGTTTCATTTATATATAGTTTGTTTTAGTTTTTTTAGTTGCACACGCATTAAATTGAATGCCTTCCCATTTACAAGCAACATCACTTAGCAATCTTATTTTTTTTAAGAATATTTGCGTGCTGTAAATATAATTCTTAAGCACCCTGTACTTCGCTATAAATGAATTAACTTGCGAAAGGCTTATCTGCTAAATATCATCCAACTCATCCTGAAAAAAATAGTTCTATTAACTGTTACGTGACAACACTATCAGAAAGCAATAAAGCGGGGGGATAAAAAGAAAGTCCTGCCAGACGAATGAATCGTCTGAAACTCAACATCGAACAGAATGTCATCGCTGCAATTATCGAAATTCGAACCCTCCCTTTTGTTCCACTAGAGTCAACACGGAACCACTATTAAAATATTCATCCCTTTTCCACGCTCCTCTTCGTGTCACTTCCTTTCTTTTTTTTCAGCCTCGTCGAGGAGGGGGGGGGGGGGGGGGGGAGGACGGAAGAGAAGCTGGGGTTCATTCGCCTGTCACGGCAAACAGGAGGGGGGGAGGGGGGGGACAGTCCATTTACAGGAGAACGCTGCACGGATTACTCTGATATACGTTTCGCTTGCTATTTGCAGATTTTTCTAGGTGAAGAGAGGAGAGATGCATACAAATGAAAATAGACCAACAATATGTATTGTTACAGTTAGTGAATGTCACTTGTCACCACTCTTTCAATTTTTTATTAAGGAATGTTTTTGTCAGTAAATATGAGTTTGAAATGATGTATTAAGTAAGTAAATAAAATAAGTTAAATAAATAAATATGTGAATATTTTTTTTATTAATGATATGTGTAAACAATTGTAATGTTTCCTATGTGATTGGCATTTAGCATTTGAATTCTATTTTGTGGCCTTCAAATTGGGTGGTCTGCGCTTTATCTGATTGTTTTATTCAGGTAGTCAGTGGGGGGGTTTTTTCGCCAGCAATGCACATAAAAATACTTTATACTGACATCAAAAGGGGTATTTTTTTAATATATTTTTGAATGACTGAAAAAAAATAGTATTTAGGAAAATATAAATTCATTTCTTTTGCTGTAAAATAAAAAAAAAAGTGGGGACAAAAGAAAACCTTTCATTTTTCTAAATTCTAATACCCATATCTACGAAATGAAATCATTTTTGACGTTGGAATCGCGGCTGCCACCCGGATGTCTTTGTTATGGAAATGCGCCGACAAAAAAGACGCAAGAAAGAAGTGGAGGGGGGGGGGGTATTTTTTGCTCGTTCGCGCCCTCTTTCCTCTCGGCGCCCTCCCCTCCCCTTCACTGCAGCCCGAGCTGACTTTTGGTTGCCGGGGCAAATTCTGGTTTATTTGGAATGTCTGCTAAATTTTAATTTTTCTTTCAATTAAAATCCCATACATCCCGTTTTCCGAAAAAAGTCTCAGTTACAAAGCGAAAAGTTTTGAGAATTCGAAAAACGTATCAAAATATTAGATAAATTTAAAAAAATAAAACAGTGGAAGTTATTTGATTTATCATAATTATTTCATTTAATTATTTATTATTTATTTATATTTTAGTTTTATTTATTTGTATAGTTATTTCATTTTTCATTTATTATCGTTCATTTAATCTTCTATTGTGAAATAAGCACTATACGCAGCAACAATAGGTTCCTTTTCATACTTCAACGAACTGTAGATCACACACATCTCCTTTTAAAAATGTCCTTCATACGGCCATATTAGGATAATACAATCTTCGAACCAGAACTGCACAAAAGCTTACACATAGTTGTACATTGAAATGTTAGATATTGCAACTGACGATAAATTGTAATGAATACGTTATTTTAAACGATAATAAAAGTGAGAATTATATTAATTTCACTACTAAAATATTTTTTAAAAGTCTTTGTTTAAAAAAGGAAGGTGTTGAAAATGTAAATTAAAGTGAACTGCAGTGAATACAAACTTACATATTTGAAATTTTTCTTATCGGTCAGATGTTTAAAAATACTCTCAATGCCTCTCGGCCAACAGAGGCAAAGCCCAACGTTGCTAAATATATTCTGCTGACTTTTTTCTTAAGCCAGGGAAGGTAGCGATTCGTCGATGACTCGGTGGACTAAACGACGACCTTTCCCGCTTATCAAATGATATCACAATAGAATATCAATATCAAACGATATCATCCCATATCAAAAATGAGAAAAGACATATTGCATTTGAATTTGTTTTGTTCATTTTACGAAACGACTTCGAATTGTTCTCTTCCACTTCATTCTCTTCCGTCTTCGCTTCTTCGAAGTACGGTCTTCCGCACTGCATTTCGAGTGTCTGTCATTAGTATTGCTACCAGCTAAAAGTCATTAATGGAGTCGTTTTTATCGATAGAATTCACCAGAAATTGTTATCGATTGGTTTACCTTCTAGTTTCAGTTTTCTGATTTTCAAAACATTTTCGTGCAAGAAAGGTTACTTAGTAGCCTTTACTTTTGTAAATAATTCTTACATGTGAAAGCAACCAGATGTCACGCATTTGTGATTTAAAATGTACGCGACTCTTCGAAATGTGCAAATATTTTTTTTTGTGGAAGGTCAATCTTAAAATTTCATTTTTCTGCTTTACAATTATACAGTAGAACTCCAAATATCCGGATCCATTGGGACCCAATCCCATCCGGATAATCGAATATCCAGATAATTGGATAACTCACGGAAAAAGGTTATTCCTTAGTAAAACATGAATGTTGCTGTAATGTAATTGAATGACTATTAACAATAATATAATTCAAATTAGTAACAAACCCCATTCGTTATTTTTTATTTTGGCGAAAAATTACTTCGGTCTCTCAGCTTTTGTGCTAAAGCTGTATCATCGTTCACTACACTTTCCCGTTTCGCTACACTTTCAACGTTCCGCTACACTTTTTCAATTTCTACAGTCCGAAAATGAATGTCAGAAAATAACCGAACTAATTATTAGATTAAAAGATAGTAACAATATTGAATTTCTAGGACGCGATAAATGTGAAAAACCTAGTCCTCTAATGACGAACAAGGCGGGACACAGTGACAAGTCCCAGAATCCGAAAGTCCACCTCTAGAACATATACATTAATCTTTTGCACTGGAAAAACATGCTTGAAATTTACGTTCTTTTTATGAAACAGTTACATCCCGTTCCTGTTCTTTTTAAATGATGAATTCTTTAGAGTGTTCTTTTTAACGTTAAGGGTAGGTAATCCTAAAAATAAAAAAGTTATGTGCGTGAAGCGGAATATTAATATTCAGTATATTTAGTGGTTTATAACATAGGTAAAATGTTTTTTTTTGTAAAAAGAGGTTCTGAGGAATTTCAATCGAAGAAAATTTTAGATCACTCACTTGCATGATAAAAATAATTTATATTCAATTTGTGAAAGAATAACCTTTTAGACTCAAGAATAGGTTGTTCTCTTTCCTACTGAAGAACATGGGGAAAAAGATAACAAGTTGTTATTGTAAAGGTGACACTCGACTGCCTCAGAGGTGCTGCACACTCGAATGGGTGAACAAGATATGCTGATACCCAAGTCATGTCGTACTCTTAAATGAAAGTTAGATAAAGAACAAGAAAGAAACGCGGTTTTTTTCAGTTCAAGAACATGCAATTCTCGTTCCATTTGAAGAACTTGTCATTATTTCGGTGGGTGAGGGTCGCACACGTGTACTAGAAGGGTTAAAATACAAGCAAAACTATAATGTCACGTCCGTTTTACGAGAAAGGACCTAAAACAGCAAAAGAATCCCCCCCCCCTGTAAACCTCACTTTGACACTTTTATTGCGGGCGCAGAGGAGGGGGGGGGGGACGTTTTATATCGAGGGGGTGGGGGGAGGTATTTACAACCTTCCCAAAGGAAAGGGGGAAGGGGGAAGAGAGTTTTCTCGATGCCGCTGCAAGCGATACCTTTCTCACAGAAACCTGAAATCGCCGGTCAATCGATGGTCGAGTATCTGCACAGTCGAGGTGTTGGCCGGCAGGGGGCGCTTTCAGATGTGGCATGGGAGAGGTTGATATCATTTTTTGTCCAGTTTGGAAGAAGCTCGTAAAAGATAGCACCAAACGTGATGCCGCATACAATTTTAGAACTATGTATTTTTCCGATAAGTCTCTAAAATCTTTTGAATGAATAAAATAGAGCATTTATGTTATATATTTTATTGCTAATATTGAATTTTTGTTTTGAAATAACGCAACTTTTGATAGGGATTTAACAGTCCCATAAAATACGAATAATGCATAAAGAAGGGACGAGAAATATTATGCATGCTGTATTAAGAATAACGGTAAAATCCCTAAAAGGTAAAGTTTGGCACCCAGACTTTTCAGTGCTAAATCAGAAATTTAGGTATCGCATTAAAACAATCGCGAACACTGTGTACGTTAAATGAAGTTTTTTTCCCTCGACTGTCGCAAATGTGCCTTTTTCAATCGCGGTAGTATATTTAGTTGAAACTTATTTATTACGTTTATGTTTTAAATACGTTACCTTTTAACAGAATAAAACGAGACGATACAAATTAGGATAAAAGTAATAAACAGCTTCTCCCTGTAGAATTCGGATTCTGTTTACAAGCGGCACTTTTAAGGACTCTCAAACTTAGTTAGAAATGAAATTAAAAAAAATCGAAGACTCGATGTCACAATTTTGTCTTTTTCCGTATTCCGCTGTGTACTTCCCCACTGCGAATGAAAAAGAGCGGAACAGCGCGACCGAGCAAAGTGAAAGATGTCCGTTCCTCCGTGACCTCACAGAACGGTTGGGAGATTTCTCTTTCCTTCCAGCCAGAGAGGGGCACGAGGGATCGAGTGCTCCTTTCACTCATTCCAGACAGTGTGGACAGCTTCCTTAGAGTCTGACATCACGTTAAACAGAAACCCTATAATGATGTAGATTGCAGCGACACCGCAGTTCGTTCACCTTTCTTTCTGTCTCAAACAAGTCACAGAACATTCCCACTTCAGCAGTGTTTATACCTCGGAACCAATGGGAGAGGGTCATCATTGAGGCCCCCTGAAAGGAGCAGCCGATTCCGATAGACACTGACTCCACAGAAACATTCCTAGACTGACAACGAACATAACCACACGCACTTTTCGCACGCTACTTATCCTAAATGTAATGCCCTTAATTTTCCTTTAAATATAAATCCTTAACTGTGTCATTTTCATAATTAAATTTAATTTGTTTTTTTTAAATACTATGGCATTTATCAACTTATTTATTATCTTTAAACCTAATCTTCTAAATCTAAACTAAATGGAGTCAACCATGAAAGAGCCGACAACCCAGAAATCGGCCGCCGCAAGATTTTACAATAAAATAACGTAAGATATAAACCATCACATAAAATACTTATTTAAGTTTTCCTTTTATAAAAACATATCTGTAAGTCTTTGTCACGAACTATTCTTAGAGTATACGAAAATGTGGCTATTAGGAAGACTAATATTTTTCAAATTTTTTTTTTAAAAAACTAACAACGTTGGTTTCTAAATTAAATCATTAAATTCATTTTTTTTAATATTAAAGTTTAATAGATTATCTGCAATAAGGTTCTTTTCATGGATGTGGACTAATCTGGACAAATATCAGCTTTTCCATCAATTTAAACAATTGTCTAAATTTATTCTTATTTTAATATTTATTGCTATTCACTAACTCGTTAATTATTGGTTTGTTAATGACTAATAATTTTAAATAAAAATAAATAAAATATGAGTCATCTAGTTCCAAAACCATATTGATCCATTTTCATAAATTTTACTGGGGACGCCAAAAACTATGGACAGTCAAGTACTTTTAGATACCGCTTTGCAAGGTAATAATTGAGAAATTGTGAAAAATTTTTTTAAAAAAAACGATTTTGCGAAAAATATGGATCTACCTGATTTTGAAACCAAACGGCTCATATACTGTTTATCCCAGACTGTCAAAATTCTAAAATCTAGCTCCTCTCTTGTAATAGGGTTACAGGTAAAGAGGGAAGCGAGAACGGGACGGTCCTCACTTGACTCACGGTTTCACTCTCGACATTTCACTCAAACCCCACTTTCACCCGAAATCCACAGATTGCACGCAGCATCCATAATTCCCGTTTCACTGTGCGTATGCATTCTTATCTTACACTGCTACCGCATTCTATGTAGTCTGTAAACTGCAGTAAATCACTCATTGATATGACTAGATTTTCTATAACTGTTTGGTTACATTCAGTGGGCGACATATTTGATAATTCCGCGCACAATGCAATTTTTTCTTTACTGCGCATTTCCCGATTTGAGCCCCGCCTGTCGCCGTTACTCCCTTCCTTGAGACGCTCACATGCAGAAACCACTTCTGTGGCTGCTAGGGGAATTAAAAAAAAAAAAGGTCGCGGTGATGAGTATCGACATTTCGTTCAACGCGAAAATACTTTCACATCCCTCACCAATTGCGAATCGAGAGAAGAACGAAAGGGGGAGGATAAAACTACACGTGCTGCACAAAAGCACTTCCAATCCCACAGCGGTCTCGCCGACCAAGGGGGACTGGACACATTGAAACCAAGAGAACGTGTCTCCTCACCAAGCACATCGAGTGCACATTTCACCCCCTCCCCCCCCCCTCCTCCACCTCCCTCTCTTCGTGTTCTCCCTATAATCCATTTTATTCTCTCCCATCCACCCCCCTGGGGAAGGGGAGAGGGGGAATCCATTACAAGGAATAAAAAAGAAACGACACTTCTAACGCGAAAGAAACGACCCGTTTGGTTGCAAAAGTTGGACTTTAGGAAATAAGAGAGGAGAAGAGGAGGGTGGGGGTCTAAAATCACATTCGATTCTCTCACTGCGGACATCCATCACCTTCCCCCCCCCCACCCTCCTCAACCCCTTTCCCACCTTTTGGCCCACCACGCAACACAGGACGATCCAAAGAGGTATTTCGAAGGTCTGTTTGATGTGGAGCGTTTTCTGGGAGCTCAACCTTCGCTTGTTTTATTTTTATTTTCACTACATGCAAGATGTGAAATAATGCAATTAAATCTTTACTTTCTTGTCAACAATCCCAAAGATTCATTCCATTCAATGATGAATGGAAGTGAAACATTCTTAAAGTGTTCCAATTTTCACAATTAAAACCAAACGGATCCTTCAGACATTTCGTCCTCAAGGACATCAGTCACTTTTTTGTAGATGCAACCCTTTTCACCTCCGTTACAGAATCATTTTTTGTATTCTCGATTTCTAAACATCGGGTTCGGCCGCGCCCCCATTGGACCCGCACATCTCCGATCTCGAACCCCCTCTGTCATCCGAAGGAATCGCTTCACATTCTCACAAATGCCCCGAAGCAGTTTCTATTCGTACCAGAATGTACACAGACATCGAAAGGATCGTTTTAAGAGATCCACATTACTAAAGTCCCTCCGTTAACGTTAAAATAGGGTAGTTTGTTTAACGCTTGGTCAGTTAAATGTACGTCGCACTGCAGCTACGCAATGGACTTATGGGTGACGGAGCAGCCCCGGGGAAAAAAATTCCTGGTCATTTACAACCATGATCAAATGAGATGGCACCCTACTCTCCGAATTTTAAAAACACATGCGGAAACATCCGATGACGAGCTGGCTGCTCCTCCTAAATCGAGGATCGAACCAATGCCTTCTCTGTACGATGCGGGTGCCTCGTTTTATATAAACCTAATTTTTTTTTTATAAACCTCATTTTTAAACTGCGAACCTTCCTCTTCCCCGCTGCCTTCGCTGGGAACGAACGACAGTCGCCACTGATTTCACATCGTCGCCCTCATTTACATCGAAATGAGTCTGCATGTGTAGAGGAAATCAAGAGGAAACGCTCATTTAGGTGAGTGAAATGCTTTTTATTCCATTATCAACATTTTATTTGAAATGTGAACTGATTTCATGAACTCGTAAACCTGCTTTGTGTACTAGTACTTACTTTTTACAAAACCTATAACATCCACTTGTAATTGAACACCACAGTTGTATCTTAAGCAATTTCATTAAAAACAATTTAAATATAAATTTCAGTTTAACGTCATCAGAGCTTTATACATGAATTTTCTCGTTATTTTAATAATCAATACTTTAGCTAACATATGTTCAGTGATATCATAAACGGGACAGTGATTTTTAAAACTAAACGGAAATCACTAAACATAACATAAAGTAATAAATGAATCATTTCACATATCAACGCGAGTGTGATAATATATTTTCATTTTTAGTTTCTTCAATAGCTAAATAATGTAATATTGTGTTGGGACGTTTTTTTATTTTACAAACACGACACAAAAAATTTATTTCCAACTTTTCCATACAATACACATTGATTTTTTGTTCCTAAAATTTTTTAGTAAAAATTTCAATTATATTTATAATGAAATATTTGTGAAACATAAACAAAAATATATCATAACCATGTCAACTTTTAAACCATTAAACTAAAATGAAGTATTAAAACTATCGAAACACAAGTATTTTTTTACAATTACATATCATACACTCATTTATCGAATGTTATATTTTGTTAATTTTGATTTTTACAAATGTAGCCAACATATTTTGAAGGGATCGTTAAAAGTAAAAACATGCTAATCGTAAACTTTTTGAGTCTGGTATAAACATTGCCCAATATCCTAAGCAAACCATCAGATCGTTGAAGGTCAATGAAAATATATTTTTATTTTCAGGGAGAGCATCGGAGTACAAAGACAGCACAAAGACCGTCATTTAAATGAATCATCTGCTCGTCACTTTTATCTGTGACGACATCCCCCTCGGGCGTGATAGAACACCCTTGGAGCGGCGTCACGCTATCCCTTTTAAATCAAACACTCCCCTGAAACAGGCGCTGCTCGAAAGAATCTATAGACTCAGAAGAGGCGCGCTTTCAATAAAACACCCCATGCCTCCTTTCTTTCTTTGTTTGTGGGGGGGATAAACGGAAAAAGAGAGGCGGGAACTACTCATTCTAAATAAGGAGCAGCCCTAACGATCCTGCAACTGACACAATAAGAGACACGCGCGTTCTTCCTTCCCCGACGACTTCAGAAATGGGAATCGAAAACACTCTCAAAAATTCACACAGATTCTTCGGGGCGGTTTTTTGTTACGATAAGAAAGTAGTTTGTTTCTCTTCGCACGTAAATCATCGAACACAGAATTAGCGAGCACCTCCACCACCTGATTCGGGATAAAAAAAAAACACCTCTTCTCTCCTCCTCCCTCTCCAGGTAATTCGAAGCTGATGAATCCTTAATTCATGCAAATGAACCCGTATCGATGATCGGTGCGTGTCATTTAATCTTAATCGTTCCCTTCATTGGATATGCAGGAGGAAAATTCTTCTATTTTCGCTTTAATTGCAGACGAGATTCCCAAAAGAAGGAGCCGCGAAATCTGTTTGGGATGTTTCCGAACGACGTTAATTGCCTAATTATCTCGTTTGGAGGCTCTATTTACTTTTTACTTCGTGCACTCTGGAGGTGGTAATTTTACTTCGCAAATGAACGCGTGTGTTGTGTGGGGCATCGATTACATCCAGGGGGGGGGGAAATGAACGTCTGTGCGGATCAGATTAATATTGCAGCACTTACGATGTCGGTCTATGGAGGTAATTTTTATTCCTGAATTATAAAGTGCGTGTGCAATGCGACGTGTTTGAAGCCAGCGGAACATCTATCTGTAAGCGTACTAAAGCAATTGGATGATAAAGAATACAAAACAGACCAAGTTCTAATTTTGAGGGAGCCCCAGTTGCTCAGTGGATAAGGCGTTCTGCTGCTAATCAGAGGATTGGTGGTTCGAATCCGTGCGATGGACTTGACAAAGAAAAGTAAAAAAGTAGTGATCTTGCGATCGGAGGATTTCCATCTTCGCTACAAAAATACTAGAAAGTCGTCCAGAACATCCAACAAATTATACTGGCGTGTATACGGGACTGGTGCGCGATACATCTGATCGGGGTCCAATGTCCTGACGCCTGTTGAGATTGCGTCGGGTGCCAGCTCAGGTGTTGTCCTCGTCATCTGACCATGGTTCAAAAATACGAGGCATCATTCCCGGGTCTTTCCTTCGACATAGGCCCCGAACCGTCACCAATAGCCCACTGTGCAGCTCTAGTGCGACGTTAGTTTAAACAAACCAAACCAATCTAATTTTGAGTTATCGATAACTGCAGATGCAGTTCGATGATCTTTATCATTATACATATAGATGTTGTGGCCATCGAAAGCGAAAACAATAATGCACGCTATTCAAACGGACCCATAAATCAATTTATAGGAAACTCAACACACCTTGAGGTCATTTCCTGAAAAATAAGCGCGGTGGCTATTGGTCCGTTTGTATTGTCAGCCCCACAACTCATATTTTAAATTCGTACAAACGTTCGTTGGCAGAGAAGGTTCCCGATGGGAGCGTCCGGTGTACCAAAGTTCAAAAAGTGGTTAAAGTAAGAGGTGGGACGGATTATAAAATGCTGACTTTACAGCAGTCCAAAGGCCGTCACTTCTTACGCTACACATCGTGATTTGAACAGTATGGTTTTGTCATCAAGTTCTGAGTTCAAAAATCGACATCGTTTCCTCGAATCAACAAGTTTGCTGATTATGGTTATATTTTACACTTTTGGCTAATTGTAAGGTTGTAATGCACTTTGAATCAATCTTTGTTTAGTCGTGTTTTACTTTAAAGTTATATTAGCTTAGTATTTAAAGCAACTAAAGAGCATATTCTCTTTGTGCGATTAAATTTTTCTATTGTACGATCCTTATTTGGTAAGATTTAGTGCTTATTTTATGGATAGCCAGCATCTATAAAACAAACATCTGTTTCATTCGTAAGTATTTCAACGTTCCAACCACTGCAACCGGAAGTGTAGAGAGGAAGCGTGGGAAAACAGCCGAGTAAGATTAAAATTGGTTCCGAAAGGGGGGGGGGCTGGACTGCAGCGAAGTCAGCATTTAAGTCTGCCACCCCTATTCAAAGCATCTTACCCACAGTTAAGTATACCCTGTCCTGCATCGGTTTTGTTTTAAATTTTTAAATAGCTATGGTTTATTATATTTAGTGAACTTTTCTATAAAACATGATTAATTATTATACATTGATATTTAGTTTTAATGTATTATTTAGTTATTTTAAACATACACCACATATCAGGGAGAAAGTTTCTTCTTGAGCAATAATATCCGCAGACTGGAAAACTGAATGTGCTTCAAATGTGTGCATTTTTTATCATTCGTTTATTTTGAAACTATCATTATAAATAGAGAATGATATCACTCATTCAGCAACAATCAATGCAAAATAAATATTTCCATAGCTTTGGTTTGCTGAGCAATTTCAGCAATCTCTCAAATGGTGAGCCCTGATTCGTAGTTTAATGCGTTGAGGACGTGTAGGAATACAATTCCAATTAAAATCCTTACCATGTCTACTCTATTTTTCACATCCGTGGAAAGCAACTTTCTTTTTTCCATCTCAACTCAACCCTTCGTAGCGTATTAAACTACTTAAGAGAAGAGAAGAAAACGTGTTATGAGTTACTTATTAGTTAAATCTATTTATTTCTGCAAATCGAACCTGTGTAGATAGAATACGCACCATTATATCGATGAAATAAATAATAAAAATCCAAAAGGGTAAAATGTTCCATTTCCGACAAATATACTTGAAAAAAAATTCGATTCACAAAAACCCTTGTCAGTTGTAAAATGGGAATATTGGATGTGATTGTGTATGTGTGTGGTTCAAACGGCAAAGGGACGGGGGGGTGACAGGTGGGTAAATCGTGTTTCTGCCGCATTCGTCGCTTTCAAATCTTATTTCATCCGCTCGAATAGGTTCTACTAGAAAAATACATCCGCCGAATATCAAAGCTGACGCCATTTTAAATTTCTACTCTCCACCTTCTCCTCCTTTGGCGTGATGCGTGTACTCACGGCCGATGTGGAGGTGAAAGATATCTCAATGGAGGTTTTATAAGAACTTTTCTAAGATCAAGGGCAATCAAATAATATGCAATAGAAATAATAACGAAACAAAATATCCTTCATTCGAATCGGTATCCTGTGGACTTTAATGTAATTATTTTTGTGGTTTTGAATATTTTACGAAATTTAGAGAACGTACTATTTTAACCTAATCAAACAATTTTATTTCTAATGTATAAATTTATATATATATATATATATATATATATATTATTTCATTCTAATTTATATTTTTGGAATTTACTTTAACCCTTTGCAATCCCAGAACACTTTGAAATGGGTGTTCTTTCTACGGAACGGTTATTCCCTTTTACGTTCTTTTTCCCATAATTTTTATGCTCATAGATGAAACAAAATTAATCGGTTTGGGATCTGCAAGAGAACAAGCTGAAAAAAAGATCGATGCTTCTTTAACGCCAGATCATGTTCTCATTTCTTTTAAAGAACAGGGAAACAAAAGAACGGGTTGTTAGGTTGTCGCCTGAGCGGCACCAATGGAGTGCAAAGGGTTAATATAAGCAGGCAAATTACCTTATTTTATTATTTTTGTTCTTTAAATCGTTGCCTAAGAACTAAAAGTAATTATTTACTATTTTGATTAAAAAAAAGTCAATTGTTACACTTTTCAATTCAAGCATATAAACAAAGCATTGAAACACAAATGAATTTTCGTATATTCGAAAGCGAAACAAAAAACTTTTCAAAATTATTACTTTTGACCTTTTTTTTAATTTAACGCTATGTAACTTCCCATTCATCATTCTTGAAAATATTCTTATAAAAAAACCACGTTTCATGACACTCGCCCATTTACTCCAACTGCAAATTATTTACATCACAGAAACAAATATTTGGCATCGAGAATATTCTCCAGCAAACATTCGACTCCAGGAAAAATCCGGTTTTTTTTATGAAACAAAACTCGACGTCTCCTTCATCCAATCATTCTCGAAAAACGAAATGAATGAACGGAAAGTCGAGGCAATGAGCGAGTGCGACACTCATTCAGCAGTTACGAGAAAAAAACTTCAAAAACTTTGAAAATGGATTTTTTATATATATATATAACTTTTCCGAGAAAAGTCTTGGACGGTTGAGCACCCCTCCTTCCACTCGAACGGACAATCGGTTATCCGTTTATGCGTGCTTCTGAACAAAGTCACGCGGTAGTTAATCCTTATTAAAACAACCCCCACCCCGTGTTTTTACTTCCCCCTTTCCGAGGTCGGAATGCAAGGGGCGGGGGAAGGGGAATTCTCGTTTAGGAAATTAAATTCATTTGGCGGTAATCGAGTTGTCTCCGCCTTGTTGGCCTCCTGGAAACATCCCCCCTCCGGAGAAAGCCCCCCCCCCCTCACTCCCCCGTTGTACCGACTCAAGTCTCTGTTTCGGATAAGTGTTAACCACACTTCCCCTTTTATGTTTTTTTTTATATATATTTCTCCCTATTTATTCTCCCCCTTCTGACCGCGTGGGGGAGGCGAGGGGGGGGGGAATAAAATTTCGAAGAGAATTTCGAAAAAAGAGCAAGCCGAATAGGCGTGTGCGCAAACCAACGGTACGTCGGGAAATTCGCCTGCCTGATTTTTCAAAAATTAACGCACATATGAAAACTGTGACGTTACTTCCACGAGTAATGAATGTACCGATTCATTAATTTTAAACCGAAAATAAAAATATTAAGACATGGCTGGGCATCGTGTGGCATCCGATGGATCCGTGCATCTTTTGGCGCTTGCTAATTTGAAGGGAGTGTATTACGCTTTCGGCTTTGCAAAACCTGAACATCCATTTGTAGAGAAAATCCTATTGAAATGATAAATGCTCTAACGTTTAACATTCCATTTGCCAAACGAATGTCCACTAATTGTTCAAAATACCCTATACAAATGACCATCCCCCAATGTAATGCTAGAAATAAATGCTAACATTCCAATAACCCGAGTGTTCGAGACAGTCGAATGTTATTTGCTGTATAGGTATTAAGAAAAATTTGTTTTCACACGCTAAATCCAAATCGGAGTTAATTAAACAAGACTTATGAGTAGACGTCGCAAATACTACATGTCAAAATAGATCATCAAGTGGTTTTTGCACTGCAGCATAAAATATTGACAAAAAAAGTAATAAGTTAAATTATTGTTGTTATTTTATACTACCTTAAACAATAGAACATTATGATCGATACAATATTTTGAATAAACTCATACGTTTTCGGTAATTTTAAGCAACTTTCTAAATTTACCATCTATTCCATAATTTACATTTATTTAAGAATAAATATATTAGTTTAAAGAATATTTTCTCTTATAGGTAAACGGATAACAGTTTTCAATTTTAATCAGATATTGTGAGTACAGTGTGCTTTCGTAGGGTGTTTTAAAAGTATTATTTAATAGAGATTTCAATACAGATACTATCTTGGGGTGTTCAATTTCATATTTGTAACACAGTTTTTAAGCGGTTTTTTTACGCGGTATCGCCCGAGGTTCGTATTATTTTAAAATATCAATTATATATATAACAGGCACCGAAACATGCTCGGCAGAATAGCAGCAAACAACGGCCTTTTCCATTTTTTGTGATAATTTTTAAGTTTGTTCGATGTTCCATTCGTATATTATAATTATTTTAATGTATTCCATTGACTTAACGTGGATGAAAATATCATTTGCAATTTAAAATAAAAATTTTCGTATTGCCACCATAAAAATGACATCATTAGTTTTGTTAGATTTAATAATTATTGAAAAACGTCTGCACATTGGTCTTTTTGCTACAATACGGATTCATTCAAAAATTAAAACAACCAGAATTTTATCTTAGGGGAATGGTTTAGAATTGTTTTAAAGTGATATACTTGTTTTGTTCGTATGCAGGTTAAGTGTGACTACAGTAAATTATCTTAGATCAAACTTGTAGAACAAGTATATATATATATATAATTTGCTGTCTTGTCTCTTTTGCGTATCTGAATGGCGAGCGTCTTTCTCTACTTCCTTCTCCTCCGCATTGCACGGCGTCCCCCTCCCAATGTTGTTTCTCCTTGGGGATGGACCCCCGGCGGACGAAACAACATTCGCGTCAGTTGTGGGCTGAACTCTTTGCAATTGCACACACACCCACCACACTTCAAGAACTACCACGTCATTCTATCGGGCGAGAAAGAGCAGCGGCCGCATTTCGGGTGTACAACGACCTAGGCGAGAGGACAGTCGCCCCTTTTTCCGACTCTCGACGCCTCGTCTTTTCTTCGGAGTCGAGTGCTCTCTCTCTCTCTCTCTCCCTCTCCTGCAACGCGCGAAGGCCTGGAGTCGAGAGATCGAAGCAGCGATGTCCAACCTGTGGCGGACCTCCAGAAGGTTTCAAAGCGACCCGTGGAGCTCCATGCACCTCGATTACAGAAAATGTTTTTTGTTTTATTAAAAAACATATAATGTCTGAAAGGTTTCCCTATATTAACCAAATCTGTAACCAGCGTTATTCATTTATGTTATTATCTTATATGTTTGTCCTATTATCATGTCCCCGTCACCTGTATATATTTTCATGTTCCCGTTACGTGTCTATATATTGTTCCCGTTATTACGATTGTAACGCCCTCTACATATGTTATGTCTTTCCCGCTGCGCCGGGAAGCTTCAGTCATGTAACTGCCTCTTACGGTGATGCGTATTTAAGGTTTCGTTCCTCCCCGAGATATTGTAATGTTAGGCATATGTGATTAAAGATGTTTATGTTCAATCGTTGAGCAGTTATTTAGTCAATACGCCTTATAAATCTTAATTGAAATTCAAAATGTTTTATAAAAGAAACAAACTTGCAGACCCATTTTTTATTTCTGTTCGATTGAATTATCAGTCAAATCAGAAGCGAGTTCGATGTATTTAGTAGACGATGAAAGTATATTTTTTCTTGATAAGGTAACCATTGTTAGCCTCATGTACTTAAGGATGAAAAACAAATTTTGAAAAGAAAAACTGTAAATATGGATCCCTCCATTTACAACTTGGAAGGGGGTGAACAATAATTGAGTCCAAATATTGACTCATTATAAATATTAAAACATGATTCGTACTCTTAGTACAATAGGCGCATTTAAAAAAAAAATTGAATATAATATTTTTTATTTGTGTATTTAGAAAATGAATAGGTCAATATCTAAGTCATATTTAGTACTTTAATTATATGCACTACCTAAATATTTTTTAATAATATTAAATATAGTTGTCCGCGACTTGTCAAATATTAGACTCGTATCCAACATGTCCAAATCAGAAACATTTAAAAAAAAAATTTAAAAATGAATTATTTACACGAATTTAAAAATGGTGCCCTTACAACCCCGGGGCCGGGTTCATTTAGCACCCAGCCCCGAGGCTGAAAGGGTGGCCCTCATCAGAGGGGCGCCAGTTAATTCTCTATAAAAGTTTAAATACGTGATAATTCCTTTAAAACACGGTGTATTCATAATATGAATACCCGTATGGAAACTTCAATTTTCTTATAATTTAATGCTGTATGCTTTTTAACAGACTGATAAGCGCGCCAACAAAACCTCCAAAATAAAATCACCAGAAATTTTAAATTAAAACCGCCAAATCGCGCGCCAAGTCGAGAGGTTATCAATTTGACTGTTATGTATTTTTTTATGTATATTCGCGCAGGATTTCGGTTCTAATTCAGATATTTGCACACAAAAAAATTGGGGGAAGGGGACGTTTCACTTTGGTTGGTTTGGTTTGGTTAATTAACATCGCATTAGAGTTGCACAGTGGGCTATTGGCGACGGTTCGGGGCCTATCTCGAATGAAAGGCACGGGAACGATGCCGCGTATTTTTGAACCATAGTCAGATGACGAGGACAACACCTGAGCTGGCACCGAACGCCTTCAATAGACGTCGGGACTTTGGATTTTTTTATTGGATAAGATTTATCGTGCACCAGTCCCGTATACACGCCGTTAATTTTTTGTGGATGTGGATCGACATTCTAGTATTTTGGTAGCGAAGTTGGCAACCCTCCGATCGCAATATCACTACTTTTTACTATTCATTAGTCTAGTCCATCGCAAGGTTTGAACCTGGGACCCTTGGATTCCCAGCTGGCGCCTTAATTCACTCGGCCACGGAGGCCTCTGTTTCACTTTAGAGCAATTTGAAAAAATATCCGGTATTTTTCTATTCGGAAATCTCAATTAACCGGACCGTTTGAAAAAATATTGTCCCATTTCGAAAATTATTTTTTTGTTGGATAGAGAAAAATCTATTTAAGCAAAATCTGCAAAAAACAATCGGTTATCCGGCTGTTATATATGTTATATATCCGGCTGTTATATAATGTCGATTAACCGGAGTTATTTTGAACAATTTATCCGATTTCAAAATATTTTCATTGTTTTCATTCAATGACATATCGTTTAACAAGCATTTATTGGCATTGATAGGGATTGTTTTACAATATACATTGCTACTTGAATTTCTCAAGTTGCACAATTTGATACTTGAATTCCTTAGTGAATAATAACAAAAGGGGGCGATGCCCCCTGCTAAATAAAAAACTAAAAAGGGAAAAATAAAACAATCTTTTTTAAAAAAAAAAGGAAATCCGATTTAAAGGAAATGCGCTAAAGAGTAAAGTATAATTTTTAATTTTACGACCAAGTTGAAAATATGGAATTATTTAATGTCAATTTTATACTTATTACAACTTTTTGAAGTTGGTGCCAATTTACAAAAATTATTCATAAATTTTGGCGCCGATTTCAAAAAGTTTTAATAAGTATAAAATTTATATTAAATAATTCAATATTTTCAACTTGGTCGTAAAATTAAAAATTATTCTTTATTCTTTAGCGCATTTTCTTTAAGTCGGATTTCCTCGTTTTGAAAAAGATTATTTTATATTTGTCAGTTTTCTAAAATCAAACATGCGAAAGAAACCTTAAAAAAAATAAAATCGCCGTTTGTTGTTATTTTAATTAAAGATAAAATTAAATTACAATTTTTATCAAGCTTGAATCTTATAGAACATATATTTGTAAAGTTATGTTCTTTCATTGTAATTTTGATCAAAATTAAGAGAGTTATGATCATCAATCTAAAACACAACACCACCATCTTTGAACGTTATTTTAGAAGTTTTTCGCACTTCAGAATGTTCGAGAAATTTATTGAGAATTATTCTTAGCCATAAATAACAACATATCACCAAAATTCAACTTGTTATAAATTTGTTGAGGGTTTATCCTCTGTCGGGGCTCATTGTCTAGAGGTACTACCTTCAGTATTCATGCACGACATGTGCTTACAAGTCATAAAATTCGAACATTCAGGAAAAACCATAATCTTATACATTAATTCTATAGTATAGACCCTTTTTGCGCCTCTTACACGCTGCAGATCTTAACAAGTGATTTATCGAAAAACAAAATCTAGGAGCACTAACGAATCGTAAGTTCATCTCATAAATATCAACGGTTTGTTTTAAAAGTACCTTTAAAAGAGTGATTGCATTAAAAAAACATCTTAAAAAATCGTTTTGAGGTCTAGCTAGAACGTGCCTTTGTTGCATAGACGATAGATAGAACTGCGGAACAATAATAAGTCACGGGTTCGAATCCCGGCGGACGCCTTTCTTAGCAATGCGAGCCGAACAGTTAGTTAAAATTATATTACAATTTTTGAAGGGTCTATAATCGTAAAAGTTTTGGTGCCGAATAAGTTATCAAACACCAACACTTGCAACAAAATACGTCTATTTAATTTTACGTATTTTTAGTTTTATACAAAAATGTCGCCTACAAACGGGAATAAAGTCACCCAAAGTGGCAAAACCTCTCCCCCCCCCCCCCTCCTCCTCCACCACCACAAACTCCTTGTGAAAAGCAAAAGAAAAAAGAAGAACTTTGAGCAGAAAACGAATTTCCACTCCTCGCTGGAAGTGACAGCCATATTTGTATCTGACCTTGCGTCGGGTATTAAGAATAGGAGATAGATGCTTTCCGAAAAAAAACCTGGAGAGATCCATTTCACTTGTTCCTTTCTGTCCACACCTACGCCCCTTTAGAGATTTATGAACGCCACTTGATATTCTGAAAGAAGATGTGTTGCCAGATTTGCATTTTTGTTGTTACACCTGCCCTCCCACACCCGCTTGTCGTTTTTCGGAAGTTTCCTTCCCCTCCCCCCCCCCCTCCTGTTCCCCTTTTAGAGAAAGAGAGAGATGTTTAGAATTTCATGTATTTTCCCCTCCTCCTGTTTTGTGTTGCCACCCTCGAAGAAATATCTCACTCGTTCTTTTTGCCTGCTGCTTCGCTTTTTTTCCCCTGACTACTTTTTTTTCCTCCAGAGCCGGTTGTTTTTATCTCTTCTTGAAATTCGAACGCCAATTTAATCAAGAATGTTTTGCAAGAAGTTTTTCTCTTACTTCTTTGGTTTCCTTTTCTGTTCTGCAAAAGGCCGCGATAGCACTTTTTTTAGGAATTTGTAACTCAGATTGTATACTTTTCAACAGAAGTAATCTTTTTTTTTATAAGTGATACTTTGTAAGAAAATAAAACGCCATTGTCTTGGAAGTTAGGGAAAAAGTGAAGTTTAATTTTAAAATGTTTCAATTGTTGCTTTCAAAGCCAATCATCTGTTAGTAATAATGTATTCGGATATTTTTTTTTATAAACTTATCGTCAGAATTAGAGTTTGTTATGAAAATGCAGGTCAGTAAATTAAAATAAACAATATTTAAGCTTTATTTTAATTTACCAACCTACATTTTTATAGCCAAACTGCACATCTTCGGGAAGTTTTTCTATGATGATGTAAGATTTTATTCCTACTTACGATAAAATTCTGCCATTTATAAGTGTAATATCATCGCGCCAACCATCATCATCATCACCACTGTATTTAGTTTAGATTTAGATATACTTAGTCAAGAATGGCAACACTAAGCTGTGACACCTGTTTTTTATACTGTGTAGCGAGTTGTAATAAATCATCACTCTCATCTTGACGTGAGTAGTATTGTCTCTGAATTGTATCTTAAATATATCTCTTAATACACAAGAGTTTTGGCGACGAGGATGGGATTTCGAAAAAACGCGGAAGATATCCATTTTGCATAAACAGTGTCTGTGAACTAACCGACTTAGCCTACTTTAGAATTTCTCCGAAGCCGACGTTGACTGACCATACGCAATGGAAGCTATCACGCTATTATTCGAGAAGTTGCTTCAAAGAGATGAACAATTACGGACACAGCAAGCTTTACGGGATGAACAATTACGGACACAGCAAGCTTTACGGGATGAACAATTACGGACACAACAAACTTTACGAGAGGAACAATTCCGTGCGGAACAACAGAAAATGTTCGAGACCATTTTGAAGATTCATTCAGAACCTGGCACAAGTGGAACTACGTCAACAGGTGCTGTAAACATTCCTTCAATACGTGAATTCGAACCAAATGACACCTGGGAGATGTATTTAAAGCGTTTAAATCATCATTTTGATGCACATAATGTATTAGATGATAAATTAAAGTGTTCCTATTTCTTATCCTGGATTGGAAGTATTCTATACGAACTTCTTCAAAAGTTATTTGGCACTTCAGACTTAGGTCAATACGGATTCAAAGAATTGACTGATAAACTGTCAGCTCATTTTAAACACAGCACGCATTTGATAATTGCTCGTCATAAATTCTGGGAGTGTATGAAAACCGCCACTCAAACATACGCCGAGTGGGTTGCTGAGTTACGAGGCATAGCTACTGATTGCAAATTTGTATGTCCTAAAGAAGGATGTGAACAGTCACTAGTGGATGAGAACATAAGAGATATGTTACTGCGCCATTCACCAAATGATTCTATCCGGAAAGCTGCGTTAGAAGAGGATAATCCAACGCTTGAGAAACTGTTGACAATAGCAACGTTGTATGAATCTACCAATGCGGCCAACAACGCTTTAGGTGGAAAGAATACTGCTGACTCTCAAGTTCATGTGATGCATTGCATCCGACATACAGAAATACAAGGTTCAGGTCAAAGTCGCACAATCGTCAAAACCCAAATGATTCAAAAAAAACTTCAAACCGTTTAAGATCCTGTCCATATTGCTATATTAACCATCCCAGATCAGACTGTCGTCATCTCAAGGACACTTGCAGATCATGTAAAAAGAGGGGACACTTGTCTTCTGTTTGTGAAAAGAAAACCACTAATTTTCAAAGATTTAGGAATCGCAGTCACGATCGTAGCAGCCAAAGATCCAATTTGAGTGCAAATGCAATAGAACCTGAAAACGTCAATGAAATTAAGGGCATCGAAAATCAAAAGGACCGGTTCCTTATCAACATTACAGTAAACAACAAGGAAATGAAGTTCATATTGGATACTGGTGCTACATGCACTATTGTGGGTCTGGAGGGGTATAAGCATATAGGATCTCCACCGCTTAAACCACCTAGTGCTCAACTAAAGAGTTATGGATCAACCCAAATTCTTCTAAAGGGTTGGACCACTGTAGAAGTGCAACTGGGAAATAAAAAGAGATTTCTTCGGTTACTTGTAGCTGACACTTCTACGGGGGCCAATTTATTCGGAGCAACGTGGTTCAACGCATTTGGCTTGAAAATTTCTCAAGATAACAGCGACTTCCCTCCTGAGATAGCACATATGATCGAATCTGTGAAAAGTGAAGAAGTTAAAGAACACGAAGTTAAAGTAGAAAACTTGTGTAATCTGTTCCCGAATATATTTTCAAAAAGTATGGGAGCATGCAAAAGTTTCAAAGCTCATCTTTATTTACGAGCAGGTGCAACACCGAAGTTTTTCAAACCTAGACCGGTTCCGTTCGCTCAGAAAGATGCAGTTCAAGAAGAAATTGACAGATTAGTCACCGATGGAATTTTGAAACCCGTACAAATAAGCGACTGGGCAGCGCCAATAGTTGTGGTACCTAAGCAAAAAGGCAAGGTTCGAATCTGCGGAGATTTCAAAGTCACTATAAATCCTCAATTAGATATCGAACAATATCCACTACCACGACCGGAGGAACTTTTCCACCAATTACAAAATGAGGAAAAATTTACGAAAATAGATTTATCTGATGCGTATTTACAACTGGAGCTAGATGAAGAATCTAAAAGAATTGCAGTTATCAATACTCCATATGGTCTTTTCCAGTATCAGCGCATGGCTTTCGGCATTGCAAGCGCACCAGCTATTTTTCAACGTTTTATTGAACAAGTTATAGCCGGATTAGATCATTGTGCAAACTACCTAGATGATATAATTGTCACAGGAACATCAGACAGTCAGCATTTTGCAACACTTGAACAGCTATTTCGAAGGCTAGACTATCACGGACTTCGCTGTAATCGTACCAAGTGTGAATTTTTTAAATCTGAAGTTGAATATTTAGGTAGTGTCATTTCATCTACAGGTATTAGACCATCAGATTCTGGTATTAACGCAGTAAAACAACTGCCAAGGCCAGAAAATTTAAGTCAGTTGCAATCTTTCTTGGGAAAAGTTAATTACTATAACAAATACATAGCAAATTTTTCTGAAATTGCAGCTCCCTTAAATCAGCTACGAAAAACTAACGTATCTTTTAATTGGTCAAAACCCCAAGAAGAGGCTTTTCAAGCTCTCAAATTATCTATTGCGGAAACTGCAAAATTAGTACATTTTAACACCAAACTGCCAATTATATTAGCAACGGACGCTTCTTCATATGGTATTGGTGCAGTACTGTCACATCGTTTTCCTGACGGATCCGAGAAACCTATCGCATTTGCATCCAAGACAATGACGGATGCAGAGAAAAATTATAGTCAAATTGAAAAAGAAGCACTATCTATAATTTTTGGAGTGAAGAAGTTTCATCAATATCTTTACGGATTAACTCGTCCTTTCGAACTACAAACTGATCATAAACCACTTCTCGGAATTTTTTCTCCAGATCGAAAACTTCCAGTAGTTTCTATTCAGCGTATTCAACGTTGGGCTATAATCCTAATGTCATATCACTTTGTGATCAAATATCGTTCTACAGAGAAACACGCAAATGCGGATGCTCTCTCTCGACTTCCGCAGGGGCCTGACTATCAATTCGATAGGTCTGAAGAGGCGTGTTTCCATTTAGTCGCAGAAGAAGACGCATTATTGGATTTCCTAATTAATGCTGAAAAATTGAAAAACCTGACAGCACGTGATCCGGTTTTGAATAGAGTATGCGACTACGTCCAAAATGGATGGCCTGAAAGGTTATCTCACAAAAATGATGAAATACGACCTTACTTTGAAAAAAGATTCAATTTATCAGTAAGGGACGGCGTTTTACTTTGGCATTGCGATTATACACGTGTCATTGTACCATTCATGCTGCGGAAGAAAGTGCTACAGTTATTGCATGGTGGACATTTTGGAATTGTAAGAATGAAACAGTTGGCTCGTCGACATTGTTTCTGGCCAGGTATAAATGCTAATATTGAAGAATCCGCAAAGAACTGCGAAGCTTGTAGCATAAACCAAGCCAGTCCACGACAAGAATATCAACCGTGGCCCACTACAGAAAGACCATGGGAACGAGTCCATATTGATTTTGCAGGACCGTTTATGAAGAAAACTTGGTTATTAGTAGTGGACGCTTATTCAAAATATCCGTACATTTGTCAAATGAGTTCGATTACGACGGATAATACAATCAAAATGTTAAGTAAAGTTTTTTGTCATGAAGGCTTACCAGAGACCCTAGTTTCCGACAACGGGACCCAATTTACTTCTCAACAATTTCAAGAATTTTGTCAGTCTCATGGTATCGAACATTTAACATCAGCGCCTTTTCATCCAGCATCAAATGGCGAGGCTGAGCGTTTTGTGCGAACGTTCAAAAATGCCATGAATAAAATTTGTAGCGGAGGGGAAACCAATTCACTCCGTGCACTAGATGAATTGCTGTTTGCGTATCGCACAACGCCAAACCCGATCTCGGGTAAATCACCTTCTGAACTGCTCCACGGAAGACAACCACGGACGCAACTGTCCTTAATGATGCCGCAAGAACATCATCGCGTTGATAGCAATCGTAAACATAAGTTTAACCAAAATGATAAAGTTCTATACAAGAATTACGGCATTCGTGGAGACCCATGGCTCAAAGGAACAATAAAAAGCACAATAGGAAGAATGATGTATGCGATTCAAGATGATCAAAATAAAATAGTACGACGACATCAGAACCAAATTAGAATGTCGAATGTATGTGATGCAACCAAGTCCATAGCTAACTATGATGATTTTTTACTAAATAAAAGTATAATGGATCAACTTAAGAAAATCGCACCGAACTTAAACATCAGTCCTGTGATGCAACCTCAACCTACCCCTTTATCAGAAAACACACCAAGCACAACTCCAGTCCAACAACTGCGGCGGTCTACAAGAATAACCAGGCCGATTGTTCGGTTCGATCCATGCTCCAAACCTTAGCGGGGAGGAATGTAATATCACCGAGCCAACCATCATCATCACCACTGTATTTAGTTTAGATTTAGATATACTTAGTCAAGAATGGCAACACTAAGCTGTGACACCTGTTTTTTATACTGTGTAGCGAGTTGTAATAAATCATCACTCTCATCTTGACGTGAGTAGTCTTGTCTCTGAATTGTATCTTAAATATATCTCTTAATACACAAGAATAAGTGGGAGAAGCAAAGTGGATTTGGATAGAGGGCCCGTTGTCTACCAAGGGAAGCGAGTCCAAAACAGAGTTCCGAGAAAAGAGAGCGTTTGAAGCTCACAATTCGCCTCCTTTGCTGTATCCTGGGAGAGGTGGAATGGCATTCAACACATATTGAGCAACCTGTTGGGCGGGCAGCCACAGCACTTGGCCAACTGAAAAAGCTAGTTTCTTAGTGATGGAGAATGGTATGCTATTTCATTTTCAGATTTTTGTAACTGATAAGCCTTTTGGCATCCAGCACCCACTCTCCCGCCTTCCTTCCTTCTCCCATGGGATTCTTGAACACTCCTAACGTATTTCGATAGTCGAAATTATAATTAGCTAACTTTTTGAGGTAAGGGAAGTAAAACTGAATATATTTTTTTTTAAATCAGATAAGCATTGTATTTTATTTTTTTTAAAAAGGTCACTAATGCAAAAAAAAACTTCAAAATTTTAATAATATATTTTTTGTTTTAAAACTTTTTTTAAAAAACGGAGGTTCAAACGAATGTCTACATCTGTCAAACCATTTTGCTGTTTTCTGCGATTTGCGATGGGAATGACGAGTTTTATTTTTTCGGGGACGCTGCTCACGTATGCCCTTGGTATGGAATTTAGCATAAAATCAACATGAAAAGTATATTTTTAAGAAAATGGATAATTAATTCTTTCTTAAAATATAACGCTCGTTTTTGCTATTTTTTTTTCCTTATCTGATCCTCGTGGGGCCTCCAGAGTTCGGATCCTTGTCCTTGGACCTTTCAGGAAGTATTTAGATGTTTGGCAGCATGCATCTGATGCTCTGAATATACACCACAATCGCTGAGTACATGAAATATCGTTTTAAAAGAAAGTATGACGCCATTTGAATAAGTCGATACAGAATCATTGCATAGTCCTTAGGACAGTCCCCAAATCAGAAAACAAATGAAGTGCTTATTATTTAATTCAAACTCGTATGAACTGTACAACCTTCATTCAATAATGGAACATGGTACCATATAAACTTTTTTTTTTAAATTTTTGATTCAAAGTTTTAATGAAAATTATTTAAATTAAAAAATATATATAATATTCACACAATAATTCCAAAATTGTTTGTATTTGTTTCAAAATTTAAACTTTAAAAAAAAAATGTAAGCTTTTTTAAAACGTTAAGTTCTTTTTAAATATTTATTATAATATATAAATATATATTTAATAAATATTATTAAATACTTATATTAAAATTTATATATTTATTTTGGAAAATATGATATATTTCTCTATTAAAATAATAAAAAAAAGTCTTAGGATTTCGAATAACTTAATATCAAGGAAAATCGAACACTCAGAAAAACAATTCAAAGTTTTTGTTCCTTGAAAACACATACCTGCTAAAAAAAAAACTTCAGTTACATATAATCACAAAGAAATTATTAAAAAACATTTTACAGTTCTAGAATTTCGCAAGCATATTTAGAAGATTCCGAACTATAATTTTAGCAAATAAAAAAATCGGGAATTTTACAATTTTTTGGATACTGTGTCCCTTAAGATATTCCATATCAGAAAACGATAAGAATTTTTTCCTCTCCCTCCGGGACAGGTGAATTCCACAGCCTCTGGGAGAGAACTGACGAATGGATCCGGAAGAAAAAAAAGAAATTCCTGGTATTTGCTCAGGTAAGATATCTGGCAGCGGATACTCAAAGCGTTATCGATGGCTTTCCTCCCGCCAAAATATCCCCACATTGTTCCAGAAAGTTTTAAAAGTGATCTGGTGTTTCTCTTCCCCCCTTCTCCCCCTCATTATAGTTCACGCTCCTCCCGAGAGCAGAGTCCCTCCTCGCCCCAGATAAAGTCCGAAGATCTCTAATTTGGCGACTTTTATCGGAGGAAGAAGGCTTCCGCAATTGATGGATGATCTGAGGCCGAGTCGAGGACATGTTCGTGATTTGGAAAAGGAATTTCTTGTAAAGAAATTTGGGGTACAGTGGGAAAGGTTTATTTGGGATTGGGCTTTGCAAAGTGTCACAGTGGAAAGGAAAATCTAAACTTTTTTTTGTTTGTTATTTAATAGTGACAGAGGTGGTTGTTGTGTTTGAAGGAAGTGTGTTGGGGAGATTCCATGTCACACGAATTGCGGATTCAATCGGTTTGACAATTTACAGTTATTTGGAACAGGAGAGTTTTCATTACACCCCGCAAATCGACATGCACCTTTTACTCGTACTTCTGGGTTGCACTTAGGAATGGGCCAATGTTATTCGAGATCTGAGGACTGGTGACATCGTAATATCCGATTTAAATATAGATTAGTGTTACGCGCTGTGACGTGTAACGTCATTAAGAGGTCAGGTAAGACGTCATGAACGCCGATAAGAGGTGACACGTCGGTAAAAAAAAATATGGTTACGAAAAATGTCGCAAAATGATCCTACTTTCCCGTATACCCAGCAAGATGAAATCTGGCATTATTGATTCCTTGTAATGCAAAATACAAACTAGTGCGAGTCGCATATAACTTAAGCGGCAGTCAAAGTGTTAAATAGAAGAAGAGAAAAAAGGTATTCGCCAACTTCGCTGAAATACCCGTTCTGCGCACGATATTAAAATAAAAAAAATCATAAATTCCTTCATAAATGGTTACCTACTTACCGTATACTAAGAAAGATGAAATTTGGCAAAGTGGTTCCTTATACTCTAGATAGAAAAACTAAGCTATTTGTGAACTTCTAGTTGAAATGCCCGTTTTGCGCAAGGGATTAAAATTACACACGCTCTTCATTCATTCTTCTACTTCGTATACAACCAGGAATATAAAATTTGATAAAGTCGTTCTTTATACTTCAAGAAAGTATTATATTTGCATTCTTCTAACTGTCTTCTATCCGTTCTTCGTACGGTTCTTTACAAACTGTCAATAAGCACACGTTGTCATAGCAACATGAACACCGTTCACTTGTTATTGTTATACGATTAAAAAACTTTTCTAAAATAGTATGATGAACAAATTAAATTAGTTCCACATAATATAGAAGTTATTCAAATAGATGTTAGATGGAAATAATTCATTTGGCATATCTAATTTAAAGTCAAACTATAATGAAGATCACATTTTTGTGGAATATTCTATATAATTATCAACAGTGAATTGAATTATAATTCAATTCTGTAACCTAATTTATTAAAAAGAAATGAACGGAAACTTTGTAAATAATTTACTCAATAAATTTGCATCTGAATACACCATTGAGCTTTATGTTACACGCCTTAAACTCTGCGACCGTTTCTATTGACAAAGCCTACCTAATTTTTTAATGTTTGTATTTCTTTCAAGATTGCCGAGTCGAATCCTATTTCGTGTTTAGGCTTTCTAGTTCCAAACCGAAACTCAAAATTAACCGAAATTGTGTGATCGGTTTTATTCAAACAAACGCATTTATGAGTTTCGGGGATGCAAAAAGTATTACAATCCACAATCGGAGCGATTTCAATAGAAGTCTGTGCCTGTGTAAGCGTTGTTTGAAATGGAGATCTTTTTCAATTGAAAGGCACGATAGTTTATCCCACTTTGAAAATGTTTTTTCATAAACCATTTTAAGTAATCCTATATTGACTGATTTTAATTTGAGACATGAATGTCCAAACAATACGTAAGTCTATCCGTGGACAAATGACTGGTGTCAACTGCGGAAGAAGAAACCATTCGTCTATAATTATACAAAAATCGAAAACATTTGCAGTTGTGTCTGTGGGAAGTGGCATGCTCATTGAAATGTGAGGTGTTGATGGAACCCTTTTACGTAAAATTGCAGTAAAAAAACATAGAAAGTAAAAAAAAAAATTAAGTTATACGTAAACAATCCTTTTTTAAAAGTGGACGAATTAGTAATTTAAAAATAGCAATGAAAATTCCCTTCTGAACATCTCAAATTCAGAGTGTCAATGTAGTGATCTTGTGATCGGAGGGTTGCCAGCTGAACATCTCAAATTCAGAGTGCCAATGTAGTGATCTTGTGATTGGAGGGTTGCCAGCTGAACATATCAAATTCAGAGTGTCAATGTCAGGGGGAGGAATGCAGTGTCGGACTGCGGCCACTGAAAGCGGGAGGCCTCCGTTGCCGAGCTGTTAAAGGCGTTAACTGGGAATACGAAGGTTCCTGGTTCGATGCCAGGCGATGGACTTGACAAAGAAAAGTAAAAAAAGTAGTGATCTTGTGATCGGAGGGTTGCCAGCTTCGCTACAAATTACTAGAAAAGTCGTCCAGAACATCCGCAAAAATGAACGGCATGTATACGGGACTGGTGCATGATACATCTGATCGGGGTCCAAAGTCATTTGACCATGGTTCTAAAATAACGAGGTGCATGTATGAATGTGTATGTGTTCCCAGGTCTTTCCTTCGAGATAGACCCTGAACCGTCGCCAATAGCCCGCTGTGCAGCTCTAGTACGACGTTAATTAACCAAACCAAACTAAGCCACTGAAAGCGGAAGATTGCAGCTCTTCAGGCGAAATGGAAAGGAGGAGGAGCAGCACTTGGGGAAGTATATTCTGATGAGGTGCCCCCTCCTTCACCCGCCAACATCGCTCCTCACGTGGACGACCGTTGTTTCTTCTATTTGTTTCCTGCAGATAGCCTCCTCGGGTGTTACCACCTTCACTGTCTGTGCATCATTTTGTGCCGATTTCTATTCATCTAGCGTGATTCTCCAAAATGGAGCAATTCGCAGAATTTGGATCTGGAGCTTCTTACTCTCAAGGAAAGACCGAGAGGGAGGATGGAACATCCTAACCCATCGCTTCCCCTCGCCCCCCTCCTCCACTTTGTTATCCGGACGTGAGGCGAATATGCACGGTTAACCGAATAGTCAGAGGGCGGTACTTCCGCTCCTGTAATAGCGAAGTCGAAAGTGTCCGATGAACCGAGTTTTGTCAGGGAGCAATCGGAAACAGCTTTTGAAATTTAATGAAAAAAACAGTATTTTTTATACAATGTCTCCAGCATAAGCCTGTAAAATAAGCAATACATGCCACATAAATATTACATCAATGGACAAAAATGTACGAATTTACTAGTTGCACGATTCATTTTTTTAAGCATGAACCGTTGCTTTTTCTTATTTTATTTTTTCGTAATTTTTGAAAAAATAGTCAAAGTAGCGACAGGGAAATGACAACATGGATGTTTCAAACGCACTGAAAATTCCAAACTGTGGAGAGGATTAAAAAAAATATAAACGCGGATGGAAGACAGCTCTACGAGAACTTCCCGTGGGTGGAGTGTAGCATCTTCGATATCTTGACCACTCAAGTGCCACTCTTGCACCTCTGGGAACACCTCATAAAATACCATATTACTCGTGCATTGTATTTAGTTTTAATTGCATCTAACTCAGGACTGCCGAGTCACACATTTCGCAAACTGCAAAGTGAAGGTCAAAAAGCACCAAACTCGGATTACCGCACTCCTACAAAATTGAGTGAGCGAAATAATGTGTTCCTAACTAAAAAATTGCTCAGTGAGCAAATACAATTTGAGTTTCCCAATTGTGTGCATCTAAACAGTTGAGGTGTATGTCCGATAGTAGCTAGTGCGCGGTTAGCCTAATGAGTGAGGGAAGTTTTGGCCACGCATCGCAAGTAATACAAAATCGATGTAAAACCTGTATGACAAAGTGTTCGCAGGCATGGGCAACCACATTTCTTATTAAAACCCACACGTACTAGCCTTGACTTCTTTTATACTTTTCAAGTTAGAACTTTATATGTATAAAAAAAGAAAACTATATTTAAAGGCTACAAATCTCTTCGAAGACCGGAAATTAGAAGTTGCCACCATGACTGAACAGATTCGGGTTTCCGATTCGTTTCACCTCACACAAGACGGTAAATTAAATCGAAAAAAGATAGGATCCCCCCCCCCTCCCCGTCAGCATCTGTCAACCCCCATAAATTTCTGTTCTCATTCCTGGGAAACTTTCCTTCGCAGAAGTTTTGTTCTCCTTCTTCCGAATAGCCATTGGCCCGAAATCTGGCACCTCTGAAAAGCCCCACGAAAAATAATACGATCGACTCGAAATCGATTGTCGTAAAAACGGGGGCCCATGGAAAAGGTCTTAACCCCCCCCCCCCCCCCCCTCCTGGTCCAACCTCTATAAAGTACACCTTCGCCCTCCCTCTCTTTCCCGCCGCCATACCATCAAAAGAAAGGGGGGCACCGGACATTTACAACTCCCGGAGTCCAGGGCACTAAACCTGGTTGTAAATAACCCCGAAAGGGGGGAAGGGGTTAGAGGGGGGGGGGGTCCACTCAATGCCACTTTGTTTTCGTTCCCCGGCTTTGTTTATTTTGCTTTTCTCCTTCCTCAGAAAATGTGAGAGTGCGAAGAAACGATCGGCTGTTTTTCTTTAGGACATGGGGGATGGGGGTGGGGGACAGAATGGACATTCCACCCGACTTTTACGTGGTGGAAGATACTTCCTGAAGAGAAATCAAGAATCTCGCTTTCTTTATTTTTCGAAAGTATTTCGTGTATTTACAATGTTCATTAAAGAAATTGCTACGCAGTATTGGGTAATGGCCTTGTTCGGACATTGAGGATAGCCGCGCACTGGCAAATATCGGGCATACATTCAACACTCAAATGGCATCCGCTCATCGAAAAACTTTTAATTGCATAAAATCTTCATTTTTTTTAATCCTTTATGTATTCGACAATTTGGAAATTTTGTATGGCCTGTCGTAAGCCGAGTTCGACGATTTTTAACCTTCACTTTGGCGATTACGAAATCTGAGACATAGGAGCTATGAGTTGGATGCAATTAAATAATCTGTATCAGTGGGTGTGTGATTTTTTTTAGTTGCCCCGTTAATTAAAAGTTGCAATGCAATTATTGCTAATTGCTCGGCTAGCTTTAAAGGCGGCTACACTCGTCATTGCAGGATCAAACACTTTGTAGAATCATGCTTGAACGTCTATAGAATCCTTTTTGCACAAAAATTCGATATTGTTAAACTAACTTCATTTGCAACGTTTTTAGTCTTCGATTTATTATTTTTAAGAATAGGTCGATGGTGTGTCTAAAGCTCTAAATAATTTTTGTACCCGGTCTGTGTATGAAATAAAAATTTCTCAATTATAAATTGTGTTTTATTTTTAATAACAGTTTGAAAATAAATCCGTCTCAGAAATCGGAATTGCATGCAACTCCTCTTTCGTGTCTCTCGAAAAGTGGTTCGTCGTATCCGCCGACCACTGGTGGTTAGGGAAGAGGGTCTCATGTGGACCGCCGTGATGAGTTTTTCACGATTCGTTTGCGCTTCAAGATGTTTTGTTTTTTAAATATGTTTAAAAAAAATTCCTAAACATTACCTTATAAATTCCTATTTTTCATGTCAAAACAATGCCAAGTCTTTAAAATATGAGAAAATAATAACACAGAATAAATTTCATTGTTTGCATTAGTACCCCGTGTTTATTCTTTGTCAACATTACTATTCGAAATGTCACCAATCGTATTTGAAATTAAATAAATACACATGATTTAATTGCTTTCAAAAACTACCTTATCTAATAATAGGAAACAAATTTGGTTAATTAAAAGATTAAATAAAAAAAATTCATCCTCGCCGTCAAAAATTTGCTAATCAAAGCACACACATCACTTTACCATTTGAACCAAGATGTGTGATTTATTGCTTTCATCATCACCATTACATCACGTGGCGCCACCTACACATTCAACCAGCAACTATGAGGCTTCAATTATGGCTAACTCCAAAATGCAGCCGAAGTGAGGGAAGAGTCGAGTTTTAACCCTTTGCACTGGAGTGGCGCCTCTCAATTATTAAAATAACGATCTGTTCTTTTGGTCCCTGTTCTTCAAATTGAACGAGAAATGCATATTTTTGGCGCTTTTCTTTTGTTAGTTTGTTCTTTATCTAACTACATTTAAAAGTATAACATTACTCGGGAATCAACGTATTTTATGAACTCTTTTGCACTCGTGCCGTATGCATGTGTGTGATCTAAAAAAGTTTCTCAAGAATAAAATTCTTGACAAAACTTTTTTTTTTCTTTTTTTAGTTTTAACATATGATATATACTATTAAATATATGTTTGATATACTAAAATTAATATTCAACTTTACGCATGACTCTTATATTTTTATAATTATCCACCCTCTCGTAAAACAAAAGGCGGAACGGGGGGATGCAACTGTTCCATAAAAAGAACGTAAATATCAAACTAGTTCCTCGAGTGTCTAGCTGTAACCGACTGTCCCGAAAAATGAACTCGTCTGCAGTTCCTTTTTAATTTCAAAAGGGGGTTGATCGTGTCGATCCATTGATGCCCGCATTAGCATTATTTTCCTCCCCCCCCCCCCCCAACAATGCATTCGAACTTTCCGGTGATTCATTAATTGGAAGAAGGGGTGTGAATCCCTCCTCCCCCCTTCTTCGGATGCTCCAAGATTCATCAGTGGTCATTCATTTGAAATTCGGTAATGACCCCCCCCCCCCCCCCCACATGCAGATAAGAGTTCACTCTCATAGAAGGAACGTGGGCGGACAACGAATGGAGGATTGGAGAGAGAAGGGATTTATTTCAAATCACGGAATAAATGTGAGATCTGTTTGTGAACTGAAGTACGGCTCGTAGGCCGACGAACCATCGCTCGTCTTTCCATCCATCCTATGCCTGGGAAAAAGCTTTATGCAGGAGTGGGCCCTAAATCTTCAGAGACATATGTGGGAAAAAAGCAAAGCATCACATTTCCGTATTAAAGATACTGAAGGCATGGGAAGTACTTAAATAGTAGTACCTATAAAGGAGATTATGCGCTGTGCGAGTAAAACACAGTTACAATATATTATATATATATATAAAAAAAATTGCAATAGACACACAAGTAAATTTAGTGATAAGAAATAATCCTTTAATCATCAGAAATCTAGGACTTCAGAAATCAGGCCAATCACTTCTTTCAATTAATCGTGTCACTTACAAACACAAATTGCTGCACGCGTTCCGTTGCACAGCGAAATAATTGTACTGTCTTAAATACATGTGAAACCAGAATGAGAGAGGAGCGCCTGCATTCCTCTTCGAGCTCTGGATTTTACCGTAAAATCTCTAAATTAAAAGGTTAGGAACTCCTTTTGCAGTGCATCTCCCATTTTCGGAAGATCGTTGTTTTACTTGATTCGCATGTCTTCTGAATCGCCTTCTTTTGAAACAATCCATTTCCTCAACAAAATAGGGTATAAAAACCCTAAAACGAGGCGATTTTTCTGATTTTTTTTTATTGGAATTTTTCAAAAAATTTATATTTTACATGCAAGAAGACAGAATTTTTAAATCAAAAAAAAATTCCAAAATATAATTTTAACACTAAAATAGTATTTGCAGAAAATCCATATTAACCCACAGTTCCCCCCTTCCACCCAAATCCTATTTTATACACTGTGCTAGAATATAATAAAGTGTGTTTACACTTACTAAAGTACTCCTGCAAAGAGATTTTTTTCCCGGATCAACGAATGACTGCGACTGAAGAGGGAGGAGCAAAAACACCTAGTCAAAGTAAAGAAGAAGGCAATTTTCATTGACAACTTTTGGCATGGAATTTCTGGATTTCCGTTTCCAACACCGATGTATCGATATCACGTAAACAAGTGGGTGCAGCTACTTATTGTAAATTAAACCAATGAGAGACACGGAACGTAAAACTTGCCTGACGACGGTGATTTATAACTAACCGAAGTAATAAGTAATGACGAAGTAGTAAATGGTCAAATTACCGTACTCACTGATTTTACAAAAGGTAATAAGAAAACTAACAAAATTATTATTTGGATTCGAATTGACGCAACCATTCACGCGTTCTTGTTGCGCATATTTACAAAGTACTATTAGTATAAATATATAATATATAAAATGCTTATAAAGCGTGACTATGTGTGCATGCTTGCAAAATATATTACTACGGGTTGCCAGTTTGAATGAAATTATATTTGGCGTTATCAAACTGGACGCTTTGGCGAATTGCCCTTGTATTTTTTACTTTTAACCAACAGCTTAAAATACAGCAATCAACGACTGTTCTTCTGCAAAGATTCAAAAGATATGGGAATGGTGAGGTACGAAATGCCATACTTTTACTACTAAACACTTTTTTTTTAAGCGAACAGAAATAGACTTCGTATGGCTTTGTTACGATAAAAAACAGAATAAAAGAGTAAAAATGTTAAGTGAATTGAGTCCTTACTTTTGATCCTACACCCAACGATTTGAAGACTAATTGGGGCAATATGGCGAGCGAAACGGATTATTGCTTTTTTTTTTCCTAATTTTTTTGGCAAGCACTCAAGTTGGCCTTTTCCACTAATTCCCTGCACTTACGGGTAAGTGAAAAAATCTGATTATTGGAAGTTAACACGATAAAATAAGTTTTCCACTGATTTCCGCTAGAGACTGCGAAAGGGAGAGTGTCAGTTCGTTACTTTAGTTAACTTTTTCAGTGTGTGTGTGACCTTCGGTTTTTATAATTTGATTTTCAACTAGTTGTGTTATCCTAAGTGCCGTGCCCCAAAGCGTTCATAGTTTTGAAAGTAATAGATGGGTTTCATTGATCATTTGAGCTTTGGCACTCGGTGAACATGTTTAATATTCACATTATTTTTATGAAACAGTTACATCCCGTTCCTTTTCTTTTTAAAGAAGTATTATTTAGCGTTTTCTTTTTTCTTTTAGGGTGGATAATTATGAAAATAAAAATAAAGGATGCGTGAAACTGAATGTGTATCTCAGTATACCAAACATACAATGAGTGGTTTATGATATTTGTCAAATGTTAAAAAAAAAACCAGGGGTTGTGAGAAATTTCAATCTAAAGAAAGTTTTAGAACGCGTCACATACTTGGACCTTCTAGAAGGTGAAGGTAATTCAGTGGCGGCCCGTTGTCGAAAATACTAGTGCAGCCGAAATCATGTGAATCCCCCTCCCCTTATTTTCCACAACCCATACATGAACGGAAATTCTTTATAATTTACTACTTAAATCAAAGTTTCCTTTCAATTTTTGCGAAATGATAACATGCAGAAAAAATAGAAAACACTTACTTATTTTTTTTAAATTAAAACAATCCTCCTTTCTTTTAAACCTGCGAATCGGTCAATTTTAATATTAACTTAAATAACAAAACAACAGCAGGACCATGTCCTGAAACAACAGCACACAGTAAATTTATCACGAAAACCATTTCCGTTTGGAGATATTCTCGTAAGTTCTCGTTTCACCCACCCATCCCAGCGTTTCGTGCACGAGGCAATCAGCAAATCGAATCTCAAGTGCAGCTAAAACAAGAAAATTCATTTCGGCTGTACCTTCTCCCAAATGCAGTGCATTAGCATGGGGAGGAATTTCCATACTACGTAGAGGTTATCAGGGCAACGATGCATCCGATTTCGAATTTAGCTTTTTGGCTGCAGTTTTGATTGAAGGGAGTTTTTGCCCCTCCTGAATGATACAATACGGTAACAGGCTTGCTATTTATCGGAGATTTTGTTTACTACCGTAGAAATTTCATTTTCAATTCTAATCTTCATTTAAAAAAATTAGTAAAATATCTTATTTTAGTTTTAAAATACTGAATTTAGGTGCAGCCCGGCTGTACTTGCTGTAGTGGACGAGCCTCCACTAAGGTAATTTCTATTAAAGTTTGGGAGAGAAGAACCTTTTTTTTTTACTAAAATGTTATTTTTTTTCTTGTTGAAGAACACAGAAAAAAAACAAGACGTCGTTCTTTTGGTGGCTTAAAGTCGACACTCGAGTGCAAAGGGTCAATAAAATATGTTAATACTTAATTGATGGAAAAGTTTTAAATGGATTTCGTTTAATTTGAAGAACAGAGAACAAAAGAAGAGGTCGTTATTTTGGTGATTTTAAATCACTTCCAAAGATGCATAACCCGCCATATATTTATCAGTATATGATATTTGTCAAATGTTAAAAAAAAAATTATAATGTCAAATGCTAAGTTATTAAATGAAAAAAAATTATTGTTTATTTATATATTGCAATTGAAAAAACAACGGCTGAGCTTTTTGAGATAAAAAAAGCATTCTACTATAAAAATCGGCTTAAAGAAGATATATCCAAATTCAGGTACTATTTCATCAAAAATTATAATTATGGGATGATAAGTTTCTATTCCTTTTTGCCACCTCCACATTTATTTTTGACGTATATATGCATAATACCTTTATGAATTAAAATATTAGGCTAAAATATTAATTATGAGCGCCAACGATTTTCGTGTGGCTTCCATACGTGAATTAAATCGTTTCAGCGTCTCCGGAGTTGAACCCATTCTTTGTAGCCCAGTCAATAAAGACCCTAAAATATCAAACTTCAGAAAAAATTAGGGTAAAGCTGATTTTTACCCCATTAATAGACCACTACTAGAGGAGCATTTTGACAAAAGTCCCCAAAAATCCCCCTGGAGCTTGCCGTTGAGTAGTGAATAATAAAGAATTTCCGTTCATGTAAGGTTTTTGGAAAATAGAGAGAGGGGGGGGGGGGGGGGGATTCACATGATTTCGGCTGCACTAACATTTTCGACCACGGGCCGCCACTGCTTGGAATCTCGATTTGTATTTGATAAATCAGTAAATTGTGGCCAAGCTTATGAGATTGGTCTTAAAACTATTGAACATTTTTGAAGAACTTAAACTTCATAGGAATTACATCGTAAAAAATGAAGCACAGAGGAAATCAATTAAAGTAAGATTATCGTTAATTTCCAACAGCTCTTAAAACAATGTAATTTTAATTAAAACAATGCTAGGAAAAGGGGAGAGGTGGCACACCTGGAAGAAAGCGAATGCGAGCGACGCGCATTCCCTCTATTGGCTCCCTCTCTCTGTCGATGGAGCTCCCCCCCCCCCATCTGCAAAACCCTACAATTTAGCACGAAAAATGGCCAAATAGGAAGTGTTCTTAATGTTTGAAATGGGGGATCCAATACTTTTAACACCATATTTAACAGGCAGACAGAGGTGCATACATAGGAAAACTGACTTTTAAATAACAAACTGAAACCCATTGAGACGTAAACACTCTTCCAGGGGGAGGGATATAGCTTGGTTCGACAGCTACTAACAGGAATTCATGTATTCAACACATAAGGACCACGCGTAAAAGAAGAAGAAAAAACACCGATTTAAACTAGTCATATGAAAAGCGTAATATATATATATATATATATATATATACTTGTATGTATGAGTGAGCTAACGTATTTATGGCTGGCCGCATATCACTAAAGAATGGAGCCTTTTCAGCTGGTAGAACAGTTCCAGACATTTTCTCCGAACGAAATGTGCGTGAATCACTCAATCCTCACGACACTTCGGAAACTCGCCTCCGAAAAGAGAAAGAAGACGACAGCAGAGGTGGTGAATAAAAATGTCCAATTGCATTCTGCCCTGTTCTAGTTTCAATTCCCTTCTCGCCTTCAGTGAAAGGGCATGGGAAAAGGGGGGAATGACACGAGAACAGGGGAAGAGAGAAACTGCATGCTCAACCGCCGCCATTTCTGACCGCAAGGGGAACGCGTTTTGATATTTTAACTGTCGTTCAACTAAAAGCAGTTAGGCTCTTTTAACTTTACGTAAAATAAAATAAATAAAATAAAAACTATGCAGAGGCGAATTATCCAATAAATTAGCCTCTGGATAATTTTTTATAAATAAATTATCCAATTAAGACCCAGGCAGCCGCTTGGTGCGACTCACTCCGGAGGTTGCCAAATTTTAGAGAAAATAGAAATGATTTGCAATGGAAATGTGTTGGACATTTTCTTGGTTAATATTTTTAATTAAATTATATATGACATAATAAACAATTAATAAAGCATATTTAATTATTTGTTTTTATTTAAGTTTCATCCCGTTTTGTGGGAGAATTTGTGTTTCAAATATTCCTTTTTCGTCCAATTGGTACCCATTTAATTCAGACATTTCTGCAAACAGGGGTTCAAATCTCCCCCAAGTCTAATGGCGCAAATCACCCCCCCCCCAAAAAAAATATATATCTGCCCCCGTTAACCATGTAACTTAATTGGAATATCAAATTTTCAATTGAATCCACACAAATTTCTACATTTCGTATTTTCTAAATTAGTTAAGAGAAAATCAAGACATATATTTGGATGAGATAAATAAATCCAGAACAGCTGCGAAAATGAACAGTTTATATTTGTAACAGCAATTTCATAAATAAACAATGATAACACTGCAAATAAAAATATAATAAAGTAAAAATAGTTTTTTTTTAAGATTCTGAAAACTGTATGAATAAAACAAATATTTATTCTTGAACTTTTGTATAAAAATAATTTTTATATTTAAAAAAAAACTTCTAAAATTGAGTGAACGGAAGAATAGAACAGTGAATCCTAAAAGGTGGCCAGCGGACCCCCGGGGTCGCAAAGAAAAAATGGTTAAAATGCACTGATTTTTAAGTGTGAAAATATCAAGCTTTCAACCAAACTTGGACGAGATTAAATCAAAAAGAAACTTTACTCAATCCCATACAGTTCGAAAAATAGTGGAAATCTAACTTATGTGACTATTAAAATGTTTTCATAAGTTAGAAGGAGTATTATATTAACAAGATAATAAAAGTAATTAAACTTTAGACTGTAGTGATATCTTCTATGTATATGTTGGATAAATTTGTGTCCATATCCTTAATTTCAGAATTTTTCCTTTTCTTCACTTTTATATTCAAACGAAATCTAAACGTATATATGCCAAGAAACCGGGGGACTTTAGTGAGAATATATGAAAAAAGGGGTCCCAGGTCATATATTAATATTAACTAAGGGTTTATAACTTAATGATGATTAGGAACTTTTCCAGAAGTTCCTAATTATCAAATATATATATATAATAGAATAAAATAGAATATATAAAAAAAATAGCACAGTCTCTAATGTACCATAAGGTTTGGTACATGAATTCTTTGTACGCACGCCTTCTCTTTCTTGCTTTTCAGTAAAATCTCTCTGCAATTTTCAATCGATTAGAATTCTTGGTATAATTTTGTTCGCATTGAGCCTTTCTTTCGACATTTTTAAGTTTCTTATGCCGCTATTTGAACTTCTCAATGGGGCATAGTTCGGGCTCTGAAGGGAAATCTCCGACACGTCGTGTCTCACATTCCACATCCTCTGCACAATTTTCTCCCAAATAGAGGAAACTGTTCAATAGACTAATATAATTGTAGAAATTGTCGTTCTCTTCACAATAAGCAAACTCTCGGCATGGTCCATCGATTAGAACTGAAGTTACAGCGGTTAAACTGGCCAGATCATGTCTAAATTTGAAATCCTTTTCCCTCCCATGCGGTACAAATGACAGGAGAGATGGTAGTGGATTAGTGACTAGCTTGGGAAACGCAAGGCTACTTTCCTCTTCACGATAGTAGGTCATTTATCAAGATAAGGTTTAAATTCTCTCCATACCTAAAAAAAATTTTTAGGTATGGAGACTTTCAGTTATCATTTTGTTCGTCTTGAATTGTTTTTTCAATCTGTTTAAGTTTTTGTATGCCGCATGTGTAATTTTAGAAGGATATTTTGACTTCAAATGGAAATATTGGACAAAATGTCCCTTTCCACTTCCTATAATTTCATCATCAATAGTTTAAACTGTCAACTAGATAATTATGGCCTAACTCGTTGACGCGGCCCATCTCCCTCTACGTCAGTGGCTCCTAACCTTTAGGTGGACGAGGGCCACCGAGTTAAACGTTGATGTTTCTTCTTGCCCATATGCAAATTTATCTACAGCGCATGTGCGCCCCGCTTTTGTTACCAGCGCATGCGCGCTCTTCTCCTTGTTTATAAATACGCCGAAGAACGGCGAAATAAATTAGAAGCTACCTCAGTTCTGCTTGTCGCTATATTTCTTCTAACAACACCCCCCAGGCGGGTACATTTGGAGGTTCCACCGAGATGTTATGCGCTTTCATCATTTCAAGTAAGAAATTTCCTTTTTATTAAATATGGAAGCCGATCAACTAGTTCGACTGCGTGGTTCGTGGTTCGACCCGAGGTTACGAAAAAGCAGCTTTAACGCGAATAGAAACATTTATAGCCACCGCTAGCTCCGACACTAGTTTAACAAACTTATCAAATCGACTAATTAGGTTAAAAGAGGTATTCAGCAACGTTCTAAAATATGATTCCCTTTTACCGGATGACCAACAAGAAATAGTTGAATTAGAAGACCGTTATTTTCAAGCTAAAGAAAAGCTGCGTCAACTTTCGGAGCCACAAGCGCAACCCGAAGTAACTACAGATTCGCAAGTTCTAAACTCAAGTTTTAGATCAGCGTCGGATTTTAGGATGCCTAGGCTGAATATTCCTATTTTTCACGGGGATTATACACAGTGGCTTCCATTTAAAGATTTGTATGTGGGTATAGTTCACACGAATGAAACTTTATCGAACATTCAAAAGTTCCAATATTTAATTGGATTACTAGGCGATGATCCTAAAGCGATCATTCGACATATTCCGGTAACGAGTGCCAGTTACGAAGAAGCTTGGTCAAAACTCGTAACTCGTTACGATAAGAAAAAACAAATAGTGAATTCGCTACTCGCTACATTCTTCAAACAAAACGCTATTCTTAACGTTAATCACGCTAATCTACGATCGCTTGCTGACATCTCCGAGCAAGTGATCAGAGGGTTAAAATGCGTCGACGAAAGTGCTACAAAACCAGATGTCTGGATTATCTACATGCTTCTAAATAAACTTGACAATGAAACTCGTCGTTTATGGTCAGAAAAGAATGTAGATGTAAACTTTCCGTCGTTCGATTCTTTCATAGAATTTCTAAATGAAAGATCGTCTGCGTTAGAAAACGCGAGATTCGAGACTCAAAATCAAAAAGAAACGAAAAATCAATCAAATCCTCGTTCTTTCTTTTCGAAGTGTACAAAGTGTAAAGAGTCGCATTTTTTATCAAAGTGCACCAGCTTTAAAAATTTGAATCTTGCCGCACGCAAAGCGTTTGTAATCAAAAGAAACCTTTGTATGAACTGTCTTTCGGAAAGGCATCAAACCAAGGCTTGTTTATCACAATTTACTTGTAGATTTTGTAATCTTAAACATCATTCTCTTTTGCACGATGAAAGATTAGGATCAAACTACGCTCAAACTACAAAGTGTAGTGCAGATGACCACCAGCATTCACAAACAGAGGAGGCAAACCAAATGATGATGTCTGATGTGGATCAACACCAACATGCGTGTGAGCCGGCATCATCTAACCTTCTCCGATGTGATTCGACGGTAAATCCCGCACACGGTAACAGAGCTTTGCTTCCTACTGCTGTCGCTTTAGTTAAGGACTCAAATGGTAAGCTGATAAACATTCGCATTCTTCTCGACTCCGGTTCTCAAGCTTGTTTTCTGTCAGAATCGTTTGCTCAAAAACATTCTTTAAATTTCGATTCAAGCGTTCGGGTATCGGTGACTGGTATTTCAACTACCACACCCACTACAACTCTAGGCAGTTTGAATTTGTGCATTATTTCAAAATACGATAGCAATGTTAAATTCAATCTAACAGCATTTGTTTTGAAATCTTTGATTGCACCTCAACCATTGCATGCGATCACATTGCATGATCGTGAGCTGCTAACTGGCTTGCAATTAGCTGATAGTAACTTTTGCACACCAAATGAAATTGACTTAATTTTGGGAGCAGATCAATTTTTTTCGATCCTTCTACCAGGTCAAGTCTTACGTGCAAACGGTGAACCTATAGCTCAAAATTCACGCTTGGGATGGATTGTGTCGTGTAATACCACTAAGGACACATTAGTTAGTCTCACACTTGCTAATATAAATCTGCACGAAGATTTAAAGAACTTTTGGGAAATCGAATCAATACCGATTGCTCAAACCCAAGAGCTAACTCCAGAAGAAAACTTCTGCGAAGAACATTTCTCGTCGAATTACACATTTAATTCGGACGGAAGATTTGAACTTAAACTTCCTTTTTTCAAGACAAATTTGAAACTTGGGAATTCGTATAACTCTGCCATTTCTCGCTTAAAGTCAATGGAAAGAAAATTCCTTAAAGACCCCGAAATTGGCAACCAATACAAACAATTTATGTTCGAATACATTGATTTAGGGCACATGAAACTAGCAAACGATAACTCGAATCATATTCCTGATCACGGTAAATTCTTTCTCCCTCACCATTTCGTCTTAAAGGACTCCACCACGACCAGTATGCGCGTAGTATATGACGGTTCCTGTAACACTGAAGATTCGGTTTCTTTAAACGAAACTCTGGCTGTAGGGGCGAAACAACAGAGGGATATATTTGACATTTTGCTAGATTTCCGTATGCAAAAAATTGCTGTAACCGCAGATATAACTAAAATGTATCGACAGGTAATGATTTGCCCATCTGATCAAACCTTTCAACGAATCTTATGGAGGTTCGAGAGTTCGAAACCTATTCAAGAATATAAACTCACAACTGTTACCTACGGACTTTCATGCTCTTCCTTTCTCGCAACTAGGTGCCTAAAACAAATAGCGCTAGATGCCGAAAACGATTTTCCTGAGGCTTCTAAAGTCATACGAGAACACTTCTACGTAGACGACCTCCTCGCGAGCATGGACACTCCTGAGGAAGCAGCTCGAGTGTGTAAGCAAGTTTCTTCACTCCTACTCACCAGAGGATTCGAACTAAGGAAGTGGAGATCCAACTCTACGCAACTTCTGAGTGAGTTGAAGGTTAAAGACGAAGAAAACTGCCTGGATATAAAAGGTAAAACGCATTGTAAAGTGTTAGGTTTGCAATGGAACTCAAGCAGTGATGTTTTCAGTTTTACCCCACATCTGGAAATAATCCCACCACTAACAAAACGAAAGGTAATATCCAACTCGGCCCAAATTTACGACCCATTGGGATTAATTAGCCCTTGTGTAATTTGGATTAAGATCTTTTACCAAAAGTTATGGTTAATCAAAAGCGACTGGGACAGTGTTTTACCTGAAAGTTTAGTCATTGAATGGATGGAGTTCCAAACTAACTTTAATTTGATTCAAAGCATTCAAATCCCCATATGCGTGTCAGAAACAAAATCTGGCATGTCTTTGCACTACTTTTGTGACGCATCTTCACAAGCCTACGCCGCTGTTATCTATTGCAAGCAGAGATCCGTGAACAGAGCATCTGTTAATCTACTAGTCTCCAAAACTAAAGTTGCGCCTATTAAACAAATTTCAATCCCTCGCCTTGAGCTGTGCAGTGCATTTTTACTAGCTACCTTATTACAATCCGTAATGAGTGCTCTTGAATTGAATATCAAAAACACTGAGGTACACGCTTGGACTGATTCAAAAATCGTTCTCGCTTGGCTTTCTTCTCATCCAAGGCGCTGGAAAACTTTCATCGCTAATAGGACATCTCAAATATTAGAAACCATTCCTTCTAATTCCTGGCATTATGTGCCTTCGAAACAAAACCCTGCTGATATAGCTTCACGAGGTATCAGTCCTCAACATCTAGGAAGTTGTGAACTTTGGTGGCATGGACCAAATTTTGTTCTTCAAGATTCAGACTATTGGCCACGCGAAAATCCGATATCTGAACTAATCGACCCAGAATTACTCGAACAAAAAAGCGACCCCATTTTCTCACATTCATGCACAACTAATTCAACCTTACAGGACATTTTTGAGAGACATTCTTCACTAGCAAAAATAATTCGCATACTGGCTTACTGCCGACGTTTCATATCGAATTGCAAGACCAGTACTCGTGTAACAAACACAAAGGATATTGCACATTTGAAGCTTTCAGAAATCGTCGAAGTGAAGTGTATCCTATTTCGTTGGGTTCAAGAAACACATTTTTCTGATGAACTCAATCGGTTGAAAACAAGCAAGCCCTTATCTCCACATAGCACAATAATCTCTTTGCATCCATTTTTGGACCAGGGTATTTTACGGGCAGGAGGACGCATCGGGAGATCCAGTTTACCTTATAAATCTAAACATCCCATCCTGTTGCCAGAAAAACACAAGATCAGTACTCTGCTCATTCGAGAAGCTCACATTGCCAACTTACATGCCGGACTAACCCTCTTATCTCACATCCTTAAACAAACTTATTGGATTGTGGGTGCTAAGCGTCTGATTCGAAAACTAATCAATAAATGTGTAGTTTGTTGCAGGAACCGATCAAAGCCATGCAAACAGCTAATGGGAGACCTGCCCCAGGCTCGAGTTGAAGTTAGCCGACCCTTTGCAAACTGCGGCGTTGACTTCACTGGAGCAGTGGAAGTAAAACTTAGTAAAGGTCGGGGGCATAAGTCTACTAAAGCCTATGTAGCTTTATTTGTCTGTCTAGCAACAAAAGCGTTGCACTTGGAGTTAGTTGGCGATCTAACCTCGGACTCTTTTATTTCTGCACTACGAAGATTCATTTCGCGACGTAGCTGTCCATCTCACATGTACTGTGATAATGCCACTAATTTTGTCGGGGCACGTCGTAAAATTGATGAAGTTCAGAAATTCATTAATCGAATTCATGACGACCCAACAATCGCGTATTTCCTCAATACCGCGGAAATTATTTGGCACTTTATTCCACCCACTTCCCCCCACTTCGGTGGACTTTGGGAAGCGGGTGTGAGATCGGTGAAATTTCACATCAAAAGGTCCATTGGCAACACTAAATTGACATTTGAGGAATTGAGCACACTACTTTGCCAAATTGAAGCGGTCCTCAATTCCAGACCTTTGGTTTCACCAAATAACGATATTGACTCGTTATATGCATTAACTCCTTCCCATTTTCTATTAGGAGACGAGATAAGCTTCCTTCCAGATCAGCCTACTGATGATGCGGTGCCACCTCGAACCCGATAGCAGTTAGTTCAATGCATCCGGAGGAGCTTTTGGAAGAAGTGGCAAGGGGAGTATCTACATTCCCTCCAGCAAAGAACAAAATGGAGGAGCCCAGAAGTGAGTCTTGAAGTTGGAGACCTAGTGATCCTTAAGGAACCCAATCTTCCACCAGCCACTTGGCCTCTGGGACGAATCCAGGAGGTGCATCCCGGCAAGGATCGACATGTGCGAGTGGTCACCGTCAGGACCGGAAAAGGACTGTTCAAGCGGAACATTTTGAAATTAATTAAGTTATAATTAATTTGGGCAGGAGTATGTTTCTTCTTGCCCATATGCAAATTTATCTACAGCGCATGTGCGCCCCGCTTTTGTTACCAGCGCATGCGCGCTCTTCTCCTTGTTTATAAATACGCCGAAGAACGGCGAAATAAATTAGAAGCTACCTCAGTTCTGCTTGTCGCTATATTTCTTCTAGCAACACCCCCCAGGCGGGTACATTTGTGGAGGTTCTACCGAGATTTGAACTCGGATCGCTGGATTCAAAGTCCAGAGTGCTAACGAGCGAGGACCACCACCACTTTCTATTAACAGTAAAATATTCAGGTACCAAATATACAGGGGCTTACTGGGAAATTAAAGTATCAGGTGATTATCAGTGTTTACCAGCCCAAAAAATAATGAAGTTGAAAATTATACACATATATATGTTAATTTAACATACAAATGTTACATTAAATATACCACACACATTAGTAAATATGTTTCCTTATATGCACTGAATTTGCACAATTTCGTCGTGGTGGTCCTACGATATGTCTGGTTGGACCTGGGCCGGAGGTTGCATCGGACAATCACATGACCAGTAGACCAGTGAGCCCCTTCTGCTAGTCATCAGAGAAACCACCTTATGTGAATGTTGACGTCATTATAGGAAAGCACAATGGTGCAAAAAGACAGGTCAACAACAAAAAAGTTATTTTCTACAAAACATTATTTGAATAGTTATTACCCTTTTAAGTTTTTTATTAATTAAAGCTATGCTCAGAAAGATATTACATTTACAATGACATAGTCCTTACATTTTTTTTTTAATTTAACAGTACACACAGAGTTAACCTGAAAAACTTACAACAAATATACTGAAAAACTTATAAACCAGATAGGGGGTAAAAGTAGAGACAGTAAAATTAGAGACAGTAAGTATCTTATTAAAAAAGACAAAAAAATCCTTAAAAATATATATTTTACCATGAAGACACCTGAAGAATTGGGGATGAGAAAAGCTTCGAAGTAGTGTAAAAAGGCCGCTACGGAGCCGCGGAGTACGGCGGAGTAATGAGGAGTAATTGAGGAATACGAGGATTTGTGAGGATCTGAGTGGTGGTGCTGTGAGAATCAGGGCGGATCTCGTCTGTCAAGCCGAGGGGGCGTGGCCTAATGGAGATGACCTCAACCAATCAGGTGTCAGTAAGTGACGTCACATGCAGGGGACATGGGAACAGGTGTTGATCACTCATCGCCGCCGATGGGCATGTCTCAACGTGTCTCAACGTGTCACACCGTGTTTGTACAGGAATGGACCAATCAGGTTCTTGTGTGAGGATGACCTCATGAACAACCAATCAGGTGTCAGTAAGTGACGTCACACGCAGGTGGGGGAAGGTTTTACTAGTTCTGCTTGTAACCGCAAGACAACGCTGCATGTAGGGGAACGGACCAATCATATGCTTGTTTAAGAATGACATCATGAAGAACCAATCAGGTGTCAGTAAGTGATGTCTATGGAGTGTCATGTGACATGAAAGTTGCTTTTTTGTTATTTTGCGTTTTTATTTGGGTATTGGTGGAAATTTGCGACGCACAGCATCTACACATTTTTAATTATAAGCTGTGGGTTGTGACATCATAGGTATAATGTTAGGAATGGTTGGTTGTTGAAAAAACTGTGAGCTGTGAAAGTAATGTGAAAAAACTGTGAAAGTAAATAAAATATGATAGAATTAAACTAATATTCTTATTTTAATATTTATTATATTTTAATATTTATTTATATTTTGATATTTATTTGTATTTTATTATTTATATTTTTACATTTATTTTTAATATTTAATTATATTTTAACTTCTATATTTTATTATTCATTTATATTTTAACTTCTATATTTTATTATTCATTTATATTTTATATATATTTTATTATTCATTTATATTTTAACTTCTATATTTTATTATTCATTTATATTTTATATATATTTTAATATTTATATATATTTTATTATTCATATATTTCATACATATTTTAATATTTATTTATATTTTATTACTCATTTATATTTTACATATATTTTATTTACGTATACATCTGTGCCAAAAAAATTAACTCAGTGAGAGCAATTACGTCCCACTAGAGCTGCACAATGAACTTATGTTAAAGGGAATGACAGTAGTGTATATATTTTAACTATGGTTAGTACAAAAGAAAAGAATTTTGCAAGAATGGTTTTAGAAAAATATATTTTATGTGACCAACTCCAGCATATAATTTCGCAATATAACTCTATGAGGAATCATCCTATGGGGGTAAATAACATACCATCGTGTACAGGAAGGTAGACCAGATTAATAAGTAAAGCTTTTTTTACCTTTTGACATGTGTACTAAGGGTATAAAAAATGACAGTCTGGGGTTCTATGAAAATAATGTTTATAACAATATACGTTTAAATTACAATTTATATAACGGAAATCAGTCTCAGTGGATGAAAAAAAAGTAATTAATATGAAAGCTGATACTTTGAAAAAGAACCTTGGGAACCAAAACCTTGTATTACGGTTAATTAAACTTTTTATAAAAGTAATGTGTTCTTTAAATGTTTTTCACATCATACGTAAAATTATTATTTTAAGAGGGAAAATATCATATCGTTATGACTAGAAGGAGGGATCTCACCTTGATCACAATTGGATGCATTAGAATTGCTTACTGTTTAGGAATATGAAGTAAAAGTTACTCTATCGCACTGTTTGTTGTGCTGGGCTTGATAAGAGCAGATTTGGGGTTGGTATGTAAGATAATGGATCTATTACTTGTTCTAATACGTGTTGAATAAGGGAATTTGTCTTAGATGTTGCTGTTTAAGGGGTGTTTTATAATTGGTTGTTTGATTGAACGATACAGTGCAGCTATACAAAGGGGTTTATTTATACGCTTGGTACAAGTACACATTTTTTCTTATGTCATAAAATTACACTATAACAAAACGCATAGGTGGATGGTAGAAATGAAGTAGCACCATACAAGGGGAATTATTATGGCTGGCAGATTAAATTTTCAAAGACTAAGAGGCAACAAGTTCCCATATGAGTACAATTGAGGGTGAATGTGTAGAATTTGGCGACATCAAGTATCCACAAGGGGACAATTTGAGAGGTGTATTCGTAAAATTGGCGACATAAAGTACTCATAGGGAGACGTTTGTAGGCGTATACATAAAATTGGGGTGAAAGCGGGGTTTGTAGTTGTACATTAGACAAGAATAAATGAAAAAGTTTAAGTTTGAAATAAATTATAAAAAGAATAAATGTTAAAAAAAAAGTTAAAATACAATTTAAAAAGCAAAATGTAAAAAAAAAAAAAAAAGTTTAAAAAGAAAAATGTAAAAATAAAAAAAAGTTTAAGTGTGAATTAAAAACTAAAAGGTTAAGTAAGAAAAAAAAATAACTAAAAGTGAAAAAAAAATTTTAAAAGTGAAAAAAAAAATATATATATTTATATAAAAAATATTTGAAAAAAGTTTAAGTGTGAAATAAATTATAAAACTAATAAATGTAAAATAAAAAGTTTACGTGTGAAATAGATTATAAAAAGTATAAATGTAAAAAAATAAATAAAAAGTTTAAGTGAAAAATATAATGTAAAGATAAAAAAGTTAAAAAACAGTAACTGTAAAATAAAAAAAAAGTTTGTATAAAATGAACTTTTAAAAGAAAAATGAAAAAAAAAAGTAAAAACAATATATATAAAAAAAGTTTTAAGTGTAAAAATAAAATTAAAAAAAAAAAATTAAAAAAAAAAAAAAAGACAAATGTAAAAAAGAAAAACGTAAAAAAAATTTAAAATTTAAAAAAAAAAATTTACAAACAAAAAATATGAAAAAAAAAAGAAACGTTAAAAGAAAATAGCTAAATGTAAAAAAGAAATGTGTTAAATGTAAAAGATTAACCATCATAAGTTTTTTACCCGAATCGACCCAAAGCCATATGGTGTTACGGAACGTACTAGCCCCATATAGGCACAGATGCCCGTGGTGAGTTCTGTGAATGGTCTACCCACTAATCAAACGACAAGTACCACAATTACATTAAATAATTAGCAACAAAAAAAAGCAGGAAATACTACTATAGATATAAAAAATATTAACAAAGTATCGAAAATAGAACCAAAGGTAACTAATAAATCTGTATAGAATGAGCGTCTATAAATGTATAAGAGAAACCAATGTATATATTTCTACTAAAATGTTGACACATATACTAAATTTTTAACAAATTAAGTCAAATATTTGCGAAATAGAGAAAATAATACATACTTTTTAAAATTGTATCAAATAGTCTATGAATGGATAAAAAAAATATCATGACATGTATTAAAAAAAAAATTAAAATAATGGACTTACGTGTAACACATTAAGTTAAGAAATTTATACTTATCAAAGAAAGTAACGTAAGTCATATAAAAAAAAAACCTGTAGTTAAGTACAATTGTTAATTGAATATGCTACAAAATATTGTCAAATTACACCATTTTTAGTGATAGGACAAGCAAACTTGTTAAAATGTCATATAATTATCAAAAATATTATACAAAGTACGAATTTAAAAAAAAAAAGTAAATGCAAAAAGAAAAAAAAGTTTAAGTGTAAAATAAAATGTAAAAAAAAATAAATGTAAAAAATAAAAAAAAGTTTAATAAAAAAAAAGTTAAAAAATAATAAAAAAAAAATTTAAGTGTAAAATACAATTTAAAAAAAAAAATGTAAAAAGAAAAAAGTTTAATAAAAATTACATGTAAAAAGAAAAAAGTAAAAAAAAAAAAATAAAAGAAAAAAAAGTTAAAAAAGAAAAAAAAAAGTTAAAAAAGAAATAAAAAGTTAAAAAAGAAAAAAAAGTTAAAAAAGAAAAAAAAAAGTTTAAAAAGAAAAAAAAAAGTTTAAAAAGAAAAAAAAAAGTTTAAAAAGAAAAAAAAAAGTTTAAAAAGAAAAAAAAATTAAAAAAGAAAAAAAAATTAAAAAAGAAAAAGAAATTAAAAAAGAAAAAAAAATTAAAAAAAAGAAAAAAAATTAAAAAAAAAAAAAGTTAAAAAAGAAAAAAAAAAGAAAAAAAAAGTTTAAAAAAAATAGTTAAAGTGTAAAATACAATTTAAAAAAAAAAATGAAAACATAAAAAATTTAAAAAAAAAATGTAAGTGTAAAATTACATTTTAAAAGAAAATGTGAAAATAGAAAAAAAAATAAAAAGAAAATTGCTAAAAGTAAAAAAAAATAAAGGTGTAAAATGTTAAATAAAAAGACCATAAGTGTAAAAAATAGAAGAAAAAAGTTTAAGTGTAAAATATTACTCATCATAAGCTTTTTTACTCGTATCCACCCAAAGTTATATGGCGTTACGGAGCGTACTAGCCCCATATAGGCGCAGATTCCTTGGTGAGTTCTGTGAATGGTCTACCCACTAATCAAACGATAAGTACAATAATTATATTAAAATATTAGCAAAAAAAAAAGCAGAAAATACTAATATAGATATAAAAAATATTATCAAAGTATAGAAAATAGAACCAAGAATAACTAATAAATCTGTATAGAATGAGTGTCTATAAATGTATAAGAGAAACCAATGTATATATTTCTACTAAAATGTTGACACATATACTAAATTTTTAACAAATTAAGTCAAATATTTGCGAAATAGAGAAAATAATACATACTTTTTAAAATTGTATCAAATAGTCTATGAATGGATAAAAAAAAATATCATGACATGTATTAAAAAAAAAATTAAAATAATGGACTTACGTGTAACACATTAAGTTAAGAAATTTATACTTATCAAAGAAAGTAACGTAAGTCATATAAAAAAAAAAAACCTGTAGTTAAGTACAATTGTTAATTGAATATGCTACAAAATATTGTCAAATTACACCATTTTTAGTGATAGGACAAGCAAACTTGTTAAAATGTCATATAATTATCAAAAATATTATACAAAGTACGAATTTAAAAAAAAAAAGTAAATGCAAAAAGAAAAAAAAGTTTAAGTGTAAAATAAAATGTAAAAAAAATAAATGTAAAAAATAAAAAAAAGTTTAATAAAAAAAAAGTTAAAAGATAATAAAAAGTATTAAAATAATGGACTTACGCGTGACAGTTTAAGTTAAAAAATTTATATTTACCAAAGAAATTAACATAAGTTATTATAAAAAAAAAACTGTAATTAAGTATAATTGTTAATTGAATATGCTACAAAATATTGCCAAGTTATTCCATGGTAGCGATTTAACAACCAAACACTTTGTCTTTAAAGATTACGATAACGCAGTTTTAGAAACTAACATAGGGGCAAATGTGTATAATTATCATAAAATACTTCACATTACTGTTAAAATGTCATATAATTATCAAATATATTATACAAAGTAAGAAAAATATTACTTAATATGTTAAAATATTACCAATAGTACATGCCCAACAGATCAAAATGACCTTCAGCACCCTACGACACATGAAAACTTACGGAGATTAACAGCAATCTTGCCTCAAAAAATAAAACCAATAGTGTGCTGCTAAGGATAAAATGTCAAGTACACACCCAGTGTAGGAGATGTATACAAATAATATTGTTGAATTATTAACAAAGTGATTTCATTAATACTAAAATAAGGTCTTTGTTACAATAATATATATATATATATGGAAATTAAGTTCTTATTAGTGAAATTTATGTAATATTTTTAGACTGCTTTGTTCAATTTATAATATGTAGGTAGAATTTTTACATAAAAAAAAACCCCTTTGTGTTTATCAAAAATATTTCACAAATTAAGAAGAAGAATACCTAAGGAAGGTCTTTGCACATGATTATAGTACAAAACCATGTGGATTTACATCAATTTTACCAGGAACAAGGGGGTCAGTATACGGCTATGAGTCAAATAGTCAATTTTTCACCACATTCAGGCATTTGTGTTATTAATGCCTGAATGTGGTTTTAAAATTGACTATTTGACTCATAGCCGTATACTGACCCCCTTGTTCCTGGTAAAATTGATGTAAATCCACATGGTTTTGTACTATAATCATGTGCAAAGACCTTCCTTAGGTATTCTTCTTCTTAATTTGTGAAATATTTTTGATAAACACAAAGGGGTTTTTTTTATGTAAAAATTCTACCTACATATTATAAATTGAACAAAGCAGTCTAAAAATACTACATAAATTTCACTAATAAGAACTTAATTTCCATATATATATATATATTATTGTAACAAAGACCTTATTTTAGTATTAATGAAATCACTTTGTTAATAATTCAACAATATTATTTGTATACATCTCCTACACTGGGTGTGTACTTGACATTTTATCCTTAGCAGCACACTATTGGTTTTATTTTTTGAGGCAAGATTGCTGTTAATCTCCGTAAGTTTTCATGTGTCGTAGGGTGCTGAAGGTCATTTTGATCTGTTGGGCATGTACTATTGGTAATATTTTAACATATTAAGTAATATTTTTCTTACTTTGTATAATATATTTGATAATTATATGACATTTTAACAGTAATGTGAAGTATTTTATGATAATTATACACATTTGCCCCTATGTTAGTTTCTAAAACTGCGTTATCGTAATCTTTAAAGACAAAGTGTTTGGTTGTTAAATCGCTACCATGGAATAACTTGGCAATATTTTGTAGCATATTCAATTAACAATTATACTTAATTACAGTTTTTTTTTTATAATAACTTATGTTAATTTCTTTGGTAAATATAAATTTTTTAACTTAAACTGTCACGCGTAAGTCCATTATTTTAATACTTTTTATTATCTTTTAACTTTTTTTTTATTAAACTTTTTTTTATTTTTTACATTTATTTTTTTTACATTTTATTTTACACTTAAACTTTTTTTTCTTTTTGCATTTACTTTTTTTTTTTAAATTCGTACTTTGTATAATATTTTTGATAATTATATGACATTTTAACAAGTTTGCTTGTCCTATCACTAAAAATGGTGTAATTTGACAATATTTTGTAGCATATTCAATTAACAATTGTACTTAACTACAGGTTTTTTTTTTTTATATGACTTACGTTACTTTCTTTGATAAGTATAAATTTCTTAACTTAATGTGTTACACGTAAGTCCATTATTTTAATTTTTTTTTTAATACATGTCATGATATTTTTTTTTATCCATTCATAGACTATTTGATACAATTTTAAAAAGTATGTATTATTTTCTCTATTTCGCAAATATTTGACTTAATTTGTTAAAAATTTAGTATATGTGTCAACATTTTAGTAGAAATATATACATTGGTTTCTCTTATACATTTATAGACACTCATTCTATACAGATTTATTAGTTATTCTTGGTTCTATTTTCTATACTTTGATAATATTTTTTATATCTATATTAGTATTTTCTGCTTTTTTTTTTGCTAATATTTTAATATAATTATTGTACTTATCGTTTGATTAGTGGGTAGACCATTCACAGAACTCACCAAGGAATCTGCGCCTATATGGGGCTAGTACGCTCCGTAACGCCATATAACTTTGGGTGGATACGAGTAAAAAAGCTTATGATGAGTAATATTTTACACTTAAACTTTTTTCTTCTATTTTTTACACTTATGGTCTTTTTATTTAACATTTTACACCTTTATTTTTTTTTACTTTTAGCAATTTTCTTTTTATTTTTTTTTCTATTTTCACATTTTCTTTTAAAATGTAATTTTACACTTACATTTTTTTTTTAAATTTTTTATGTTTTCATTTTTTTTTTTAAATTGTATTTTACACTTTAACTATTTTTTTTAAACTTTTTTTTTCTTTTTTTTTTCTTTTTTAACTTTTTTTTTTTTTAATTTTTTTTCTTTTTTTTAATTTTTTTTTCTTTTTTAATTTCTTTTTCTTTTTTAATTTTTTTTTCTTTTTTAATTTTTTTTTCTTTTTAAACTTTTTTTTTCTTTTTAAACTTTTTTTTTTCTTTTTAAACTTTTTTTTTTCTTTTTAAACTTTTTTTTTTCTTTTTTAACTTTTTTTTCTTTTTTAACTTTTTATTTCTTTTTTAACTTTTTTTTTTCTTTTTTAACTTTTTTTTCTTTTATTTTTTTTTTTTTACTTTTTTCTTTTTACATGTAATTTTTATTAAACTTTTTTCTTTTTACATTTTTTTTTTTAAATTGTATTTTACACTTAAATTTTTTTTTTATTATTTTTTAACTTTTTTTTTATTAAACTTTTTTTTATTTTTTACATTTATTTTTTTTTACATTTTATTTTACACTTAAACTTTTTTTTCTTTTTGCATTTACTTTTTTTTTTTAAATTCGTACTTTGTATAATATTTTTGATAATTATATGACATTTTAACAAGTTTGCTTGTCCTATCACTAAAAATGGTGTAATTTGACAATATTTTGTAGCATATTCAATTAACAATTGTACTTAACTACAGGTTTTTTTTTTATATGACTTACGTTACTTTCTTTGATAAGTATAAATTTCTTAACTTAATGTGTTACACGTAAGTCCATTATTTTAATTTTTTTTTTAATACATGTCATGATATTTTTTTTATCCATTCATAGACTATTTGATACAATTTTAAAAAGTATGTATTATTTTCTCTATTTCGCAAATATTTGACTTAATTTGTTAAAAATTTAGTATATGTGTCAACATTTTAGTAGAAATATATACATTGGTTTCTCTTATACATTTATAGACGCTCATTCTATACAGATTTATTAGTTACCTTTGGTTCTATTTTCGATACTTTGTTAATATTTTTTATATCTATAGTAGTATTTCCTGCTTTTTTTTGTTGCTAATTATTTAATGTAATTGTGGTACTTGTCGTTTGATTAGTGGGTAGACCATTCACAGAACTCACCACGGGCATCTGTGCCTATATGGGGCTAGTACGTTCCGTAACACCATATGGCTTTGGGTCGATTCGGGTAAAAAACTTATGATGGTTAATCTTTTACATTTAACACATTTCTTTTTTACATTTAGCTATTTTCTTTTAACGTTTCTTTTTTTTTCATATTTTTTGTTTGTAAATTTTTTTTTTTAAATTTTAAATTTTTTTTACGTTTTTCTTTTTTACATTTGTCTTTTTTTTTTTTTTTAATTTTTTTTTTTTAATTTTATTTTTACACTTAAAACTTTTTTTATATATATTGTTTTTACTTTTTTTTTTCATTTTTCTTTTAAAAGTTCATTTTATACAAACTTTTTTTTTATTTTACAGTTACTGTTTTTTAACTTTTTTATCTTTACATTATATTTTTCACTTAAACTTTTTATTTATTTTTTTACATTTATACTTTTTATAATCTATTTCACACGTAAACTTTTTATTTTACATTTATTAGTTTTATAATTTATTTCACACTTAAACTTTTTTCAAATATTTTTTATATAAATATATATATATTTTTTTTCACTTTTAAAATTTTTTTTTCACTTTTAGTTATTTTTTTTTCTTACTTAACCTTTTAGTTTTTAATTCACACTTAAACTTTTTTTTATTTTTACATTTTTCTTTTTAAACTTTTTTTTTTTTTTTTACATTTTGCTTTTTAAATTGTATTTTAACTTTTTTTTTAACATTTATTCTTTTTATAATTTATTTCAAACTTAAACTTTTTCATTTATTCTTGTCTAATGTACAACTACAAACCCCGCTTTCACCCCAATTTTATGTATACGCCTACAAACGTCTCCCTATGAGTACTTTATGTCGCCAATTTTACGAATACACCTCTCAAATTGTCCCCTTGTGGATACTTGATGTCGCCAAATTCTACACATTCACCCTCAATTGTACTCATATGGGAACTTGTTGCCTCTTAGTCTTTGAAAATTTAATCTGCCAGCCATAATAATTCCCCTTGTATGGTGCTACTTCATTTCTACCATCCACCTATGCGTTTTGTTATAGTGTAATTTTATGACATAAGAAAAAATGTGTACTTGTACCAAGCGTATAAATAAACCCCTTTGTATAGCTGCACTGTATCGTTCAATCAAACAACCAATTATAAAACACCCCTTAAACAGCAACATCTAAGACAAATTCCCTTATTCAACACGTATTAGAACAAGTAATAGATCCATTATCTTACATACCAACCCCAAATCTGCTCTTATCAAGCCCAGCACAACAAACAGTGCGATAGAGTAACTTTTACTTCATATTCCTAAACAGTAAGCAATTCTAATGCATCCAATTGTGATCAAGGTGAGATCCCTCCTTCTAGTCATAACGATATGATATTTTCCCTCTTAAAATAATAATTTTACGTATGATGTGAAAAACATTTAAAGAACACATTACTTTTATAAAAAGTTTAATTAACCGTAATACAAGGTTTTGGTTCCCAAGGTTCTTTTTCAAAGTATCAGCTTTCATATTAATTACTTTTTTTTCATCCACTGAGACTGATTTCCGTTATATAAATTGTAATTTAAACGTATATTGTTATAAACATTATTTTCATAGAACCCCAGACTGTCATTTTTTATACCCTTAGTACACATGTCAAAAGGTAAAAAAAGCTTTACTTATTAATCTGGTCTACCTTCCTGTACACGATGGTATGTTATTTACCCCCATAGGATGATTCCTCATAGAGTTATATTGCGAAATTATATGCTGGAGTTGGTCACATAAAATATATTTTTCTAAAACCATTCTTGCAAAATTCTTTTCTTTTGTACTAACCATAGTTAAAATATATACACTACTGTCATTCCCTTTAACATAAGTTCATTGTGCAGCTCTAGTGGGACGTAATTGCTCTCACTGAGTTAATTTTTTTGGCACAGATGTATACGTAAATAAAATATATGTAAAATATAAATGAGTAATAAAATATAAATAAATATTAAAATATGTATGAAATATATGAATAATAAAATATATATAAATATTAAAATATATATAAAATATAAATGAATAATAAAATATAGAAGTTAAAATATAAATGAATAATAAAATATATATAAAATATAAATGAATAATAAAATATAGAAGTTAAAATATAAATGAATAATAAAATATAGAAGTTAAAATATAATTAAATATTAAAAATAAATGTAAAAATATAAATAATAAAATACAAATAAATATCAAAATATAAATAAATATTAAAATATAATAAATATTAAAATAAGAATATTAGTTTAATTCTATCATATTTTATTTACTTTCACAGTTTTTTCACATTACTTTCACAGCTCACAGTTTTTTCAACAACCAACCATTCCTAACATTATACCTATGATGTCACAACCCACAGCTTATAATTAAAAATGTGTAGATGCTGTGCGTCGCAAATTTCCACCAATACCCAAATAAAAACGCAAAATAACAAAAAAGCAACTTTCATGTCACATGACACTCCATAGACATCACTTACTGACACCTGATTGGTTCTTCATGATGTCATTCTTAAACAAGCATATGATTGGTCCGTTCCCCTACATGCAGCGTTGTCTTGCGGTTACAAGCAGAACTAGTAAAACCTTCCCCCACCTGCGTGTGACGTCACTTACTGACACCTGATTGGTTGTTCATGAGGTCATCCTCACACAAGAACCTGATTGGTCCATTCCTGTACAAACACGGTGTGACACGTTGAGACACGTTGAGACATGCCCATCGGCGGCGATGAGTGATCAACACCTGTTCCCATGTCCCCTGCATGTGACGTCACTTACTGACACCTGATTGGTTGAGGTCATCTCCATTAGGCCACGCCCCCTCGGCTTGACAGACGAGATCCGCCCTGATTCTCACAGCACCACCACTCAGATCCTCACAAATCCTCGTATTCCTCAATTACTCCTCATTACTCCGCCGTACTCCGCGGCTCCGTAGCGGCCTTTTTACACTACTCTTCGAAAAATTAGTCTATTGTACTTTAACACATCTATTACTTTTTAAAATCCTTGTCTCATAAATCTAGCTGGATTTTTATTCTATTTTGATAAATAGGATAAATGATTCGATACAGGTTTGTTTCTAACATATTGTAATCCCTCAAAAGCGTCGCATTAGCTGATAAATTCATAGCTTTACTGGATTCTTAACAAAATTTGATCGTTTCCCGCCAAAGTCTCTTATTGATTATTGTTGAGTGGGATGACGAAGTTTATGAATAAATCTGTCTAGTCATTTCCTTTCTTTATATTTACGACAGAAAAATAAAATATCTTTCGAACTGACGCCAGAAAATATAGAATCAGAGACTTTATTGCATCACAATTCGATCGAACTTTTCCCGCCAAATTGGTGAGTTTAATAACAGTTGGTTAATTAGTATACAAGTTATGCGTTAAACAACCCTGAGTTACATAAGCAGCAGCTGGAAAATGTACCATTCAGCAATTCCATTCGACATAAATCCGTGGTTGAAAGTATGAGCGCATTTTTGTAGCAGAGATAAAATGCTGTTTACGAAAACACACTGAATCATTTTGCGTTCTGAAACTACTTAATTTATTCCTTTCTCTCTTTTTTTCCCTCTTAGTAAACATAAGGAAAAATATAATTTCATGGAGTTGTCTTTTGATAAATGGTATTCTACTATTGCAAGCATTTCCCCAACAAAATTTTAAGAAAATCCGAGCATTATTAAAAAAGTTAGTAAACTTGTGCGAAAATAAGTTTTTTAATAATTTGCTAATCTAGAATTTTTTGTAAAATTTGTCCGAATTCCAAATTTGGCAGAGACGCTTCTTACTAAAGAAGAAGTCTTGTTTTAAATTAAAAGTAAACCGAACGGTAATTTCTTAATTACAATAAGGCGTTCTGGGAATTCATATAATTACAATTCAATTCTCACTTGCATCTGCTATTTTTCTGTCTTCCCGATCCAATTCCTCATTTACATTTGTTTATGATACAATGCATGAACGAGATCCAGTGGCCGTGGAGCGGCAGAAATTACGAATATCTCAAGTCAATATTTCGGCCTCCGCAATTTGTAATATCGTTTTGGGACTAAACGAAAAGCATGCGCCCAGCTTAATGCTATTTCGAGTAGTAGTGTTGCAACATCAAATGCAAAAACACAACAACTATTTAAATTCCATTCCGAAATCAACAATATAAAAATCTTTTAAGAATAAGTACAAACATGAAGGGTTGATTCCCATAATGGTCATTTCAAAATTAAAAAAAAAAATTAATTAAACCGGATCATCCTACGACTATTTCGCGCCTCCAAATATGCCAATTGACAATGACGACACTAAAAAAAATGGTACTTCCTTAAAAAAATATGAAAAATAATTCATTTTAGGTTGAAATCCATAATAATTACGGCAAAGAAGAAAGTATGAAAATTGTTGTACCAAATGCACAAAATGTTAATTGTTTTATTTTGAAAATTGTGCTTTTCCCATAAGTTTGTTTATGTACAAAAAAAGTATACATTCTCAAGCAATGACTGATGAGGTCTTTTTTAGATGAACAAAAAGGAAACATATTTATTGGGAAAAATGGTTTGGGGAAACCACTATTCTATATGTAATGGATGGTAGGTCATTTACCCCCATAGGATGATCACTTCTGGAGTAATGGGGCTTTGAAAAATTCAAATTTTCAGATCACCTAAGTTTCTGTCAATGCACCCGGACCGATTTCAAAGACATGTTCAGTCAAAACCCCTAAAAAAAATTCCCCCCCCCCTAAAAAAAAATTCTTATGGCGCAAGTTGCGCCATGATCCTCCCCTGTGGGCACCCCTGTCTGTAAGTGTTTGAAATGGGACACGAATGATCTTACTTTATAAATGACTTTTTACATGCCTGATAACACAAATATAAGTATTGTAAGATTAAAACTATTAAACAATGAAAAAAGGAATTTAAGGCAATCTGTTTTGTATGTGTAAAAATAAAAACGACAACTTTTTAGGTTTCACTCGTGAATTTTTCTGAATCATATTAAATTAAACAATAAGAGTTTTATGCTATGCCGTGTCATGTCTATAATACTTTTTTTTTTACAAGAAGTATGACCAGTAGGACAATATATTGTATCTCTATTGGTGCACTCATGATTAATAAACTTATTGAAACTTAAGATTATAGTACTGAAGATCTAGAATTTAGTATCTGAATTACATATGTATTTTCTACATAAACATTTTTTTACTGTTAATTGAAACCGGTGGTCCACTCAATTTGTGATTTTCAATTCGGTGGTCCGCGGGCACCGCTGGTCAAGTTCGGACGATTCTTCGGGGGGATGTCCCCTTTCACTCGAGAAACATATCGAATATTTTACGTTCTTTTTACGGAGTAGTTACATGCCTTTCCAGTTTGTTTGAGAGAGGTGTTCTTTAACGTGTTCTTTTTACTTTAAGTGTAAATAACTACTAAAATAAAAAAGTTACTCGTGAATTTTAATATTTAACAGCAGAAACTTACTGCCTGCTGTCCACGTTGCTTGTTTTCATGTGCCCCTGCAAAACCTCAAGCGGCTGATCTACGACTTCAAGCGGCTCCCGGCGGTCCTACGGTTTCAAGTGGTTCCCGGTGGTCTTGTACGTTCCGCAACCGCCCTCGCTGCTCCGACAGGTGATTCCGGGTGGTCCTACGGTTATATCACGATACCTGCCTGCAAGTTGCAGATCCTTCCCCAGTGGTCCCACCAGCTTCACTAGTGGTCCCACGTCAGCGGTGAACTATGTTTGAGGAATTGTGTCTTTAGAGAAGTGGGTCTTGAGTGCCAAGTTTTGAGATGTAGCATTACCGCCACATTTGACGTCCTGGCTTTTTAAGAATGCTTCCTGTTTACCGGTGTTTCAAAACACGTTTTAGCGATGTTCTGGTGGTCCGACACGCTTCTTGCAACTGTCCTCGTGATCAGGCTTAAGCGTTGTGATTGTCTTAACGATCTGATACGCCACCAGTGGTGGCCCGTGGTCGAAAATGTTAGTGCAGCCGAAATCATGTGAATCCCCCTTCCCCCTCCCCCCCCCCTATTTTCCAAAAATCATACATGAACAGAAATTCTTTATTATTCACTACTCAAACCAAAGTTTCCTTTCATTTTTTACGAAATGATAACATGCGTTCAATAGAAAAAAAAATTCAATAGAAATAGAAAACAATTTCAATAGAAAAAAAAAATAGAAAACACTTACTTATTTTTTTTAAATTAAAGCAATCCTCCCTTCTTTTAAACATGCGAATAGGTCAATTTTAATATTAACTTACATAACGACACAACAGTAGAACCACGTTCTGAAACAACAACACACAGTAAATGTATCATGAAAACCATTTCCGTTTGGAGATATTCTCGTAAGTTCTCGTTTCACCCAAGAGCCAATCAGCATATCGAACCTGAAGCCGGCGCCACATATGCGGTATTCGCCGAATCCCGAGCAACGAAACCTTCGATATTCGCCTAAAGACGCATGTGTGGATGGGTCGCTCGGTATTCGCCAAGTACCGCGTCGCTCGCGTTTCGACGATTTTCAGCACCACACTACAAAGTGCTCGCCTTATCACGAGCATTTTCGCTCGGGTTAAAGCGAGCAAATTGAATAATTGCGTTTCCCACTTGTTTCGGGAAAATGGAACACATCTCGAAGCGAGCTCAATGGTGATTGGCTATCGATATTTTATTCTATATTTTGATAGCCAATTACCATTGACTATCAATATAGTACTATTTTCTTTTTTTATTTAAAGAGGAAATATTGTTCTTTTCGTATCAATTTGACTTTAAAATATATCGTGGTGTTTGCTGTGCTATTATTTTAGAATTTTTATTTAGCTTATTCATTTATTTTTATGAAGTTGTCTGTTTCACTTAAATATTTGTGTTCCATTTACTCATTTCATTTATTTATCAATAAAATTATTTCATTTATTTATCAATTAAATTATTTCATTTATTTATCAATTAAATTATTTCATTTATTACTTATTTATATATTTGAAGCATTTAACTATTTTTATGCAGATGCGAAAAAATGAAGATATTATTTTAACATTTCTATTCAAGTTTTCAATGTATTTAAACGATTTGAAGTCTCACGACCTAAATAAAATAGAGTTTTGTTATGAAACGTCTTTAAAACCATCTATAAAGGGTGTGTGTAGGGACATAGTAGTCATAATAGAAACACCATTTTACGCTTTTGGGATAACCGATTCCGACACTATAACTTTCTAAATATAGCACGTTTGACATAAATTTGGTCCAGCCGATGATCTAAAGTTTCATATTTAAAAAACTTTTGGTGTTTTGAGCTTTTTTTATCGTATATTTACTCGTTTAGTTCGTCTACTTAAAACAATTCCTTCGTTTATTAAGTTGTGAATTTTACTAAATTATTTGTTCAGATTATTTTTTTATTTATTAATTAATTTCATTTATTTGTTTTTTCATTTAGATTTCTTGCATTTAACTGTTTTGATGAAGACACAAAAATATGAAAATATTTAAATAGTATTTTAAAACCTCGAAATGAAATGTCATTGATTTAAACGTTTTGAAGAATCTTGAGTTGAAAAATAAAATGTGGTTTTGATGTGAAACAGTTTTAAAACCAGCTATTCTTTAAGGTGATACATTCTGATACTGTAACATAGTAAAATGAAGCACGATTGTTATAAAAGGAAATTTGGCGAGGATTCGTGTAAAATCTTGAACTAAAGCAAAGCACGTACGGAGAGCGGACGTGGAACATACGAGGAATCAGGCGTAGCAGTTTGCATATCTTCCTCTGTTAGCGAGGTTTCCGTTGATAAACGAACCTTATTTTGATATTAGTTATCGGTATTAATAATATGTCAATTTTAAATCTATATAAGATATGTTTGGTTGAATTGACGTCGCACTAAAGTTACAGAATAAACTACGAGCGACGGTTCGGGTTTTATCCCCATAGAAAATTTCTTTTTGTCATTGTGAGCCTTGGTCAAATGACTTCGACAACACCTGAGCTGGCACCCCACTGCTTAATTTTTATACAAAAAATTTCAAACGTTTAAAAAAAATATAAGTTTTCAACACCATTGACATTGAAGCAACAATGCCAAGTATTTTACTTTTATTGTTGCTGAATACTTCATTTTTATCGACATGATATTACAAGGCTATATTCGTAAAGGCTTTTTTAATCCTTAAATTTTAGGAATTTTAATATAATTTTTTTTTCCTTACAAAAACATCACTTTAAATATCAATCGCAATAGCATGTAAAGTCATGAACGTAAAAATTAAAAAAAGTACTAGGCTTAGGTATTCCGAAAACTACTCAAAATAATTGAATAAATCTAGATTTTGATAAAGTTTATTTTACACAGTGCACAGAGAGTGATATGCGGTGGCTACGCTAACAAACACAAAAATCGCGCAGCTTTTACTACGAGTAACGCCGGACCATATTGCTAAAATACCAATAAAACAGTAATTAACGATATAAATTTTTCCGAAAATGGATAAACAAAAGCAAAGTGTCAATCTTTATACATTTAATCTCGACATCAAATTTTGAAGAATATTCACTTAATAGCAGATTGCATTAATTTTTTTTAATGAACTCTATGTTGACCTGGTGTCGATATTATATCTTGTAAACAAATAATCGTTAGTACATTGGCTAAGAAAAAAGCAAACGATAATTTCAATATGTTAAAAGATACGGAATAAAAACCAGATCCCCAAGACAACGTCAACGTGCATAAAGTCCATTATTTATACTTAGTTAAAAAAGGGATTGACATTAAAGAAATTTTTATATGTAGCATGCAAATTCAATTGTCAAAATTCGAAATATTCGGTGAAAAATTTTGTCAGAACACTTAAAGTTTTTCGAACTGATTATCGTTTGTATTTTATTATCGTTATCGCTAAAGCAAATATATTGAGAGGGAAAATATATATTCCAGAACTGAAAATTAAATAATTTTTAAGTGTACCAACAAAATTAGGATACACTGTTTTTTGTAATTTTTCAATATTCTATGCTACAAAATTTCAACGGTTTCAAGGAATCTCCATGTGCATGGCATTCTGGAATCTATGAAAATAATAATAAAATATTGCACTCGCAAATGGCTATGAGCAAAATAAAAATGTAAAAACAAAAAAAAACTGATTTCCAATTTAAAAAAAAAATTCATTGTAATTATCACAAATTAAAAATATTTTTTTAAAGAACATAAAAGTATTAGAATATATTTATATTGTACAAATCTGTTAATAAAATAGAATATTTTTCCATCATAAAAATATTGTAGTAAACTATTTTTATCAAAATTTATATTTTTATTAAATCCGGCCATCCGGTACTGCGAATAAATGTTCTGAAATCGGCAAGTATACTCGCAAGAAGCCGAGTTGCTCAGGTTTTTGTAATCCGAGCAAGTAATAGTAAATCGCTCGGGTTATTGGAGTCGCTCGGGTTAAGGCGAGTCGCTCGGTATTCGGCGAATACCGCATATGTGGCGCCGGCTTGAAGTGCAGCTAAAACAAGAAAATCCATTTCGGCTGTACCTTCTCAGAAATTCAGTGTATTAGCATGGGGGGAATCTCCATACTACGTAGAGGTTGCCATGGCAACGATGCAGCCGATTTCGAATTTCGCCTATGAGCTGCAATTTTGATTGAATGGGAGTTTTTTCCCTTCCTGAATTGTGCATTACAGTAACAGGCTTGCTATTTATCGGAGATTTTGTTTACTACCGTAGAAATGTCATTTTCAATTCTAATCTTCATTTAAGAAAATTAGTAAAATATCTGATTTTAGTTTTAAAATACACTAACGAATTTAGGTGCAGCCTGGCTGTACTTGCTGTAGTGGGCGAGCCGCCACTGTACGCCACTGCCACTATTTTTGATCCAACACACCTCTGGCTGCTGTCACTGGGACCCGACATGCTTCCTGCGACTGCCATGATGGTCCCCACATAGCCCAGTCAATAAAGACCCTAAAATATCAAACTTCGGAAAAAATTAGGGTAAAGCTGATTTTTACCCCATTGATAGACCACTACTAGAGGAGCATTTTGACAAAAGTCTTCTAAAATCCCCCTGGAGCTTTCCCCCCCAGCCCCCCTCAAAGGTCAAAATCCCAATATTTACAGAACTGTCATTATCTCTGTTACTATTGATCGCATTAAGCTCAACTTTTTTTTGTTTTGTTTGTTATTAAATGGGCTACAATATTGGTAATCTAAATATTTTCGTTAAACCTACTAGTTTTTTATAAATTAAGAAAAATGTGTAAAAAGTAGGTTTTTTATTTTCAACTTTTTGTTTTTGGCGTTATATATTCTTTATATGTCAAATTATGTAAAAACTCTTGATATAAAATTTATAACCTATATATTTTTAAATCAACTGATATACAGTTTTATTTATTTATGTGCAATATTAACGCGGGGAAAGCAAAAATGTTCGGCGCGCAACGCGGCAGAACCTGATAAAGTTGGCAACGTCGCCCAGTCAATAAAGGACTTGAATCGTAAAAAATTAGAGTAAAGCTGATTTTTAACCCATTGATAGACCACTACTAGAGGTGCATTTTGACAAAAGTTCCCTAAAATCCCCCTGGAGCTTTCCCCCCCCCCCCCCAGCCCCCCCTCGAAGGTCAAAATCCCAATATTTACGGAACTGTCATTATCTCTGTTACTAATGATTGGATCAAGCTCAACTTTTTTTTGTTTTGTTTGTTATTAAATGTGCTATAATATTGGTTATCTATATATTTGCGTTAAACCTAATACTTTTTTTTTATAAATTAAGAAAAATGTGAGGAAAGTAGGTTTTTTATTTTGAATTTTTTATATATTTTATTTATATGTCAGATTATGTAAAATCTCTTGTTATAAAATTTATAATCTATGTATTTTTTATTAATTTATGTGCGATATTAACGCCGGGGAAAGGGGAGAAAGCAAAAATAATGTCCAGCGTGCAACGCGACATAACATAATAAAGTTTTCAACGTCGTTTATATCACCATAAGTCCTGTTTTCCTCTCTACTCAACCCTTTGCTTTTCTGCACTTACAGAATAGCTGACACACCCTCTTTTGCAAGCACAAGATAGTTGATGTAACAGATCATATGGAGAAAATGATTTGATTGTTGTAATTGGTTTCAGTGTTCTTTTGAAAATTTCATTGTATTTAAAGTTTTAATTTTCCGTCACCATTTTGTAGTGAGGAGTCTGTTTCTTAACCATCCTTGAATTTGTAAATAAAAAACTCTAAGTAAGCGTTGTTGACACCCTTTGAGGTCGGTGGTATTTTGAAAGATCAAAGTTAGATTTTAGCATACTTTTCTTTGTCAAAGCCTCAATTTGAAATATCGAGCTTCGTTAAATGTAGAATATTTTTTTAATCCATACAAGTACAGCACAAATTTTTCTCAGCCAACAATTCTTCTTTCTATGTGAAAGCATCTAGAAAGATATTGGTCCAACTGCGAGCCTCAGGCAACTTAAGCATGTACATTGCTTTTATTTTTCCTATACCACAAAAACAAGAAGTGGTATCACAGCAAGTCATGGTTAAATAAAAGTTGTTGGGAACTCTTGTACTTTCAATTAATGTTCCTATCTTATATATGACTGTTAAATAAATAGCACCACCTTTCTCTCTACAAAAACAAATAATATTTTTCCTGTTCAGGAGATAGCGTAATTAACAGAACCTTTAAATCTGCATCGGAACCCACAACTACAACGTTAGAGCTAGTATTAATTTTGGTTTATGGCAGTCCTTTCAATGTCTACATGTTCATCTGCTCCCGCTGTTATCACCTTCAATCCCTGATTTTAACGGAAAGTTCCAATTGCGGCCCATGACAACCTTTTGTCTGGGCGATAAACAAATTTTTTCTTCTTTGAGAAAAAGGTAAACCCGGCTCCCTTCGGCCGCAATTGGGCTATTGCTGACTTTAAAATTCTAATCCCACAGTTAGTGACTATTTCTTTTTATTGGTTTTGTTTTACAAGAACTCCTCTTTTGCTGTAAGACAAACGGTGTTTTTCTCAAAACGATATCGCAGGATGAATGTCTTGCATCCCTCCTGTTTTGCTCTTCATTCTTGGTAGTAGGCTTTTCGGGATATCCGTCAAAAACAAAAATCGCATTTTCTCCATACTTATTGTGAATATATCCACAGTAGTTTTCTAGGACATCACTGTATGTACAATACAAAGACGTAAAGTAGCATATTGTTCATACCAGGCACTTGTCGACAACACCTTCTTCAAACATTTTCATCACAGAAGATTTTGTACCCTTTCGAAGAGATACACAATCAAATATGGATGTTGGGCGTGCTGACAATTCATATTCCAGATACAATTTATATTTTCTGGGGCTATCGCAGACACATAATATACGGTTGAAGATGAACAGCTGTTGGGAATTAACTATAACTTCTTTTGATTTGATCTAACTTTAACTGATTTTTTCTGTGCGTGAGTTTTTACTATGTCTTTCCTATAAAGTTCAAGTTCTTCAAAAAATTTCTCTATTATTTTGTCAATAGTTTTAAGCCCAATCTCATAAGCTTGGCCCCAATTTACAGAATTATCAAATACAAATACAAATTCCAAGGACACTAGTTCTTACGAAAGTTTGGCGAACGGATTGTGTTGTTATAGTCACGTGGAAAATTTTAGTAAGTCCAGAGATCTATTTGTGTTCTTGACTCTCGTAGTTCAACCTGTTGTTCATTTTATTGTATTGATGTTCCAAAAACTCCAACTTCTTTCTACAAAAAATACACACCATATTTGAATTGTTTATTCAGATTTCGATTTAACGAACTGAACTTTTAAAAAATAAGATTGAGAAATAATATACTTGTACTTTGTAATTACTTTTTCCATATATCTATGACTAACAATAAAAAATAATGTTTAGAAAAATAATGTTTATGAATTAAAAATACTCATTGAATCCCTAAACATACAGAAATTGAAAAAAAGGACTGGCATACGTTAAATACATTGTAAAATTCATGAACACAAATAGTTCAACTTGAATGGTAGTTTTGATATGAAGCACAGGACACATAACTTTTTTTTTAAAGCGAAAATTAAACTGTTCTGTTACAGTGAATAAGACACCAAAGGTACTTTACAGACAAGGTCAATGTAGGGTGTGGAAAGATGGAGTAGAAATGAGTCAGGGAAACAGGACTTATGGTAATAAAAACGACGTTGCCAACTTTATCAGGTTATGCCGCGTTGCGCGCTGAACATTTTTGTTTTCCCTGCGTTAATATCGCACATAAATAAACAAAACTGTATATCAGTTGATTTAAAAATATATAGGTTATAAATTTTATATCTAGAGTTTTTACATAATTTAACATATAAAGAATACATAACGCCCAAAACAAAAATTTCAAAATAAAAAACCTAATTTTCTCACATTTTTCTTAATTTATAAAAAACTATTAGGTTTAACGCAAATATATAGATTACCAATATTGTAGCCCATTTAATAACAAACAAAACAAAAAAAAGTTGAGCTTGATCCGATCAATAGTAACAGAGATAATGACAGATCCGTAAATATTGGCATTTTGAACCTTTGAGGGGGGCTGGGGGGGAAAGCTCCAGGGGGATTTTAGGGGACTTTTGTCAAAATGCTCCTCTAGTAGTGGTATATCAATGGGGAAAAATTCAGCTTTACCCTAATTTTTTCCGATTCAAGTCCTTTATTGACTGGGCTAACATCTGAAACACTTTCGAACATAGTGCCAAAAGATAAAGAAATTTTTCTATCCACGTGGACGTCAGTGGATTGGTTTAAGCCGGCTTTTCTGCCTACTCAATCTTCGGAACCTGGGCATTACTCATCTGCACTGTCTCCACAAGATCGTCAGAGAGGAGTTCAGTTCCGTATCCAGTGACCTGTCCACTCCGGGGAGAGTGATGCGGCAGCTGCCCCCTTTTTGCCTCTGCGGCAGCTGCCCTTTGTGATGTGGCAGCTGCCCTCACACACTCCTTCTCCACTGGATGGGAACAAACAGAGCCTATGCTCGTGATGGCCTAGCAAACCAAAACCAAACCTTTCCGTGAACCTCAACCAGTATTATGCAAATTCAATAGCTATTTATACTGCGACACTTCAATTGTCGATCTCTCTCTGTCTCTTATGTATTCCAGCGTGCTGTAATTTAATTTTAGTTTAAGTTTAGTTTTTGTTGTTAAAAGTTATGTTTAGTTAGATCTGTTTCTTGCCTTGGCACTACACGCACCCGCAATGGAACCAAAGTATAGTGTGGCTGCCAATCTTACCGGGCAGTCCCACAGTACGTTGACGGTCAAAATATTTGGGTTCCCTAAGAAAACAAGCATCTGTTTCTGGTTAAAATGACCAATAATGGCCACCCAACCCAGCAATTCGATGGATCCAATCACCGAGCCCTTAGCCTTGTCACCATGGCAACGGAAGATCAGTGTAAATGCTTATCAGCATCCATCAGAGTTCGGCTACAAGAAGAAACCCTCGCTGATTAGACAGAAAAAAAAAACTTTTTTCTTGTCCATCTTCTATTTAGACCTTTTCTTCAGAACACACGGGCGACACGGCGAAAGCGTTGGGTGCCAATCCCAAAAAAAGCCCCCCCCCCCCCCCCCCCTCACCCCCACAAATTGGAAATAGAAGAAAATATCCTTCCTCAATTTATTCCTTGCCGCTGGAAGAGGTCGGTTGCTCTACAAGAAGCCCAGATTGGCAGGGTAGGGAGGGGGAGGGAGAGACCTGATAAAGTACCTTTGCCGGGTTAAAAACGAAGAAAAAAAAAAGAGAAAAGAATAAAAATCTTCATCGCCGCTGATTTCTCGGAAACTTCCCGAATTAAGGAACGGTCCGGAAACATTTCAGAGATTTGTTGGGAAAGATTTGTTGGCCTCGTTCCATTGAAAGAGCGAGTTCGAAATGGATGGGGAGTTGTCGTAGAAGTGATACATCAGAGGGAGGGGGAAGAGACGAATTGTTTCTCGAACGCTTGTTTGCGATATGGAATGTCGTTTGCACTTCGAAAGAACAACGCCCCCGCCGGTTATTCTCACATCATCGCGTAAGTGAGTGAAAGGTTGGAACTGAAAGGTTTCGGAAAGAAGAAAAAAATGGCTCCTGTTCGCAAATAGCACATGAAGAAGTTCTGGAGCACGGAAAAATCCATAAAATATCTTCTGTAGTACTGATTCTAACTAAATGGGGTGTTTTTGTTCCTTTATTTAGTTAGCGTATCTTATCTGAATGTATACTTATATTAGAGTGGTAAATACTGTACAAAGAAACAATACTTTTTCTAAGGTGCAATAGCATAAAAAAGTCTCGATGGGGAAATGACGAGTAATTTCAAAAATTTACATTTTAAAAAGTTTCCGAATGCTGAAAGTTTAACAAAAAAAAATAAACAGAAGACTTCTTATTATTTTACAAGTAACAGATAGCAAAATATGCGCGGATTATATGAACCATAAAACTTAACTTACCTTTAAATAGTTAATACTTCTCCTGTACTGCTTTTGAAATTTAGTCCAAAGTCCCGACGTCTATTGAAGGCGTTGGGTGCAGTTCAGGTGTTTCCTCATCATCTGACCATGGTTCTAAAATAACGAGGTACATGTATGAATGTGTGTGGAAATGTGTATGTGTTTTGGGGTCTTTCCTTCGAGATTGACTCCGAACCGTCGCCAATAGCCTACTGTGCAGCTCTAGTGCGACGTTATTTAACCAAACCAAGCATTTGAAATTTATCAAGTAATCGACAGATATATTCAATTACTCAGCTTCGAAAACAAAATTTAAGTATTTTAACGTTTAAATACAACTTTCAGTAGAATATATCTATAAATATCAAAGAGCCTCACTCATAATCGCTAATTTTTATAATTCCCAAAAAGCCAAGATGATAAAATTTAGCAGAATGTTTCCATATACTGTAAATAGCAAAAGGGCGGTATAGTATTTAATCGGTGAGAAGAAAAACAGTACACGTTCCAAATTCTCAATTTGAGATAATCAAGTTTTAAGTTTTAAAAATGTGCAGGAAATGACCAATTGACTTTTAAAGCCAGCTAACTTTACGGGACAGAGACAAACGAACGTTGCGTCGAGTTACGATAAAAAAATTAATTAAAAAAATCTACAGCAGCTAAACTGACTTCTGAGTTGAATATCGTGTTCACAAACCTTATCAGCCCCAAAAAAGTGTGAAGAGAACTCTACAAGGAATGTTTTTTTATGAACGAGCTGCTATTGAAGTACCACTCTTAAGTAATCAAAATGCTACTAAGAGGATTCACTGGCGGTAAAATCATCAAACCTTGACAATAGAGCATCGGAAAAAGGTCATTTATTCAGACGAGTCAAAGTTTAAGACTGTTCCAGACTTCTGGCAGAATTTAAGGTCTGTATAATGCCCTCGCAAGCGTACAACCCAGATTCTTTGTCAGCAAGAGCAAAACTTGGCAGGGGTTCATGGACAGCCCTATCGTGGTATTCTGTCGGATATATTATTATTCTGCACGGTTACGTCACTAGCTATGTCTACGTGACCATTTTGGGACCAGATCGTTCCCAAGGTAAAAAGTTTGTTTCGGGATGATAATAAACGACAGTGTTTATCAAGATGAAAAAGCCCCTTTTGGTACGTTGGGAGTACGTTTGGTTTGGGAGTACGTTGCTGAATACGAAGAAAACAATATTTCAAAAGTGGCTTCAGAGTTGGTTTCTGAGGCTTGAGAGGACCGTGGATTTATTTATTGTATGATTGCTTAAAAGATTCCCCCACACGTCACAATACGATGCCGCTTCTCTGCAAATAGTGCGGTTGAACCGCGCACCTCAACTCAGCAACAAAAGGAAGAGGGTATTTCATTAACTAATTATTTTTTGTCAATTCAAATAAAGTGAGTTAAAATAGATAAAAATCAACGCAAAATGATCATGGAATCAAGTCAATTCCCTATTTGAGACAGGATACACAAGATAACAAATCCGCTTTGATTTTATTACATGTTACAACTTAGGAGAGAAAGAAGTCAAAATTCTGAATTCAATTTTATGCAAATCTATAGAATAAATTAATATGAAATTATAACTTTTCAACTATAATTACTCAAAATCATCCATTTGAACGTTACAGGTATACTTAAAAGGTATTTATCTCGATTTTTAATTAATATTTCTAAACGGATTTTTTCTCCTTAGTTGAAACTTGGAACATAGTAAAACAAAGAGTATTGCATGCGTACCCACCCCAATGTCGAATAAAAATTAGACTCCATTTCTTCAGTTCTCACCGCCCCCTCCCCCCCCCCCAACCCCAATAAGTCAGGACACCTCCCGGGCTGATTTGTCAACGTCAGACTATCCGGGGAGGTTGTAACGGTGGCGCCCCTGTGGAAAAGGGAGGTTTCTTTTCACTCCTTCAGTAGGATCGCCCTTGCATTATTCAGTGGGAGGTCGTTTACACGGTTTGTGTGTCTCTCCGACACTCAAGGAAGTGTCAGGGCACGAGGTGTAAACAGAGAGCCGACAGAGAGCCGAGCTGAACAGCGCCTGTTCGTCGTCATAGATGAACGGAGACGAAATCAGAGAGCGACAGGGCCCAGCCTAATACTTAACTCAGTTTAGTTCGTTAAACATTATGGATTGTTTATTCCCTACCTAATTTTAAAAGCAAAACGAACACAGTTTAAAATCATAGTTCAAAATACTTGCTACAAATCAAGATAATTGGCTTTTCAGGATTCGAACATGTCACTACTGACTTTCGAAAACAAGAGATTACCAATCACCACAAGACGCCATTGTTCCAATAAATGTCAGTCTTTTTTAGAAAAGACCGATAAAGATGTACAGAAATGCCAAATCCCAGCAAAAGATAGGGAAAAAATCCCAATACTAGATTTCTTTTTTCTCCCGTGGCAACTGCTCCGCTAGAAAAACCCTCAAAAGGAATGTCCCCGGCCATAGAGTAGTCCGGGCTTATCCTTTCGGCTCCTGGCCGTCCCTTCCTGTTAACCGTGACTGAGATGTACAGATGGGGGGGGGGGCGAATATCCTCTGTCACCCTCCTCCAGGGCATCGTCGCCGCTTCCCCCCTGCCCTCCCTCCTCTCACACACGAATTAATTGGCGGAAGAGCGAATGACACCGTGAGATCAGCTGTTTTAATTGTGTCCGGGACAGATGGACAAGACAAGGAGAAAAGGGAGCTTTTTTTTCGGGAAAGGAGGGGGGGGGGTCGTTCAAAGTAAGGGGTTGTTGACAAAAGTGTCTAGAAATCTCATTATAGTGCAACCCAGGTAAAAAGTTGTCTGATTAGCACTCTTTAGGGTTGTTTCCCTGCTCCAAAAATGCGTTCCACGCTGTAATTGAAGGACTGAGAACACATACACATTTCAAGAAATCACCTGGGTTTTATGGGAGCCGGTAAATTTGTCGGAATAGTGCGAGGGGTCGACCATACATTGCATTACACACATGTAAGGGAAAACACTGCATGGAATTATGTTGTTTATAAGTACTTTCGTTACTACAAATATAATTTTAATAAAATTAATAAAAAAACAAATACCAATTACTCTTTCGTGCGTGAACACAGTAGTTCGACACACATTGCTCTTTACAAGGCAAAGCATTTGAGTGCGAGATGGCATAATCGACTGCCTGAAGGTTTGCCTATAAGCACCATAATCGACTGTTCAAAAGGGGTACCAGCTGCTATCCTGAGTTGACGGTGGCCGAAGGCCGGAGACCACAATTACCCGGAACTTAAAATCGACGCTAGGAGCCTGTGACATTAGCGTACGGTACGTGCGTGCGCTTAAGTTCGAGTTGCCGCATATGACACAAAAAGAAAAGCATGGCCTTAGCGCCAATTTTCAGATTCGCGACAAAAATAGAAGAATCGCAACATAAAATAAATCGCGACAAGGAGTATCGTAAGTTAGTAATTGAATATAAATCCATTCAGGACAGAAAATATCTTCGCTTTATTTGAGTTATGCAATATATGGACGACCCATCTCACGATTCCGCCAAATTTACCTACATCCGGGTTTTATGGTCTATTTGTATTATAAATATTATTTTTATATGTATTATTATTTTCGGGTTCAATATAGGTTACAAGGATGTACTGCGATATTGTCAAGTTGGTATCCATAGATATAGATAACTCAAAAAAGAAAAAAAAGAAAAGCTCTGTTTATTATTTCAATCCTAATATCGGTTTGTTTACATTGTCTTCAATAAACGCGTTCACACAGAATATGGTGCTCAGCCAAGCTGTCTGCAGAGGTTCTCGATCTCCCATGTAAAAGACTCCTTCTTATGGGCTCGGACCAGAGAGTTGGCTCGGACCGGTGGGGGTGCGGGTGTAAATGGATCCGTGATTCGAGAATACAAACCACATGGTTTGTATTCTCGAACCACAGATTTTAAAATCAAAATTTAATGAAACATTTGTTGATAACAATATCTGCAGATTGGTGCAATGCAGTAGCGGATCCAGAAATTTTTTAGAGAGGGAGGTGCGTATTCATTGAAAGTTGGTGAATTTTGCCGTCACTGGGTTCTTGAGTTCAGTGACACCACCACTAATTGTAAACATGATGCAGGAGGGGGGAGGGGGTCTGAAAGTCCTAATAGACCCCCGGGACCCCCCTTCCTGGCTACGTATCTGCTTTAAGGCGCTGTCCGTCAATCACCAGCTCGTGATTATTTTGAAGGTATTGTGGGAGGTCATTTTTCTGAGGGGAGAGAAAACGACAACCAAATGATGATAAAGAAAAATGGGACAAAAACGACACCAGAAATTGAAATCTGAAGGACAGGGAAAGTGTTGAATGACATTTCTTCGAAGGAAATTAAATGGTTGCAGAAGCTTATTATCCTACAATGCTTTCTTCCCGATATACTTGGAGGAGAGCCAGTGAACACCCCATACCTAATCTAAATGTATTTGCTTTATAGTAGACGAATTTCTTTTTTCTTGTCCTTTTCTTTGTGTATAAAAAGCATCAATGTGTAATTGAAAAAAAAATACATTCACACATATATTCCAGGGGGGGGGGGGGGGGGGAGAAAGAGGAGAGGTCGAAGTTTTAAGAAATCGATATCAATAATTTATAGGAAGAGCTAAAGTAATCTTAATATATAAGTAAATGAAAGTGCATCTGTATGGGGAAAGGGTGGTCGCAAATTCAAATTTGCTTGAAATATCTGAAAAAAACTGACTTCTTCATTATTTTTAATACCAATATTAATTAATTATATCTAGTTTAATTGTAAAGATAGAAATATAATCTTTATGACATCGGAATATGAAGTTATAACAAACATTAATATGTTTTTTGAATACGAAAATATGTAATTTTAAATTACTTATAGAAATTTAGAAATCACTTTGCAAAAATGAGGGTGAAAAAACTTTAAATGGTTGGATCGTGTTTAAACATTTAAAACATTTATAAATTCAAAACTAATTCGAATTTTAAAAAAATGCTTACTTGGATTTCCAGTTCAAATATATTCCTACATTCCCTAAAAAACTGGATCTCACCTTTTAATAGTGTCAGGAACTCGACGGACAAAATTACTTGTAAGCAAAATTTAGCAATTTAATATTAAATAACTTCTAAACTAATAATCGTATTGAAATAAAAATATATTCGTTTTATTTATCAATCATTTCTTAACAATTTCAGTTAATTTCGTAATTTTAGGATTTTTACTTTGCGAGATACGATCTGAATAACAGAGAAAAAATTAAAAATTCTCATAAGGCTTATTTTAAAAAAAATAGAGAAATTATGCATTAGTTTTTCACCATACCATTATTCTTAATGCTGTCGGGCATTATATTAACATGACCTTTGTTCTAAACAGTTATAAAATCACCAATACTTCCAACATTTAAGGATATAACTTGTTATCTATTTCTTGATATTGATATTCAATGCAACTTTTGCAGTAATACAGTCAAACCGGTTTTTGTGCGGTCTTTTTTTTGTACGATTTTTTTTGTGAGGTATATGGAAATTTCAATCAAATTGGAACATAATTGATTATCTGGCTGCCGAGACATATACAAGCGTCTAGTGAAACAACAGTCTTCGCAAAAACTGATCACTGGCGTCATGGTAACTGAAAAAAAGTCAACTCTAAACGAGTGCGAGGTGGTAATATCTTCAAGTGACGAAAACGAATTGAGTTCGCGTATTGTCAGACTACGAAGGATAATGGTTATACATTTTGTATGTGTAAAATAAGTACATATGTAAATTAAATATTTAAAAATATTCGCATGTGTATTTTCTAAATCAGATTCCAAAAGGTTTGGCGAGATTCCAAGTAGCTGTCAAGCCTCGTGTCTTGATTTCGTTTAAAAAAGCAATTCCTAGTTATTTCGTAAGGTTTTGAATTATTTTCTATGTGAGGCTTTTTTTATGCGGCCCTATCCACCGCATAAAAAAAAATTAATTGTGTTGCGAAATTTTTTTTTATAGCTACTCGTGAAGTTTTGTGCGAATTTTTTTATGCGTTTTTTTTATGCGGTTCCTATCCACCGCACAAAAACAGGTTTAAGTGTATATAATATTTCTATTAACTTATCAGTTTTCTAATTAGAACATGAACAAATCGACATATTACAAAATACAACTTTTACATCTCCTTTTAACCCTGGCAACCGTCATCTCGAATGTCCCTGATCCTCCAAACAATGATGCCACTGTCAACAGCACCCACAGTCGAGGGAGGACCCCCCTCCTCCCTACACACAACACACGTGATTTCGACTCCTATCAAAACTCGGTCTGCGAAATCTAATTATGAGGGGAGACTATTAGAAGAACCCCCCTTTGGCCTTCAAGAAAGAGAGTCAGCTGGAGACCCCCACACGAGTTTGCTGCATCGTGCGGCAGTTTGAACATCATACGGAAACGATGCACGGAAGTGAGGGGGGGGGAGGGGGGAGTAAGAGTTTAGTAGAGATACATTGCAAAATCGTTTCGTGACCAGTACTTCTGGCAAGGCAGATAGCCACAATGTTATATTTTCCAATTCCTATACGTCAGTAATAGTCCACCGTGTATTTGAATGAAACATAAATGCAATTCAGAAACATTTGTCATTTCTCTTCAAACCTTACCACAACGCCTGGATTAAATTGTAATCAGAGGAAGGGCAAAAGAGGATAAAGCCACCGTTACTGAAATAAACTGATTAATGAACGTCGGAAATCTTTACAACGGGAAATTGGTAAGGGGTATACTTTAGATTACATTTCGTTAACCGATCATTAAACTTACCTACTGGCGATGACCAGCATTTAATGTCCATAACTGTTTTATTACGTTTCAATTAAAATTAATTGTATAGGACCATAACTTTTCATTTCACCCATCAATAACCAAATTTTCGGAAAAATGCGGTACCCTAAATTACTTGCCATGTCAAAGATATGATTGCTGCCCATGAGATTGTCTTGGAGCAGCCAAGTAAACCTCCAGATAAGAAGAACTTTCAGAGGCAAAACTAAAAATAGATATGTAGGCAAAAAATGCGTATCCTTAGTTAAATAAAAACTTAGTAAAAGAAAAGAAACAAAAGTAGTATAAAACGACCGTTTCGCTTGTACGTCTTGTCATCTTGCTTTTAGTGAATTCCAAGGATGACGGAAAAATATAAATCACGACCTTTTTCGCAATGGCTGGAAGATTGAAAAAACAGAAGGAATACGAAAAGGGATTCCTCAACGGAAACATTAGGAAAATTCTTCTGCACAATTATCCGGCAATAAAAAAAATACCCTCGACAAACTTATCGTAGTAAAAACCCAAATCCGTCTGCAACAAAACTGCAGCTTCTTGATTATTCGCAACAGGGAGTCCCGAAACGCAAATATACGTCTCTTTTGAGTCCCCCTAAAAAAAACGCTCTAACAACAAACATTCTGGAGATTTCAATTTTTTGTGTGTGTGTGTTGTTGTTTTAGAAATCGCGAGGTCATTAAATACGCTTCCGGATTTTAAAATGGCAGGATTCTTCGGGAACCGGCGAAGGATTTCAACTTCTTAAGTACTTCGGCCTGGGAAGAGGAAGGTCTCCTCTTCAGCAACTTATCCGCTGAGAAGAAGACGCGTCTTAAGCCGAGAAAGAAGAGGCGAAACAAAGACCAGTCAGGAGTCTGGATTTCTTTGGATGTGAGAGGAGGGAAAGATTCTTGGTGGATTCAGGGGTTAAAAAAAACAGGAGAGAAAATATTTATTATTTATTTGAAAAAACATATAAATTCACGATACAGAGTTTTAAGTCGGAAAGTTTGGAATAGTAAGTAAGCCCAGAAGGATTACTTTGGTGTAGTATGTACATATATATATACCCAAACGAAAAAAGGCTGTATAATTCCGAGCAAAAAATCTTCTTCCTAAGTGTGTTTCATCGGATCTTTCCGCTTGCATCCTGATCAAACGGGAAAGATTTGGAGGTTATTTTTTTTTCTGTTTAATTTCTTAGCAAAATGAAACTCACTTACTGATGTTAAGAGAGAGGAGAAGAATATTTGAAGACACCTGAAATTTCCCAAATATTTTTCTAACCTAACTTTTCCCCAACAAATACTATTGTAAGGGTTAATCATGGTTTTGCAATAGAAAAAAAAATGTAACCTTCAGAGGGACGAGAGCAGAAGTGAAAACGTGAATCCCAACAAGTGGCTTCACTCAAGGGGCGATGGCGGATTTTTCCGCTGAGAAGGATTGACCGTCGTCGCTCATCGAAATCGAGCGTTCACACAGGGCAGTAAAATCTCCGTCGTTGAATCAGCAATTTTATTACGTCGTCAAATCAATTTACTTTAATTGTGTTATTTAAATTATTTATTGCTTAGTGTATTTTCAAATGAACAGAGAGCAAATTCTAGCTGTATTGTTAATTCCGTCGTCGAATAAAGAGAAGAAGGAAAAAATCGACTCATTTGGGGTTTATCCAATTAAATGACAGAAGAGAGGAGGTTGGGGCTTTTATTTAGTTGTTAGAAGAGTTGAGGCAGGATGACATATATATTTATGCCATGTGTTTCTGTAATTAAATATATCAAGGGTTTTATCTCTCAAAACAGGCCTTTAATTCAATTAAAATTTTCATTATCGATATTTAGAGCACTCATCTTTACAATTAATACAAGGAAAATTGTTTGTTTTTCTGAAAAAAAAAATTATTCCTCATATAAAATGTTGGTAACAGGTTACATTTGGCCTAGTATTTAAGAATTTATTGAGTACATAAAATTTGGAGGTGTGGAAAATGGTTTTAGGGGAAGAGGGGGTGGATTTATAAAGGAATATAAATTTAAAAAGAATGCCAAGTAGGGTATCTTTTATAATGGTTTTTGGCATGTTGAATCGATTAAATATATATCAAGACACTAGGACAAATATCCGAAAAAGATGGTTTCGTCACAAAACACTTGCAATTAACACTTCACATCAGTGAAACCTCTTCTTATTTTTCCTCCCATCACTTTGAACTCACGATTGACAGTTTGTTCTATCGCCATAGAAACCGCAAATAAAAAATTCAAACAGTTTTAAATAAAAGCATTTGATTTCTTTGTCAAACTTTTAATTTTATAATTTTAACTAATCGCGGCCCTTAACTAACCCTCCGAAAGTGCAGGGATATGTGCGGTGGAACCCGTCGCACACCCTTCAGGCGTCTCTGGTTACGCACATGCAGGAAACTCACACTGAGCAAAACAACTCCTAAATATCGGAAAAACACCCGTATGTGCAAACGGGCATTGGGTCGCGTACGCCACGCGGCAACGGTAAAACTGCATTCAACTGCAGTGGCAGTCGGAGGCTGCAGAGCTACGGCCAACGGTAAATCAAGCGATCGTTTATTTTCCCGTTTTATGTATAAGCTCTGATTTACTTCAGTGCTCTACAGTTGGAACGGCGACGACGACCCCTGTGCACACAGAAGCAGCGGGGGGGGGGGGGGAATCCTCCGCTGCTTCTGCGTACCTCTCTCGCGTGAGTCGTCGTTCGCTCTGCCGGAAAGACGAACGGGGGCGTTCTTTAGCATTCCTAAAATAACGTAATGGGATTTTTTTTTCACCACATGATTTCGTTGTAATTTTTATTGTTCGTCTCTGGCAAATATTCCCCAGGGTGGTCCAAAATTTCCCCCGGATCAGAATAGGTTCGAGCCGCGTTCGAACCTATTTTTCTTCCGCTTCTGGTGTCTAGACGAGGTACCATAAAAAGCTCTAACGTCGCGATCCTGCTTCCCGTTGGCGTCACCCAAATCGGAAGTTTTTTTTGTTTTTGTTAATTAACGTCGCACTAGAGCTGGCCCAAATCGGAAAAATTATGAAATACGACGGAAATCTAATAAACGCTCATTCGTTAAAAAAAATAGATCAAATGCAGAACATTTGAAAATATTGGACAGTTTAGAGTGAGAAAGTTCTCGACCGCAATGGGTTAAGACTGCCATGGTTCAAATGCTACTCACCTGGCTTGTGGCATTGAACAGGCGTTTCTTTACCAAAACTAACAACACCTCATTTAAAAAATACTCCATTCTTCAAAAATCGAAGCCCCCTTCAGGTACCGATCACGTGATTGCTTAACGAGATCACTGCAAATCGAGCGAACGAATGTCTGAACACACCTTTTCAAGAATTTCTTAATCCCCCCCCCCCCCCCCCCAGGAGCGAACACTTCATTCCCGGAAACTAATGAACTGGAACAATTAATTAAGTATTTAATTGAACCGCTCAACCCGTTGAGACTCGCTACATCTCCGTCACACGAGGCGCGGGGTTGGACGCTTTTCCCTGGAGCATCAAGAACACTTCTTCTCGAAAGAAACTCCGTCTCTTCTCCTTCACGACGGACTCGTTCAACCAGAACCAGAAAGACCCGAGGATTGTTAAAAGAGCTTGTTAAGAAATCGGACTCCGTGGAAGGAGATCTTTTCTTCCTTTCTTTTCTTCCTCCCTCCACTCTCTCCTCTTCCTTCCGAACCAAGAAGAGATTCATTTTTTCCCCCCAGTGCTATTCCCCCCCCCCCCCCCCCCCCCGAGAGAAAAAAAAACTCTTAAAAGTTGCAGGTATTATGCATATCTTTCCTTATTCTTTCCAATAAGTAGGGTTTTGCTCCGAGACTTATGTTCTGCGGTCGGCTTAGGGAACACAAAAGAGTGAGGTACGAGCACAAAGGGAGTCCTATCCGATCCACCAATGAGAGCATTGAACAAGGGGGAGTATTAACTTCGGGAATATTCTTATCGGCTTACGTTGCAGCGTAATTATGTTACCCTACTCTTATCTGCAGAAAGAAAATTGCGCTTTGAGGCACAGTAAAGTGATATATAGTTTAAGTATTTTTATTTGATTATAGGTATTTTTACGCTATGTAGTTCTATAGTAGATGATAATATTACACTAACATTTTGTAAAATGGGAGTATGTACAAATCAAGCAATAACACAAGATATCTGGAAAAGTAGTGGTTGCTCAACCAGTAAAAGTGGCTGCTATCACCGATCAATCGGAACCAAAACTTCATATATTTTTAGACATGCTCAACTATGATCACTGTTTTAAACTTCATATCATACAATCACGAGCTCCGCGTAAAGGCCACCGCGTAAAGGGACAAAGCTGGAAGAAGTCCAACATGTTTATAAACATGCCATGTGTTGAATAAATTAGAAGTGCTTTGTACATTTCGGAATGTATACTCTACAACAACAAGGCAACCAGCAACGCGAGACTACCCGGCTTAGTATGCACAACTTTTTTAAAAGTGATGTTACGTAAATTTTGATGTCGATTTTAAATAGTTGTAATAAGTATAAAATTATTTTACTTATATGCTCGACTAGTTATTAAAATTAAAATTTGTTTACTTTTTGGCGCATTTTATCTTTTTTAATCGTTTGTGCTTTTTAAAATAAACTTTTAATCAATAAATAAAATAGTCTTTATAAGCACTTTTTTAATTTTAGCTTTTTTTCTTTGAGCTTTTGAAAATTAGTGTCATCATACTTGTAATCTATGTAAAATTCAGATGAAAATTTTCTGTTATCTGTAGCGAAGTTTTTCAAAAGACTTGTTTTATTATATAAAAATAAGCATTTAACAACCTTTTGGTTTCGATTCAATTGAAATGGAACCCACTTTCTATCCTTTCGAAACTGCGTAGTGTTAATTTTGTTTTTTATTATTTATCACTAGCCTTTCCTTTGCTGACTTGCACCATTAGGCTCGTATCGTATTTTTTTCTTGTCGAAGTACATTGTCTGGCACCAAGGATAGTGAAGACTATATATATATATATAAGGTGTGCTCGTGTTTCGCTTTTTGAAAGGGGCAAGGAAAGCATCTTTTTGACGTCATTTTAGCTCCGCCTTACTATGGGTTTTGATCATTCTCATTGGCTGTGTGTTTCAAGCATTGCTACTTAGGTTCGATCCCCGGTTGGGTAACAACTGGTGATTTAATTTTTAATTAGCAAAATAATGTAAATATAAATAAATAATAAATAATTGTGTTCAGGTAGCTTCACTGCTAATCCGTCCTTGTTTTGTTATGTCCCCGTATTTTGCTTGATTGAAATACTAACTCATTTAATATGTCCAATACAAATGCATTGACATGATGGTTCCGACCCCATTTTACTGTTTCAAAATTCATGGACATTCTCTCGTTGCAGCTAATATTATTTTAATACGCTTAACTTATTAAGCAACTCTTTTGCAATTTTTACATACTAAATACAATCCTTAAAATATAATTTAAACTCTTAAAATTTAGCAAATTCTAAATAAAATTAACGATTCTCACTTTTAAGTAGTTCACAAAAAAACGAATAGATGGCAGCACGTGAATAACCATTGGTTCAAATCGATTTCGAAATATTTTATTAACGAAACAACTCTGCAAATCGATTCAAATTGTTTTTTGAAGCAAATTTTAACTGTTTTCTTTTAAATAAATTCATTATTAGTTAAAAAAAATAATTCTTGTTAAATTAAGTACTCCTTATCAATAGCGACAATTACTCCTAAAACGACTGTACAAACGAGAGCATTAGACACGCCCACAGAAGTCGGAGGCGTCACTATGACGTCAAAAAGATACTTTTCCCCGCCCTCCGTCAGAAAGCGCGAGAACCAGCACACCTTTTATATACGGTCTCCACTATCCTTGGTCTGGCACCTCTACCTATTTCTTTAATTCACTTCTTTCTTTCATATATCGTCTTCTTCACTCAGAAGCTGTAAGCTAAATAACGCGATTGGTCAGAATTTTATTTTATTTTGTTGCATACGTTTCAACACTAGCTATGTGCTCCTCAACTCCGCTCGATTTTAATCCTGATTGGTATTCTCCCGCCATTTTCTCTCTCTCTTCTAACCGAAAACTTCAACATGTGAGCACGCTCGAATTGCTCGTCGTATTATGCGACAGCCCAAGTGACTGGTCGTTATTTCATTTTATACAGTTACTTAAAATTTGGTTATTGATTTAAATCTCGCCTTTGCTCTGCTCATTCTGTTCTGCAATCATCAATAATAGACAAGTTTTTCGTCTGTATATTTAAATCTCAAACTGCGCACATCTTCTTCATTCACTGGAATGTGTCAATTTCGATGTGGAACTTTTGATACTCAACAACGGACTTTCTTCAGCGGCACTCTTCATATTCTTCTACTTCGTTTTTCATCAGATGGTGAACATTATGTTTTCGTGGTTTTATTATAATGAAGAATTATTTGATATTTGAGTACCAATTTATTTTCAAGAAAAATTATTTAATAGTTCTAGTACAACGTGTTACTTTTTCCAAAAAAGAAATTTACGTCACGAGTTGTTCCATGGGAGAACTTTTTCTGTTTTGAGTGTCCCGTTTTGATTTTCGGAATTGACAGATCTCTCTATTCATCGTCATATTTTTTTTCACTTTTCTTACCTGTTCAAGTTCAACGATTAATCGGCAATTTATTTTCATTTTCAAAGAACTAAGCGATCTATATTTTTCTTCATTTAAATTATGCCCATTCGATGGAATTGAGAACAGCAACACTCACAGATCTTCTTATTATTTTATCTGGTCATCAAGAATAAAAAGTGCCCAATAAAAGATTTGAAGTTCACAAGACTCGTATTTCTTTCAACCGCGTGACTTTCCTCTTCGGCATTCCAGCAACCAGAATGTTGGTTTTCAACTGGAGCAGCACAACCCGTCAATTGTCAAAGCCACTCTAACGATCAACGGCCTATTACGTTACTTCTGACCTCAAAATATTTACAATAGCATTTCCGATTTCCCCTATTCAAATAATCAAAATATTTTTTTCCATATGACAAAACGAAACATAAATTTATGTAGTCGCATATCTTCTCTATTTAAGGTTTTTAAAAAAAACTTTCACACAAACTTCTACAATTAAACTTTCTTTTCTCATATTTTGATTCGCATCTATCTAAAATAACTGCCAGGTAATTCCGAAATTCATTGAGTTTGTTTATACATTTTTGGGGAATACGATGATGGCATTTTACTTTTAATTGAATACTTACGTTAGTAACTGTTTTATGTTAAAATTAAAAAATGCAAAAACTTACGTTGGAAAAGACAAAACATATACCACAATTATAATTTTTCGTAGCATGGTAGCCATACACCAGAACTTGCGCTTATCATATTCCTCTTTTTGAAAAATGTTACTAGTTTTCACGTTACAAAATTTAAAATAAAATCGAAATATTTTAATAAGATTAAAATTTTATTAATTTTTTTCAAAACTTTAAAGATTTATGACGATCCAACTATTTCGTATGTATACATTAATACGTAATATAATTGAAAGAATATCTTTCTATATAGTACCCGTATATTTTATCTATTTTTAGATAATAAAACCAAACTCCAGACAACGTACTCTTTTGAAGCGAATATTTTTAAAGTGAAACACACACGGATCAAAAACTATGATAATCAAAAGAAAACAAAACCGGCCCGGAAATGTTCTTTTGTTCAGTTTCTTTATTCCGTAGAAAAAAATTTCCCCTCAAACCGAAAACTTCTACCTTGCCACTATGCACAAAAAACGCACCTTAAAACGTAAGAACGAAAAAAAAAACTTACCTCAAACACAACCTCAGGAGAACCTACAAACATTCAGATCCCGGTTCTTTTTTTTTCCCCTTTTGGCGGAAAAAGGGGGGAGGGGAGCAGTTAACCGAAAGAGCGCGGATCCCCCCCCCCCTAAAATACTTCGGACAACAAAAACAGCAGTTTATAAAAGTCCTCCGGGAAGGGTAGATTTGGAAGTTTGGAGTCATGCAATCGAATAAAAATTCATGTCTTGTTTTTAGGTAGTCAAATTTCGGTTTACTAACAACACAAAGAAGAAAAAACATAATTTAAGCGGTTCTTCCTCACTGTCTTTCAGTTTTCCTTTCCTTTTTGCTAACTATTCAATAAATGGATGTTCATTTCGATATCCATTTATAATACTCTCAGTGAAGACGTCTACCTAACAGATGACGCCAACAGAACAATTTCACTTTTAGAAATATATATTTCACAACATTGTTTATAAGGTTTAAATACCTTCAAATGTAGAGCCCCAGTTGCTCAATGGATAAGGCGTTAAGCTACTAATCAGAGGATTGGTGGTTCGAATCCGTGTGATGGACTTGACATAGAAAAGTAAAAAAGTAGTGATCTTGAGATCGGAGGGTTGCCAGCTTCGCTACAAAAATACTAGAAAGTCGTCCAGAATATCCAAAAAATTATACTGGCGTGTATACGGGACTGGTGCACGATAAATTTGATCGGGGTCCAATGTCCTGACGCCTATTGAGGTTGCGTCGGGTGCCAGCTCAGGTGTTGTCCTCGTCATCAGACCATGGTTCAAAAATACGAGGCATCGTTCCCGGGTCTTTCTTTCGAGATAGGCCCCGAACCGTCGCCAATAGCCCACTGTGCAGCTCTAGTGCGACGTTAATTAAACAAACCAATCAAATGTAATTTTAATATAATATATTTTAATCCCGTTTTTTTTAAGCTATGATAAATATTCAAAATTTATCATAGACAAATTCCAAATTAGAAACCAATTCCTTAAAGGCTCGTTTACAAGTGGCCAAGTACGCTAGCATAAGTACATCTGGGTATGCTAGCACTAGCAACTATGAGAGACGGGACAATTAACTGTTTACACGTTGCTAGTAATTGGCATGCAAGTTGACGTACTTTACTGGCTAATGCCAGCTACTAATACAGCTTCAACAACAAGACGACTGGCGAGACCCGTTTAAACAGTGCAGGCACCAAGACAACCAGTCCCAAAGAGTGGCGGAGGACAGTACCAGCATGCCAGTAAAACAAATACATTTATTTCGCTGGCCTTGCCAGACACTGGCAACAAAGTGTTTACACGTTGCCAGTGTCTGCAATGTAATTAGTATAAAAACGTCGTTCCAACATCAGTCATATGACACGTATATTGCATACACAAGGAAATAAAAGGTTTTGCGGATATCAAGGGAGGGGAAATTGTAAAATATGAAGTGGTTCTTTTTTTGTGTGTAGGTTGAATTCGACGCTCCTTATTTAATTCTTTATTCAACGCATTTTTCTCGAAACCACCGTTCGCACCTCATTTCTTGTAATGTAAGCTGGAGTAAAATGTTGTTGTTTTTAATTTTAAATTACACGTTGTTAAACTTATGCTTTGACCTCGTTATTTTTTTAATTTACTTCATTTAATGGAGTATATTTTAGCAAAAAAATACATTTTTTGGTGATTCAAATTAAGTCAAACAGTCGATTTCTTTGAGTTTACAAAATATCTTGTAATACATGAAAACTATATATATAAACTAGACCAGTCAAAATTGTTTACCAGTATTCCTGGGTTTTGTATAGAAATGAAACTCTGTAATACATTCACAATAAAAAAAATAGGAATATATATATGTATTTATATATCTTGACAAAAAAAAGAAAAATTGTATTAGCAGACGTATTTTTTTTAAATAGTTACTAATTTGACTAAACGATTTGTTTTAATAGTTCCTTTTACGCTAAAAAAAATTATAATTCCCACTCACCGTCCATTTTACCGCACCTGTAGTTCAGAAAAGATATTGAAAAAAACTAACTTTAAAATTGAAATATATATATATAAAGTATTTATAGACGTCAAGGAACCCATTGCATAAATACACCAAAAAAGTTTGTTAACGATTGGTAACGTTGATTTGTAAGATTGGTAACGTTTTAAAAATCTAATTTTGAATGTAAAATTCGCATATTTCCTACTCATTTTACCACCTATCATACCCCCTAATATGTCGATAGATTCGTTTTTTAGTACAACTTGCACCGCCTTTTAGACGTCTGCACGATGTCACAATTCTAGATTCTCCCTTGTCGAACACCCACTACATCTCAATCCAATCACCCCCCCCCCCCCCCCCTCCCCATCTAGAAAAGACACTTCGACCAAAGTCTGATTCCGGCTTCTGATCTTCTTCCTCGGCCAATAAATTCGAAAAAAATATCGACTTTTATCGGATAAAACGAATTGTCCAGGGGGAAAAGACCTAGGAGGGGCGAGCAGACGATTACAAATAGCTTCCTCCGGTGGCCTCTCCCCTGCAACCGGACGCGAGACATCCATCGTCTGCAGCTGCATTCCAGCAGTTGGACAACACAACTCGAGAGGACACCCATGAGTGATGTCGGTGTGCTTCCTGGTCGCTTCAGTTCTGCGACGGGGGGCGGAAAGTGGTTCCGGACGTGTCAAAGACGTCTCTCTCGGGAAAGGATTTTCGTGGCCCGTGTCTCATCTAGAATTTGGTAAAGGGAGGAGGTCATTTTCACACAAACATTTAGTTCCAAATATTACATGACCACTTCCAATTAGTTCACTAAAAACAACTGTCGAAATCACATGTAAAAATTGTTTATTCCATTTCGTAATTATTGCAATTCATCAATTCAATTCTTAGTAATAGATTGAGATGGTCTTGCATTGGGTCTTCATAAGTCGCTTTAAATAAATGCGTAGATAATATTTTTCTTCTATGATTGAATGCTATTATAAGCTGTTTGTTACTTTGGTTTATAACACATAAACCAGTGAATGAACATATAATGGCAACACATGTGCAGGGCCGCCCCTAGCAGATACGGGGTCCTGTGCAAAGGGAGCAACGGGGCCCCTTGAACCAGTTTTTTTTTATAGGTAGACCAGTTATACCCATTATTTTAATCAATAGTTAAAAGCAGCGTTTGTGGAAATTATATGTAGCAATGCGGGAGTTTCACGTGACGTAGTAACATGAATTCCCTACTTGTAGTTTCGATTTCTTCTCTTTAGCAGACAAGCCTATGGTTTGGTCGCTCCGCTCGCTCAGCTCGCTCGCTTATTACACTCAACTTTGTATTGTATTTTAACGAGATAATTTAGCTGTGTATTTTCATCGTTTAATTTTAACAATGCAAAGTTTAAGTAAAAGACCCTTTGTCAGTAAATTTCGACTTATTACATATTTATTCATATGCAGAAAAACTAAGTGAAATTGTCTTTTTCTATATATCGTTTGATACTTCCTCCTGTTTGAAAAAATCATTTTGGATCAAAATGATCGGAGCACAACTTTGAATATTTCGTAGGAACGAAGTTTTGTCGTTTTATCCTAGCTAGCTATGCTTTCATCATATTAGAATCAGAATGAGGGAAACCGTGAAAAAAAACTTCTTGCAATACAATCCGCTTTCGAAACAGTGTTAGAGCAACCGAATGCACTACACGAAATCCCCATGTTAGTATTTTAAAAAGTATATTGCAGCAGCTGTACTTCCATACTCATTCTACTGAACTTTTTCGGCGTCTAGAATACGTCTCCATGTTCCGTTGGAACAGCGGTCTTCTTCTTCTTGGCGTGAAACTCCCCCATTGGATAACTTTTTTGTGTTTTAAATTTAATTTTTTAAATTATTATTTTAAATAATTTTAGTTAAAAATTAGTAGTAAAGCAATAAAATAAAATTATAAATAAAAACAAAATCAAAGGGGAAGAGGTCGCAGCAAGGCCAGAAAAGTTTTACGGTGTCATTTCAGCAGACTGTATTGATAGGGATTGGTCGCCAACAGACGGAAGGTAAACATTCTGTGTTGTCTGATGCCATACGCATGGGTGTCTAATTTCCTATTGAACGAAGCCAAAGTTATATCAATCGTACTATTCGTCACGGAGTTGTGTCGGAATGGACACCTTAACATGATATTTCTATCCTGAGATACCTTAAAAACCTTTCAAGTAAAAAAAAAACATTTTCTATTTTTTTTTAAATAAATTGTTTGTTTTTTTGTCAACGCAGGGTCCCACATAAAGCGCGGGGCCCTGTGTGACGGCACCTATGGCACACTCCTAAAGGCGGCCACGCACATGTGTATTGCTGCAGCAATAAGACTATCTTTAAAAACACACACTGAATCATTTCGACTTCCTTCCTCACGTTTTTTCAATACTTCCCCCTAGTAAAAATAATTTCATTGAGTTTTCCTTTGAACTATAGCATTCTACTATTTCAAGCATTATTCCATTCAAATGTGAAGAAAATCGGAGCATTAATAAAAAAAGTTGGTAAATTTGAGCGAAAATAATTTAATATTCTTGTATTATCTAATTTTTTTTGTTGTAACTTATTTAATTATGTTCCGAACACTACTTGGAATTTAGCAGGGGTTAATACAGAAGATACCTATTTTTCAAACAAAATGTAAATCAAACAGTATTTTCTTAAGTACAATATGATATACTGGGTATTTATATAATTACAATTTACACTAGACCTTGCTATTTATCAGTCTTCCCCTGAACAAGCTCTTCATTACAATTGTTTTTTGATACAATGCATAAACATTGTTTACACGCCATCTGTAAAAAAGACCATATTCTGAAAAAAAGGACTTTTAAGTACTTCAAGTAACAAAAAGGACTTTCAGGGGAAAAGGGACCTGTTGCGAGGCCTGGTTGTATATGAAGCAGAAGAACTTGTTATGAGTGTATGAGTGTGTCATTTTAGTCCCTTACGCAGAACGGCTAAAAGCATTAGGGCATAAGGAGCATTCTAACAAACTCCATTTTCCTGAGCAATAGGTGAATTAGTGAAGAGTGAATTTTATTTTAATCCCATATTTCAACTAGAAGTTCGCGATTCACGAATAGTGTGAGTTTTTTGTTATTTGCGGATAAGGAACCACTATGCGAAATTACATTTCCTAAGTATATAGGAAGTACAAAGATTTTGCGTAAAAGTTTTTGCTATTTTTTTCTTTTTGCCTACAAGCCACGTACCTACATTGGGACCCTATTTTAAGGACTTCACACGTAAAAGTATTTTGCTACCGATCTAATCCAGTATACATTTTAAGAAAGTGTTATAAGCGATTAAATTAAATTTGAATAAGTTTTTTTGTAATCTTTTAGTTGTTGTAATTATAATATAAAGCAAAAAAATATGAGCTCTTACAGCGTTAGAAAGCGCTGTACTAGGTGCTCTTCTTAACAAGTCATCATATATATCTACGGCAATAGCTCAATTGCGGCCAAAGGGAGCCAGTTTTACCATATTCTAAAAGAAGAAAACAATTGTTTATCGCCCAGACAAAAGGTTGCCATGGGCCGCAATTGGAACTTTCCGATATCTACAGCCGTCAGCGTTCAAAAGTTACGGAGGTGAGACAGGACTTCACCATTACCGATATTCACAACACTATTGCACACCTTATTTATTATTTTGACGTCAGAATGTCAAGAAATACCAAACTACCCCTATTAACAAACAATTAAACAAAAGTATTGACATACTAGCGTCTATAGCAGTGGTTCCCAAAAGGGGGTTCGCGGGTTTATGTTAAGGAGTCCGCGGGGTCATAAGAGAAGAAAAAAAAAGGTTAAAATGCAAAATAAAATAAAAAAATAAAAAGTCACTCATCCCATACAGTTTGAAATTCAGTGCAGTGACTCACTGAAGCGGCTATTGCAATGTTTCCGTGAATCTAAATGTTTGTTAAATGTACAAGCAGGATGCACAAGTAAAGCATACATGCCCAGATATGGGGGGAGGGGGGGGGAGGGTCTTCCATGAGCATTGAGCATGTAAGAAAATAGGTGGCCGCGGCCCTATTTAAGTCTTAGCTACGGGTCCGAAACTGAATGCTAATTGTGAACCGCTGGTCTGGTGTCACGAGAAGAGCCGATTCTTTTGCTTCCCCGCGCCGCCCCATTTCATAAGCCCGATTCAATATTTACCTGTCACCGTAACCGTGTGGCGTGAAAGTGAAATTGAATATTTCATCGTTTCGCCCAACAATCAACAGACGACTTCTTCTTACGCAAAGAGGGTGAGCAAATGGGGATGTACTTGGGAAAACGGATGTTGTGACTTTTGCGTTAAACTTCTTCTTTTTTCTTCGTCTTTTTTACAAGGGTGCGGGGGATCAAGGCTCGAGGGCAACCTCTTTCGATTAGAGGGGGCCGACAGGAAAGCGTCCAGCTCAAACACAAAAATACACCTTCAAAGGATGAAATATTTCGTACACGCGCTGCCGTGCTGGTTGGAAATAAGACATTTATATTTGCTTTATTTTTTATGTACAGTGACGTGCCCTTCCAGTTTGTTTTAGATATGTATTCTTTTTACGTTTAGGGTGGATAATCATAAAATAAAGAAACAACGTGTGAAGCAGAATATTTCATCTCGGTATACCAAACACGTAGTCAGTGGTTTTTATGACATTTTCCAAATGTTAAAAAAACAAAAACAAAAATACAGGGGTTGATGTAAGGAATGTCAATTTGAAGAAAGTTGTAAGTCATCCACGTACTTGGTGTTTCTAGTTTACGAAACCAAAAAAAAAATGAACTAACTTTTTAAACTTAAGAATATGCTATCTTTCATTCTGAAAAGCAGAGGAAACAAATGACGCGTCGTTATTTCTGTCGTTATATTTTCAAGTTCAACACTCCAGTAACAGTAGAAGGTTTTTTAAACTTTGATATGACCTAGAAAATAAGCTGACTGTGATTTCTAATACATTTTTTTTTATAGCAGCAATCTTCTTTGTCATTAAACATATTTTATTTTTCACTACTGTTATGGCCTACACTTTTTGTGTCTAGAACTTGGCTTTGTTTGCAGAGATGTTTTTGATATGATTATATTTTATTATGATGATTTATTTTGATATTATAACTCTAATACTTTTATTGAAATACATAATTGACTGACTACTTACTTTTACAGCGTGTTAAAAAATGTTCTTCCTGAAGGGTTTGCTGTCAACACAAATTCTTTGGGGTTTTTTAATTACGAAATAAGGGCAGTATTGAAATCAATATAAACCAGAAATATTTCTATATTTAATTTACAGTGGAGCTGCACAATGGGGTATTGGCAACGTTTTGAAGTATATTTCGAGGGAAAGACCTGGGAACATTACTTCGCATTTTTGAGATCGCATCATACGACGAGGACAACACCTGTGTTGGATGCAACCTGAATAAAAACATTAAATTACGGTCAGATTTATCGTACGCCTGTCCTTATACACGCCTGTAAAATTTTGAGGGTATTTTTAGGCGACTTTTATAATTTAGGAGCGAATCTGCAACCCGCCCATTACGAGATCGCTAAAGCGTCACTTGTCAAGTCCTCATAGATTATTTAAACTCGCATTCCTCCTATTACAAGCCCTGAGCTACGGGAGTCCCGTATTTAATTTAAAGGTATTAAATATATATATTTTTTAAAATTATGTAACAATGTTCGTCTGAATTTCTTAGAATTTATAGCTGGCTGATCAATAGCATAGATGTACAGCTGCGGAAAAAAAAAAACGAACCACCAATGATTATTTCGTTAGTTTTCATAGTAGAGCTAAACTTAATATACCATTTTGTAGGGAATAAAGTCTACTATACAACGATATACAAAAAATTTGCATAGGGGACTATCTTCGTTAATTTCCTACCATTATATGCAGAGATATTATACAATATGTATCTATCTTATTTGAGGGGCTACCTCCACATTGGACAAAGTATTAGTCAGACTTCGAAATGAATGACGCGGGTAGAAAAATTTTTGGCGTTAGCCTTGGTTCTTCTTTTCGTGGTCAGAACAGAGATAAGATAAGGCTAACATATAATTGTTCTAATAATATGATGCAGTATGTATTATTCTTAGAGATATGTTACTACTCCAATGGGATTGTATATAGTAGTATATATAGTGGTGTGGTTTTCTTTAAAAGACATGGGACAACGGGCATAATTATTATATAAAAAAGTTTAAGTATAATGAACTAAGATATTCACATTCTTTAAATATTTACATGTAGTATTATCAACTTAAATCAATGATTCTTAATTTTTCAATGGTCAAAAATATGAGGCATCGTTCTCGGGTCTTTACTTCGAGATAGGCCCCGAACCGTCGCCAACAGCCCACTGTGCAGGTCTAGTGCAACGTTAATTAACCAAGTTCATAATTTTTAACCATGGTCAGATGACGAGAACAACGTATGAATTGACACCCACGCAACTTCAGTAGGCGATAGGACATTGGACTTGGATCATATTTAACGTGCACCACTCCCGTACACTCCTCGCCTTTATATAAGAATTTAGAATTTTATGCCAACGCGATCATGCGCTTTTAATTCTCAAAATTAGTGAAGATTTCTGTTAAGTTCTGCTGATTTTAAATTTGTGTATGACCCCTGAAATGATCATTTGTTACACATTTTAATATAGCGAAAAAACTAGAAAGAGGAAAATCACGAAATTTTATATATGGATTTAAAGCGTTTTTCTGAATCCATCACTATCAAAATATAGCATGGTTGCTATTCATAAATTTTATGAATATTAATATCCTAATTTAAATAAAATTAAAAAATATACATATAAGTAATGAAAGTTAGTGTATTTTATTTGGGTCGTTTAGAAGTAACTCGGATAAAAATTTCCGCTTAATAAAATTATTATTTCGAAAGATATGATTAAAAGTTTAAGAAATTCATTTAACATTACGAGTTCTAAACTTTCGAAATTCATAATTAAAAAACTACTTAACCAAATGACTTGAAAATTGATATTCAACGATTAATTTTGTCGCAGATTCTAAATATTGAATCAAAATTGGGTGTTGCTATTGGAAATTTTAAAGTTGGTGGGGATTTTAATATGAAGATAGTCCCCTATGCAAATTTTTTGTATATCAATGTGTAGTAGACTTTATTCCATACAAAATGGTATATTAAGTTTAGCTCTACTATAAAAACTAACGAAATAATCATTGGTGGTTCGTTTTTTATTTCCGCAGCTGTACATTTATAGAGTCAAGATAATTTACACATCTATACAAACTCAAAATACACTGCTACTATCAGAACTTTCGAGGCCTCCGTGGCCGAGCGGTTTAAGGCGTCAGCTATTAATACGAAGGTTCCCGGTCCAATGCCAGGTGATGGACTTGACAAAGAAAAGTAAAAAGTAGTGATCTTGTGATCAGAGGGTTGCCAGCTTCGCTACAAAATACTAGAAAAGTCGTCCTGAACATCCGCAAAAATTAATGGCGTGTATACGGGACTGTTGCACGATCAATCTGATCGGGATCCAAAGTCCCGACGTCTATTGAAGGCGTTGGGTGCCAGTTCAGGTGTTTCTTCGTCATCTGACCATGGTTCTAAAATAACGAGGTGCATGTATGAATGTGTGTGTGAATGCGTATGTGTTCCCGGGATAGACCCCGAACCGTCGCAAATAGCCCACTGTGCAGCTCTAGTGCGACGTTAATTAACCAAACCAAACCAAAACCAGAACTTTCAAAAATAAAGAAATATTTGAGTGCGGAAAAATAACAACAAAAATCCATAAATGTATCGATGTCACTGTGCAATTTCCGTTTTATCCACACAGACGTCTTTGAAGAGTGTTTTTTTTTTCTCGCACGTCGGTCCAACGCCCCGCCCCCTTTCATCGTGAAGGCGCCCCACTCCAGAACAAGTAATAACACAAAATTAAAATCCCCATAGGACAACTTCATCCCCAACTCCATCTCCATAAAAACGGGAGGACCCTACGGAAGGAAACTAGAAAACTGGAAAAAGAAAAAAATCGGCCCCAACAGATTGAGATATTTTTCAGACGATAACGCCAGAAATTACCAGATTCCTTCTCCGCGAATATTTCGCTTCCTTATTATTATTATTATTATTGAATTTTTAAAGAACTCCTGGAAATTCTTCTCCCTGAGAAATTGTGGGATTTTATTTATATATAAATTCATCGCCCTTTCCTCTACTGCACAGTAGAAGTTGAAAGTTTTTTTTATTTATTATTTCGTCTTTAAAGCGGAAGCAGAAATAATCTAAGGTTTTCCTCGAAAGAAGAACCGAGGCATCTCTGAAATTTATCTTTCAAGGGGCAGAGAAGTTTGGGATTTCTTCTTTTCTCTTGTGGAAGAGAAGTGATGACGCAGCTTTGATATTAAATTTAAAATATTTGAAAAAAAATGAAATTTTGATATAAAAATGAGCTATTAATAACGCTGATTATAGAACTGACCTACTACGTAGAATTAAAAATAACTAATGATCTATCAAATACAATAGCCATTACAACCCAAAGAATGTAGCGAAAATTCCATTTGAAAATACAGTTTTATTCCAAAGATATCTTTTAATATGTGTATTTTTTTAAAAACATTTTAATCGCAAATCGAATTTGTAAAATATATTAAAAATTAACAAAGAACAACTGAAAATTGGGTCTCATTCCAAAAAAGAAATCATAATTGTTACTATACTAATCACTAGAATTAATAGTTGAAGATGATACATTTGGCAATGGAAAGTTAAACCCATAGAAATAAAAAAAAGCACTTCAGCAAAAAATTTGAAGTGTGTTTTTTTTTCCTAAAAAATATAAAAGATGTGTTAAAAATATACGTTAAGTGCAGTTAAAAAAAAAGGGGGGGGGACAGAATAATATAACTTGGATCAGCATAAAAGAAAAACATCTTTCCACCACACGAAAAGGTTTCCTTCCCCCCCCCCCCCCCCCCCCCCCTCCCGAATGAAATGCGTGCGATTGGCACCTGCCAAGATAAGCATCAGACGATAGATGAGCAGGTCATCCCGGCACCGGAGTTTCCGGAAAGTAAAAACATCTTCTTTTATCAGTGTGTGTTGAACAGGGCGGAGCCTTCAACGGCAGACACCGTGGAAGTTTGAAATGCAGTTGATTTGTTCAAAATATTATCGAATCTCCGATGCCTAACTTAGTTTGTGTGTATATACAATTCCAATTGCTTTTAAATTGAACACCAACATATATATATATATAGTACCAGGGGACCGAGCCCAGCTCGCTTTCATATATTATTACTTAATAATATTTCTAATGATTCGAATTAAATGAAAATGCTTTGAAATGTCCATATCAACGGTTAGACGTTTCATGATATTTTTTTATCTAATCGTCTAATACTGTATTTTTATCGAAATACCTTTAAGTTCTTAGAAATATGCTCATATAGCTGGTTATATGCGTCAAAGTTGAAACGATACCGTATTAATTCTGCAAAAGTAACTTAAATTAATGTTATTAGCGATTCTGAGCGACTAATACAACTATTCGCACAATTATAGTACAAACATTTCGTTTACATGATAAAACGTGACAACATTCTTGTTTTTCAGTATTTTAGTAACCATTTGTAATAACGTTTGCTTCAGTCTAACTTTAGAGTAACTGAATGGACTTTTAAATACTATGCAAAGTAGCTTTGTTATTAAGAAGATTATGATAATGGAGATCAAATTATTTTTTGCTATTGCAAAATTATTTCGGCAATTTTTTTCTTCAACCTACATATACAAATAATAAGAAACGAACAACGTTTTATATTCTTATTAAACGTTTAATCAATAATAAAGATTTTTACTTATTTCGAATAATTTTATGTGTAATTCGGAATTAATCGTAGTGACGAAAACAAAGTTTTATATTAAACTTTTTCTATAATCTAAATATAAGAGTTTTTATTATATAATAGTAGTTACGATTAAACTAATATTAATCTATTTTTTTAAACACATTTTTTTAATGATGAAGCTGCCGTTTTTGACTTTTCAATACACATATATTTTATTTAGCCTAATGTTTGAAAATTACACATAATGAAAGTTGCTACGGTTGTCAGTAATAATTCATAATTTTGTTCCTAAGAAAAGGTCACAGAATATAAAATATCAGTAAGTAGCTTGCAGTCTGGGTCTTGAAAAAAATATAGTTACTTTGAACAAATTTTTATTAACAAAATACTTCTTTGAAGTAACATGATAAAATAACAATAATTAAAAACACATTTACAGTAAATGTAAAATTTATTTTTGAAAATGGTTTTAATTTTGCTGAAATTTATTTCCCTGTGTGTATGTGAAAACTTTTTTTTCAAGCGTTTAAATTACTATGTACGTTTCAATTAAAAACTCTTAAAATCTTTTTTCCTTTGTTATATTGTATAAAGTCTCGTTACTCATTTAATTATCTGCTTGAAACAGAATTCAGTATTTTGTTATTACTATCTAATGCAATGTAATATTGAAAATAATTTCATATTTAATTAAGCAAGTGCAAGGTTATTTCGGACAAACCTTTAAATAAATTAGAAATTTATTTAAAAAAACAAAGTAAATAAATTTTAAAACACTTTTTTAAATGATATAAAATTTATATTTACAAATTATTTTAAATTTGTTAATGAAAAATTTAAACTCTTTTCCCGTTGCTCTATTGTAAAAGCTCATTATTCATTTTTGATCCCTCTCTGCTAGAAACTAAACTTACTTACGTAATTCGAAAAACAGTTCATTATTAAATTGTACAAAATGTCATAGGAATGTTGCTTTTACATTCAGAACTTAATGTGACAAATTCACTGGTATCAGTTTTCCAGAAAAATAATAACATTTGGAACAATTTAAAGTTTTTATTAATTATTTACTCATTAGAATGTGGAATTAATACCAAACCATTTTTATAGACACTATGCATGACGTGGTCTCGAGATTAAAATTTTGACGGAATAACATAAACGCATGGTCGATTAGCCTCTGTGATTGGTTTAATAACAAACCATGTGGTTACCATTAACCAATAAAAAGTGCGCGTGAAGTCGCTAATATCTTGAAATTACGTCATGTAATTTCCACACAAAATTCCAAAAAAAACAAATATTTTTAAACAATTGCTAAAATATAACTTATCAAATAAAAATGTATAACAA